>CM057338.1:985568611-985887008 GCA_030015575.1 Agapanthus africanus
CCAACAGAGAACAACGGGATCACACGGACCAGGGGTACTTCGCTGGAGCGTCGGGTTCGCCAAGACGGCACGGTCGGATTCCGGCAAAAACAACGGCAACGAAGTTAGCAACAATGATATGATACACGCAAATAACGACCAGCGAGGGGGATTGTACCAAAAGGAAGGACAAGGAAAACTTACAGGGAAGAAGCAGGGTGCAACCACGATGGCTCGACGGCACTGGAACGCCGGCGAGGCAACGACGGCGGCTGCAAGGCTTGAATGGCCTCGGGGGTGCGCGGGAGAGGGTGCTGCGACGAGTGGAGGAGAGGGTGGTCGGCTCTGGTGGTCGAGGGGAAGACGGAGGTGGCTCTGGTGACGACGGCGAGGATCGCCGGCGCGTTCTCCGGCGAACAGTAGAGGGTACTTGATGGGGGTTATGGGCTCGGGTTGGTGGTCCGGCGAGGGGAGGAGGGAAAGCGACGACGAGGTTGCAACGAGGAGGGGGAGAGGGAGTCGCGGGAGACGTCGGCGACGGGAGGTGGCGTCGACGGCGAGGTCTGCGGGGGTTGGAGGCGTCGTCGGGGTTGGGTGCAGGCGCGGGAATCGGCGGAGGAAGGAGGAAGAGGGTGTTGCTAGGTTGAGGAGGTGCTGACGGCGACGGCGAGGTCGCGGGGAGGTCGGCGGTGAGGTCGCGAGGAGCTAGGGTTAGGGTTTCGTGGGTTGTTCTCGTGATGGAGGAGGCGGCTGCGAGAGAAAATATATATAGGGAGAGAGAGATAAAGGAATAGAGAGAGAGAGGAAGAGAGGTTGTAGGGGTAGAGAGAGAAGGAGATTTGATGAGATAGATAGAGAGAGTGAAACGGGGGCCCACGATTCGATTTCAGGGCTCGCGATTGGCTGGAAGGGAAATAAAGGAAAATTTGAGATGATTTTGAAAGGATTTAACAGTTAAAAGATTATATTCGTATATATATATAGTTTTAAGATATTAAATTAAATGGGCCTTTTTGGCGCAAAATGAAACATTTCCAAATCGCGCCCGGGTTGCGCCCAAATGTTCCAAATTCAAATTATAGGATTTTAAGCGGGTTCCAAATTTTGAAAAGAGGTGTTTAATGATTAAAATGCATGCCCCCAAGTCGGACACTTGCACGCGCGCGTAGTCGTCCAAACTTGCCCGTTTAGCCGAACAGGACGAAATCTCGACACGCGGACGCTACCACGCGACTAGTGGCGACGAGTAGGCCAACATGGATATTTTAAACGCCATTTTAGGAGTTAAAATTTGTTATGTGCCAAAATGACATAACCGGTTAAAATTTAGCAATAAACCCCAGAAAAACAGAATAATTGGAAAAGAGCAATATGTAACCCTCAACTAGTAATATAAATAGTATTATTGGGCTCGGGTGTTACATCATACCCAACTACAAAAAGAATTTCGTCCTCGAAATTCCAAGAATACAAGATGGCTAACTACTGGAAAAGGTGAGGGAATTTCTGTCGGATCTCGTCTTCTCGCTCCCAAGTGGATTCTCCATGCAATCGATTACCCCAAGAAACTAGCACAAGAGGGATAACCTTGTTCTTAAGAACCTTTTCTCTCCGATCCTTGATTTCAACTGGTCGCTCTTTAAAAGTCAGGTCCTCCCGTACGGTCAACTCCGAATGATCCAAGACATGAGTCTCGTCACGAACATACCTCCGTAGTTGAGACACATGAAACGCATTGTGCACTCCTGCCAATGACTGCGGTAACGCCAACCGGTACGCTACCTCTCCAACACGCTCCAATATTTCGAAGGGTCCAACGAATCGAGGACTAAGCTTTCCCCGACTGCCAAAGCGAATCACCCCTCTAGTCGGTGATATCTTCAGGAATACCAAATCTCCCACGGCGAACTCTAGAGGTCTTCTTGACGTGTCGGCCCAACTTTTCTGTCTGTCTTGAGCTGCCTTCATATGCTTTCTGATTGTATTCACCTTATCAACTGTCTGTACCACCAAATCTGGCCCTAGTAACCTTCGTTCACCCACATCATCCCAACAAACAGGCGAACGGCATTTACGACCATACAACGCTTCAAACGGAGCCATCTGAATAGTCGCTTGGAAGCTATTGTTGTACGAAAACTCCACCAGGTGTAGATGATCTTCCCAAGAACCTTTGAAGTCCAACATGCAAGCCCTCAACATATCTTCAAGGGTCTGGATCGTTCTCTCTGATTGTCCATCAGTCTGAGGATGATAAGCTGTGCTAAACTTCAATCGAGTCCCCAAACTTTCTTGTAAACTCCTCCAAAAGTGCGACAAGAATCGAGTGTCCCGATCGGACACGATGCTTACCGGCACTCCATGCAATCTAACAATCTCTTGCATGTATCGCTCTGCCAAAGTCTCTGTCGATTGACCAACCCGAAAAGGAATAAAGTGAGCTGCCTTGGTCAACCGATCGACAACCACCCATACAGCATTGTTGCCCTTTAGACTCCGCGGTAAAGCCGTCACGAAATCCATGGTTATATGTTCCCACTTCCACTGAGGAATCGGAAGTGGTTGCAACAAACCAGCAACCCTTTGGTGTTCAGCCTTGACTTGCTGACACACCAAGCACTTAGCCACGAAGCGAGCAATTTCCCGTTTCATACCTTCCCACCAGAAGTGCTGTCGAATATCTCGGTACATCTTTGTCCCTCCTGGATGTACAGAGTAAGCTGAACTGTGTGCCTCCTTCATGAGCTCTTCACGCACATCTCCTTTTGGCACATACACACGACTACCATATCTCAACGAACCGTCTTCGTGGATCAGTAAATCGGTTCGTAGCCCGGCTTCAACCTGCTCTCGAAACTTTTGCAGTCTAGGATCCTGCGATTGCGCCACTTTAATCTTCTCAACTAAGGACGACTGTACTTGCAACTGCATCAACTGTCCTGTAGCATGTGGTAGCACAACCTCCAAGTCAAATCTCCGAAAATCCGCAATGATCTCTCTCTGTGCAGTCAACACCTGAATTGCTGGTAACCGACTCAGCGCATCCGGCACGACGTTGACTTTTCCCGGATGGTACTTAAGATCAAGGTCATAGTCGGCCATCAGCTCCAACCATCTGCGTTGCCTCATGTTCAACTCCTTCTGAGTGAACACATACTTTAAACTCTTGTGATCTGTAAAGACTTCAACTCTCTCGCCCAAAAGGTAGTGTCTCCAAATCTTCAGGGCGAAGATCACGGCTGCAAGCTCTAAGTCATGAGTCGGGTAGTTCTGCTCATGAGTCTTCAGCTGTCTCGATGCGTAAGCGACGACTTTCCCATTCTGCATCAAAACACATCCCAATCCTTTTCCAGATGCGTCGCTGTGAATCACCAGTCCTCCTGAATCATCCGGTACGGTTAGGATAGGGGCGGTTATCAACTTCTGCTTCAACGTCTCGAAGGCCAATGCACATCCATCTGTCCACACAAACGGTACCTCCTTACGCGTAAGCTTGGTTAACGGCTCAGCTAAACGAGCGAAGTTCTCCACAAATCTTCTGTAGTAACCGGCGAGTCCAAGAAAACTTCTTATCTCCGCAACATTCTTCGGAATGGGCCAATCTCGAACTGCTGCAATCTTTTCGGGATCGACGGCGATTCCATCGCCCGACACGACATGCCCCAGAAACTTCACTTCTTCCAGCCAGAATTCACACTTACTCATCTTCGCAAATAACTTCTCTTGTCTCAGCGTCTGCAGTGCGATCTTTAAATGCTCAGCATGCTCCTCCGGACTCCTCGAGTACACCAGAATATCGTCAATGAATACCACAATAAACTGGTCCAAGAACGGTGAAAAGATCCTGTTCATCAAATCCATGAATATTGCCGGCGCATTAGTCACTCCGAAGGGCATCACTAAATACTCGAAATGCCCATACCGAGTTCGAAACGCCGTCTTGCAAATGTCTTCTGCTTTCACTCGGACTTGATGGTATCCTGATCGCAAGTCCAGTTTCGAGAATACCCTCGCGCCACTAAGCTGCTCAAAAAGTTCTCCAATGCGAGGGATCGGGTACTTGTTCTTAATAGTCACCCGGTTCAATTCTCGATAATCAATGCACATCCTTCTCGTGCCATCCTTCTTCTTTACTAAAAGAACTGGAGCTCCCCAAGGTGAGTTGCTGCTTCGAATCCATCCCTTCTCGAGTAATTCACCAACTTGTTTCTTAACTTCTTCCAATTCCACCGGTGCCATCGGATAATAAGATTTTGATACTGGCGCTGCACCAGGAATAAGGTCAATCGCAAACTCCACATCTCGCTTCCGCGGTAAACCCGAAATATCTTCAAACACATCCATAAAGTCGCGGACAACTGCCGGCTCTTCATTACTATCCACTACCATAGCCGCAAGAACACTGTTCGTCGGCCTAGCCCTAAACTCGACTGGCCCGACAGAACTGCTTCCTCCAATGAAAGTAAACGCAGGGTGTCCGGGAATCTGGAAGATTACTTTCCTTGCCCTACAATCAATGTGTGCGTGGAAAGTGCCAAGAAAATCCATTCCCAAGACTACTTCATAACTGCCCGTATCAATCACCAAGAAATCTGCAAAAAGCTCCCGTCCACAAACAACAACCGTACAATCTTTACATTCCTTACTAGCTATGATTTTCCCATTCCCAGTGTGTATGTCCCAGAAACTAGACAGGGTCGTGCAGGTGATCGAGTGTGTAGTTATAAATTTGGATGACATAAAACAGTGGGATGCTCCGGAATCAAATAATGCCAATGCGGGAAAACCACGAACGAGTACAGTACCTGAAACTACTTCTCCTGATGCCTTGGCTTCCTCAGCTGTCAACGTGAAAGCTCGACCCTGGTTCGGTCCTTGTGTCAGCTGTTTCTGCCCTTGGAACGGTCTCCGCGGAGTCTTCCGTATATCATCTCTCGTGCGAAGCTTCGACGGACAAGCACCAACTGCGTGATCGGCTGCTCCACAAACCAGACAAAGTCCCAGTCTCCTTCGACAATCCTTCTGCACGTGCCCAGGTAATCGGCAGTAATCACAAATCACGCTCTTCCTTCGATCAACGATCACAGGCTTCTTCATTGGCGCTACACCTCGACGGTCCACTGGAATACCTCTGCGCCCACGATCTCGGTTAGGTACAAATGCAGGCTTCCTGGCCGCAACTGCTGTCTGGTGAAGGTTCCCTTTCGATCCTGATAAACTCTGTTGCTCTCTTGCTGCCGTAAGAACCTGTGAGAAAGTGGTCAAACCCAGGGAGACAATCTGCCTCTGGATTTCCACATCCAAACTGCGCAAGAATCTTCGCGCCCTGTCTGCCTCCTTGGCGACTAAGGGTCCAGCGAAACGGCTGAGTCTCGTCCATTCCGCTGCATGTACATCCACTGCTGCTCCATTTTTTCTCAGCCCAATAAATTTCTCCTCCATTTCCTCCCGTGCAGTCCGCGGGAAGAACTTTTCCAAGAAACTTTTAGAGAAATCCGCCCAACTGATTGGCTTGGACAAGCGGGTCTCCTCCACAAGCCACCACTCTCGGGCGTAATCCACCAGCTGAATGCGCACCACATCTACTCTCTTGTCTTCTGGGATCTGTGCCGCAATCAGTAAATTCTCCGTGTCTACTAGCCACTGCTCGGCTGGCAACGGCTCCTCCAAGCCAGTGAAAGTAGTAGGACCCAATCGTCTAAAATCTGCCACGGTTCCTACTCGGTCGACTGGCTTCGCTACTGCGGTGTTTACAGACTGCTGAAAAGCCTGCAAACCCTCCTGAAATGAATCTGCTTGCTGCTGGATCAGCTCAGTTTGCCTCTTCTGATTTTCCAACATCCCACGTATCACTCCTAACATGGCGGCTTCGTCCACACGCCTCTGATACGTCTTGAAATTCTTATCTGCCATGGTCCTGAAATCAAAACAAACAACATTAGCATGATGATAGATTCAATATATAAACCAAAGCTAGAACTCCAAGATACTTAAATAGAGTACTGCATTGTAGCTATGCCGCGGTATCATAGCCGCAATTACTTAACTCCACCCAAGTCGCCTAAGTCCTAGAGATAACAAGAAGTTATGTTTTCGAGTTGACAATGCAAAGTAAGTTTGCATGTCGACATGATCCGGAAGAATGATTCAAGGATGGTAAAACGGTCAAGGTGGCAGGACATGTTTCCTAATCACGGGTATTATGATTCGTGTATCGGGTGCGATACCCAACTACAAAGAATCAACCTAATTAACCTATGGCTCTGATACCAAAAGAACCATGTCACGCCCCGCTTCCCAGAGTACGCAAGATTGGGCACGTGACATAGCCAACCATGCTACCTGTGGGTAGGAAGTATCCATCCACAGTCACATTACGGTTGTAAGGATATCAAGAACAAGATAATAAGCTAATCTAATACATGTCCAAATCCATAATAACAAGAATCAATAAACAATAAGTGCGGAAGCTAATGATCCAATACAATGAATAAACAGTACGTCCCATAATGCGGGCTCACATCTGGAAATGAAATGAAATAAATAAACTAAATCCTAAGGAACTCACAGTTCAGCCTGCTGGCTGAAGTACTCCTGCTCGGTCGTCGACAGTGGTACGGAATCTGGGCCATGCAAAACCCAGACGTCAGCGCGTCAAGACATCAAGTATATAATATAGACATGGTAATAAGCAATGCAAATATGAACATGAATAAAGCAGTACTCAGAAGTAACAGAGTAGGGTAATGTGCAATGGTGACTAAACTATCCTGTCAGGTTTCTACTCTATAGTCTTTGAAACCAATTGATGAATCGTCGATGTAACTCAATAGTATCCCGTGCGTGCCCGGGACCACGGTCAAGATCCTCGGGGCTGAATCCGAGACGTGCCGCTAAGCAGTAAAAGGTAGTAGGATGGACGAGTGATGTCAGCATCAACACTCCGGAGCTGGCCAAGCCCGTAAGACTGATCAGATCAATGTATCGAACTGTTGAGTTACAAGTCGGTTTCACCTTTGATTTCCCCATACCCCCAAGCTATGTATGTCAGGTCAGGTATTCAGTAGTCAAGGACTAATGCCAACACAAAATCCGGTAAGAGTAGGTCTGTCTGGATAGACAGCAGGGATGGTCGGGTTTGTCGGCATTAGGCAGGAGATCATGAAACAAGTAATGTCATGGTACAACAGGATGAGTCGGTATGTATGTATATGTCATGTGTAGCAGGGTCAGGCCAATATGTAGTGCAATCGGTTATATGCTCACAACAGGTGTACAATCAAATAACGAACAGCAGCAGGAAACAGTAAATAACCATATTATTCCATGCAAACACAATGATGTTTTGTATTCTCTTATTAACAGGTTCAAGCACCTTTAGGGTGCAACAATCACAGGGTGAAGCAATATCCACAATCATGAAGTAATGAGGCTACAGGAATTTACACTAAGTATAATAATTGTCTCGTGAATGATTTAACAGTTAAAGCAGATATGATCCAGTCGTTTTATTTAGTTGAAATATGGATTGACGTTGGGTTGATTAATTACGAGAACTATTATAACGATTCCATGTTAAAGATAACCGCAACTGTCAATTCTAACTTATAACATTTTATCAATTACCATCATTAAGTTGTCTTATAGTATGAATTCAATTGCGTGGCAAGACTAGATCTCGCACGCTAGCATGTTAGAGCAAGTATTCAGATACTTGCCTCGACGGTTTTGCAAACCGGAACACGGATGCGATGTCGGCAGAAAACACGATATGATAGCACGGGCCACGGATCGAGTCCCAACAGAGAACAACGGGATCACACGGACCAGGGGTACTTCGCTGGAGCGTCGGGTTCGCCAAGACGGCACGGTCGGATTCCGGCAAAAACAACGGCAACGAAGTTAGCAACAATGATATGATACACGCAAATAACGACCAGCGAGGGGGATTGTACCAAAAGGAAGGACAAGGAAAACTTACAGGGAAGAAGCAGGGTGCAACCACGATGGCTCGACGGCACTGGAACGCCGGCGAGGCAACGACGGCGGCTGCAAGGCTTGAATGGCCTCGGGGGTGCGCGGGAGAGGGTGCTGCGACGAGTGGAGGAGAGGGTGGTCGGCTCTGGTGGTCGAGGGGAAGACGGAGGTGGCTCTGGTGACGACGGCGAGGATCGCCGGCGCGTTCTCCGGCGAACAGTAGAGGGTACTTGATGGGGGTTATGGGCTCGGGTTGGTGGTCCGGCGAGGGGAGGAGGGAAAGCGACGACGAGGTTGCAACGAGGAGGGGGAGAGGGAGTCGCGGGAGACGTCGGCGACGGGAGGTGGCGTCGACGGCGAGGTCTGCGGGGGTTGGAGGCGTCGTCGGGGTTGGGTGCAGGCACGGGAATCGGCGGAGGAAGGAGGAAGAGGGTGCTGCTAGGTTGAGGAGGTGCTGACGGCGACGGCGAGGTCGCGGGGAGGTCGGCGGTGAGGTCGCGAGGAGCTAGGGTTAGGGTTTCGTGGGTTGTTCTCGTGATGGAGGAGGCGGCTGCGAGAGAAAATATATATAGGGAGAGAGAGATAAAGGAATAGAGAGAGAGAGGAAGAGAGATTGTAGGGGTAGAGAGAGAAGGAGATTTGATGAGATAGATAGAGAGAGTGAAACGGGGGCCCACGATTCGATTTCAGGGCTCGCGATTGGCTGGAAGGGAAATAAAGGAAAATTTGAGATGATTTTGAAAGGATTTAACAGTTAGAAGATTATATTCGTATATATATATAGTTTTAAGATATTAAATTAAATGGGCGTTTTTGGCGCAAAATGAAACATTTCCAAATCGCGCCCGGGTTGCGCCCAAATGTTCCAAATTCAAATTATAGGATTTTAAGCGGGTTCCAAATTTTGAAAAGAGGTGTTTAATGATTAAAATGCATGCCCCCAAGTCGGACACTTGCACGCGCGCGTAGTCGTCCAAACTTGCCCGTTTAGCCGAACGGGACGAAATCTCGATACGCGGACGCTACCACGCGACTAGTGGCGACGAGTAGGCCAACATGGATATTTTAAACGCCATTTTAGGAGTTAAAATTTGTTATGTGCCAAAATGACTTAACCGGTTAAAATTTAGCAATAAACCCCAGAAAAACAGAATAATTGGAAAAGAGCAATATGTAACCCTCAACTAGTAATATAAATAGCATTATTGGGCTCGGGTGTTACAGTTAGGACAGTCGTGCAGTCATTTTGGCTCAGTCAAGGATTCGTGCGGGTGGTTCTAATGCAATCAAGATAATGACGGGTTGAACTTGACTAGGATCCTTTGATATGTTGGCTCAGTCAAGGTCACTTGGGTCCTAGGGGTAAAAATCACATCGGGAGTTTCAAAAGAACTGAAACTTGCCAGACATGCACATACCTTCTGGAGTGTGGTGACGTGAGTGGATTCCGTCACGTTATCATGCGATGATAGTTGGATCCCGATTCCCACTGATGAGTTGGTTTACTCCTCGGGTGACCCCGACTAATTCTTCTTTCAGGTTTGGAGGAGAATTTGAGGTACAGTGGGAGGTTTCCAGATTAGATAAAGTGATAACCATTCTGATCTAGGTTAGAGTGCACGCTGAGTGTTTCTTTTCTCTCTCTCTTTGGCAGCGACCATTGACCCGACCCTGGACTATGACTCAGTGACCAAGTTGACCGAACCTGCTTAACACTGGCTTTTGGATTGTCAGAGTTGCAAACCTCA
The DNA here is from genome assembly GCA_030015575.1 of Agapanthus africanus. Lineage (NCBI taxonomy): Eukaryota > Viridiplantae > Streptophyta > Magnoliopsida > Asparagales > Amaryllidaceae > Agapanthus > Agapanthus africanus. The sequence continues at coordinate 985,578,316 of CM057338.1, forward strand.
TTGCCACTCCTACTTTTACCCTTTTCTCCAGGACACCCCGTATTACTACGAACGTCCACTTCCATTGGACAAAACCATCGTATGGTTATATACGAACTCGAAGGACTTCGAGGATGGTTTCTGGTTCTGGAGAAAACGAATAGGATTATTCAGTTGTCTTTTCTTTTCACCCTCTCTCATTGCGAGTACTCCTTGGTTTAGGAGATAGTACACCTATTACGCAAATTGGATAGTCTTCTTCCAAACCTTAGGCAGGTGCCGAGCGGTGGGGAATGAAGAAAACCAATTAGCATAACGATGATGTACAGAAGGTATTAAGTTAAGACAAAGCAAGGGATTAGTAAGAGGGCAAAGTAAATTGCGACTGATATTCACGACCAAACCAAGTATTTCTTCGCCAATCCTAAATCACCTTTGTATTTCTCCAGGACACTCCGTATCACTACGAAGATCCACAGTTTATTGGATACTCCATCGTATGGTTGTATACGAACTCGAAAGGAACTTGTTCCAGTTCGGGGATGGATTCTGGTCCAGGAGAAATAGGAATAAGGTTTATTCGGTTGTCTTTTATCTTCACCTTCTCTCGCATTGCGAGTGTTCCTAGGATTTGGACAGTACACCCATTATGCTTATTGGATAGTCTTCTTCCAAACCATAGGCTGGTGCCGAACGGTAGGGAAGGAAGAAAACCAATTGGCCTAAAGGGGTGTGCAGAAGGTAATGACTAAAGACATATAAAGGGATTTGGAGAGGTGGCAAAGAATTATACGGTTATAGTTGTGAATCTGGATAATGGTAGAGGCATTACTAGGAATACCAGGATACCCCATCGAAACATTTCAATATTTCAGTTCAACTGTGTACTGTTAAAAGAAAACTGATTTCCCGATTGGACACTTGCTCCAGGGTATGTATTTACCAGGTTTGATTCTCACATCTGTATGGTTTTACAGATGATGAGTGGGAGTAAGTTATTGGGAATAGGGTAATCATCCTCATTATATCGGGATTCGTTGTAATTGGTGATATTTGAGGAAGCCACCTGGGTTGTTTGCCGGTCGGCGAATATTTGGTTTTGAATATCCGCTGTTGTGCATCAATTTCAAATTGATATATCTGTACGTCTATTTTCATAGAGTGAGATATACCTTTTGATATTATGTCGATGACATTTACCTATATCAGTGGATGGTTAGGTAAGGAGCATCAAACAGCGGTGTAATTCTTCTTAACCATATGTACAGTTTTCAACCTACGACACACAGTGAAAGAGTTGCTAGACTCAGCGGACTTATACAGAGTATTGTATGTTGTCCAGTGTCCATTAGGACAGAGGGGTTGGTCCTCATACTATATTCTGTTTACCTTTAACTTCTCTAGTTCTTAGACATGTGTTTCGTAGAAACACAGGGTCTAAGTTTTGAGGAGTTATAGGTATTTGAATAGAGTAGAGAACCAGGTATAGCAAGTATCGGGATTCTTCAAAGTGATCGAAGATGTAGATACTTGTGTATGGTATTCAGTTGATAGTAATGATAAAGAGAAATTGCTTCTCTTTCAGGTTACTCATAATTGGAAGCATTCCTAAGTTGAGTAATGCTGATCGGCCTCCTTCCATTTAGTTGACATGCACTGGAGATAGCTGCATGATTTGAATCTGGTTCATTTAAATCAGTGCCTCTGGTTCTATATTGGATATAGAACAGTTCATATCTTAACGATGTTAAGGTACGGGGAGTTGTCCGGCTTATGATTAAAACCAGACACTGGACAACTCAAGGCACGTTTCTGTGATGGCTGTTTGTGGGTTGACCCAGGCTATGACGAGGGTTGATTTTCTACCATCTGGAAGATTAATAGAGATATTGTTCTAAACTCGCCACAGTTTTATTAAAAATGGATTTTTTCAAAAACAGTAGTGGGAGTATGGTAGAACTGGAAGTGATTCCAGAACCGCAAACGATTACTGAAGATTTGATAAGGAACCTAAAGATTCAATCTGATTTGACATTCCATTGGCCACTCCGCAGATAAGGTGGGTAACTTCAGGCACCCGAGAGGTACTCCGGTAGCCTCAAGGACGGTGACAGAGAAGTTCTTGTTTACCCATACTTGCCATTGTTGTTGTTCCAGGCTGCGAGACCCGGCAGGAGGATGAGTATAGCGTCGTTCTAAACCAGCTTTAGAAGTGCACGTCTATATGACTCTGGCAGAGGGTTGTCGTAGTCAGTGGGAGCAGCGGAAGCATTGGTGGACTTCAGGCTTATGTCTATTTATAGACTAAAGCAGATATAGCGGAGTTAGATCATCTGTTTCTGATGTGACAGTCATGGGTTTGACGTCATCAGAATAGGGGATGGATCTGTTGAGAAGGTAGTAGGAAGTAATATTCCTATACTACGATCGGTTATACTTTGGTCGTCACACAGTGGTTTCTCCACATGGGACTTGGACATTATATCAGACATACTGGTTACTAGATCTATGGTTTTAGATCTAGATTTGGGTGGTTTCCCAATCAGGGTACTTTGACAGCATTCTAAGAGTATTTAGAATGGACGACTCCTGGCATGGTAGTGTACCTGCAGGTAATGGAGTCACCTTCTCTAAAGGTGTCTTATAGACTAAAGTAGAGAGGGATGTGCATGATTGGCAGATCACTTGCTTAGGCAATTGAGTCAATCATGAGATGTCAAGTACCACACCAGATGTTGTTCTTGCACTAGATGCAATAAGTTGATATTGATCCAATCCTGGAGGAACAGTCGGAAGCAGTTTTAGAACATAAGTGAATGTTCTAGGGATATGATAACGGCTGCCTCCTTTAGGAGACGGTTATCACTCCAGGCTTCCAAGGTGACATGGACGACAAGGAGGTTGTCAGAGTTATAGTTCTCCCTCTGACGAGGGACAGTATTCTGGACAGGTGATCCAGGAAGATACTGAGGGAGGCATGGCGCAGGATACTGATTAAGTTCAGTTGACGATACAGTCTAAGAAGTTTGGATTTGGAGTTCATTTATGAACTAGGTCCCATCAGACATCCAGACATTCCAAGACAGGTATTGCTCATTTCGGGAGATGGTTTTCTCCGCGAACTTGAGATATAGAGAGACATAGAAAGAAACATCTAGGCGGATCCACTCACTGAGGTTTTTCCTCGAACGCAATAGTTTCGCAAACAGGCTTTGTGTGACTGACTAGTAGAGGAGTTGGGTGTTCGGTATCACACGGGCTGTGAGTATGCGACATCGCAATAATTAGCCTTGAGTGCAAGTGGGAGATTGTTGGAGATAGTGCCCTCAGAGTCAATTATTGGATCACAGGCACGTGATTGCAATGATTGAGGGAGGACCTATCCCGGTAGAACAGTCTTACTCGAGATGATAGTATGCTATCTGGTTTACCTTTATCATCGTGTACTGTTTCGGGTGACCTTGCAGGTCGCTATTACACGTTGATAGAGCCCCTAGGATTCTTGCTTGACGACCAGCAGTATGATGGCGATCATATACGTGGGAGCTGGGGTCTATAAGCACATCCTTAAATGGTCCCTAGTCGTGGGAGTTTCGAGACTGGGCATCGATACTCCATTAGTAGACTAGTGTATACAGTCGAGACCCCGACGAGGGGCGGTGGCCGGTTTCACAAGCCACTGGTGTCAGTTGGTTCACCTAAGATGTATACAGGTGCTCATTGGGTTATGAGTACACCGGACAGGACTCGCCGGGAACCTGCTAGTTGGGATTATACCAGACGTCAGATAGCAGTTCCCAGGTGACATGTGTACAGGTTAGTTCATCGACCTGAGATCGTCATTTGTCTCGTGTGAGTTCCCACTGTGCTTTGATTACTACCCTACCACGGCTCAAAGGAGTCGTGCAAACAGGTTTTAGTTGGGTACAGTCCCGAGCCACATGGAGGCAGTGAGCGGATCTGCAGGGGTTCGTCTCTCCCGGTATTGGGGGTGAGGTCGTGCTGTGTCTAGGAGAGCCATTACGCAAAGCCCTCGGCCGAGGCAGGAGATTTACTGGTAGGTATTCCAGTAGTATCTCAGGGCGTTCTGGGCTACACTCCGACACGACTTGTACCGCCTTTGGGGGTCTGACTTTTACCAACCCCCTAGGCCCGCCATGCGATGCTCATAGACGAACGGACCGGACTGTACGGATATTGTCACTGACAGGCTCAGTAGGGTGTCAGGATGAGTTCGCTCATCGACGTCCCTTTTGGTCAATAGCTGGTGGCCCGTCACGTATTGGCTTATACCTCTGACGTGCTAGTGGTTAAATCCACAGCCATAGTATTGACGAGTCTTTAGAGTCCACCACACTTTCAGTTACTCAAGCTTTCGGGCGAAACGCTGTAGAGGCCGTATGGAGATATGGCAGGGTCCGATCAGATACGTGCGGTATTGCACAGATCAGGATCGGACGGTTAGTACTAGTGGCCGTATAGATATATGGCAAGGTTCGATCGGATACGTGCGGTATTGCACGGATCAGGATCGAACGGATTTTACTAGCCGGCTTTGGTTTAAGCCGGATCCTAGTTTAGTACAGTGTAGATTTTGTCTCATTGCATTTGTATCCGGAAGGAATACAGATGCGGGTGTGTATGCACAGTATCGGGGTTTTCCTGTGATTTATTACGGGACCAGTTTTCTGGAGTTGTCAGTTTGCATTCCGTTCCGGCCGGTTTTCCTTTGTTCTTTCCCGGCCGGACTTTTCCGATGGAGGGGGTTATTTGCAATTGTGCAAATAACATTAGTGGAGGGGGTTTCTTGCAAATGTATTCATTATGATATGTTTAGCATCTTTCATCCATGCTTTTGCATTAATGAGATTTGATGTGAATAGATGTATTAAGCATGGTTGATGTTTTGTTTAAGGTCACCACTTGCTTTATCCTACACTCACCTCCCTCTTGTATTTGTTTGATTTCCCTCCACCATTTCCTTTGGAGATTTGGCCGGCCACATTTGATGAGGGGAGGAAAAATGAGAGGGCTCATTTTTGTATGAGGGATTAATTCACATCTCTTTTTCCATGCTTGCTAAATTCTCTAAAACCCTCTCTAAAGTTCAGGATTCTCTTCTCCCTCCATGGCAACTACAAACCCCAAATGAGACAAGCATCATCTACACTACATTCTACAGCACATCTTGGGCACGTCGACTTGCCAGCTTCGTGCCCGAGTTGCCTCGGTATTGAGGTGGGAGCCCGTAAAAGATGCAGACGATGTGGTGCCCTTCCGGCAAGGATGCGACGACCGGATTTTCCGCGGGAGATCGGGACGATGAGGAGAAGACCGGAGGACTCGGATCACTCGGTATATCTCTCACCCTCTCTCTTGATAGCTAGTATAGGTTAATGGTTTCGATCCGGGTATATTGTCCGCGGTAGCGCCAGTTTAAAGTTAAGAAAAATTTTGATTCCGCATTTTGGCCTCGGATAGACGGCCGGGGCGCTGCCGTGGCGCAACACCACTAGCCATGTAGTATAGGGTGTTCTCTTCATAAAGTTTTTGACCAAGTGAAGGAATAGCTTGAGTTTGAGTCTCCCCGACGTAGATCATCTTCGTCCTCGAAGTCAACGACCTAGCCCGCTCATTTCTCCGACGAAACCATCGCTAGAGTCCAGGATCCCGATGATCGCAGCGGAGGGACGTCAACACGGAGCTAAAGAAGTGGAGGACCGGATCTACAAAGGTTGTAGTCCCTTTCACTTGTAGTTAAGTCGTTAACTTGCATGTTCTTTCTCCTATCCTCTAGTTAACGATCTATATTAGGGTTTCTCGGCACCTAAAAATTTTAATTTGGCATGGTTGATGCCTTATGGAGCCTCCTGAGTGTGCCTACGATCCCTACAGTGGTATCAGAGCCTAACTAGAGCTTTAGGCGATGCGTAGACGAAGTTAGAAACCCGATCGAACCCCGAAATCCTAACTTAGAGCCCTCTCTGTCCTTTTTTCAAAACTGTGGATTTTTCTAGATTAAAAATATCCAAAAAATCCAGCAGGGAATTGTATGAGTTACCGTGCAACACGTGACCCCAACTCGACCAATGAGCCGCGGAACCGCGGCCCCACCACGGCTTGTGCGGCGGTTCCGCGGCCATATTGGTGAGTTAGGCCACATGGTTTGCACAGTAATTTATTTCTGGAGCTGCTGATTTTTCTGGGAATTTTTAAATTATACTCAATAGTTGAGTTTTTCTGGGTTGTTTTGGGGACTCGATGATTCGATCGGATTGTTTAACTTTGTCTATGTGTTTTTCCGGATAATTTAGAATATGTTAAAAAGTTCGACCGGATATAAATATCCAATTTTTCCCCTGCCGGGAAATTTCCAAGTGTTGGATTTTTCCGTAGTTTAAGAACGTCTAAGTAGTGCAAGTAACGCGATGGACCCTCTAGAAGACAACAAACCTTAACTCGATTATGTGACCGTCTTGAACTGCCCTTTGAACCTTTGGGTTTGGGGCAGTACGGCGAGCCATATGTGAGGCGTTGGCTTGACCCTTCTATGGCTGGACCGTTGGTACTATGGCATGAAGTGGATGTTTTTAAACTTATTTCATGTGTTGAGCTGTTTCGGGAAAACTTGGGTGTTTGATTGTTCGATCGGAAAGTTTAACATTTTCTATTTATCTGGAATGTGATACAATATTTGGAATCCACAAGTAGTTATGAGATAACTAATATGGATGTTATAAACATAGCAGTTTAGTCTCACTTGATCGGTTGCCACAGAATTTTGATGCGATCAAAAGTTCGTCTCAATCACGTAGCGTACGCGGATACTCGCCGGATAAACTTAATAAACAGCTACACCCCTTAGCCTCGACCAAGTGACTGTAGGAGAACCCCGTCGCCGAAAGCATCCGTTCGGGTGCTCGCGGTAGCGGTGTTCCGCCTTGGTGCACTTCGTCGACGGTATCGGGGGTACGGCCGTCTACTAAAGTTTGCGACGAGCATTCGATCTGAATGTCGGGAATCCTGTTGAATTGCCCGACTTCATATTGAAAAGTGTTTTCGATAATGAGACTAAAATGCGGGGTTTATAATTCTTAGGCATGTGATGTCTAAGGAATTCATTTGGTTAGGCATGCGATGTCTAAAGTGTTTGCGGATTCCAACTGTTGTAGTTTTACACTTTCTTTTCTGTGACCGTAAGTGTATTTTGTGATATCGCCGGTTTCGTTGCTATATGTCAACGACAATTGGGATACGCATGTTTACTTACGTTGATGACATGCGATGTTATGTGTTGCTGGATATGTTATATTGGATCGTCGTGTTTGAATAGCCGGGTTTTTTTTTATGTGAGATGAGTGTTTTTCATTTTTATTCATGTAAAAAAACTTGTATGTAATATTCTTTTATTGGGGCACTTCCAGGTAGCGGAAGATATCACCTTTTGTATATTATTTACTTTTCCGCACTAGGATAGACCCAAGGTGGAGAGCACAAGTAACCGGGTTCTAGAGTCCAGTGGGAGACCAACTCGAGGAGTCGAGTCCGGGTCTCCTAACTCTAGAATTGGTAGGGTTGCTTGCCGCTCTCGTAGGGGTCTGGGGTGTGGGTTTGGCTATTCATCGCGACCGTGGAATCCATGTTTTATACTGTCTCGTATTGAAAACACGGACGTCCTAGTATATCCAATGTTTCATATGATTCTTCTGCTGCGATATCTGTGATGTGATTATTTGATGTTCTGTGATAAATACTGTATATAGTATATATGATATATTATATAGGCGTTACTTATGTTTTACACCCGCGCTAGCCCTGCCCCGCTCTGCCGTTAGTTACATAACCTAACGGTGCACGAGGGGACATCGAGGCGAATGCGGATGGCATAAGTGTACGTCATATTTATCTGTGATGTTTAGGTGACTTAAATGATGGGACTTCATTAATATGATTAATGAAAGAAAAGAAACCTAAAAGATGTTGTGGAATCGAATTTTCAAAAACAGGTAGCTACAGTTCTTGCTTTGCATCGCGGTGTTCCTTGTAGAACATCCTGCACCTTATTCGATAAGGAAAGGGCCGAGATCCCTTCACTGGGAGTGACCCCTTTAGCAATAACTGGCAGATGCTACACCCCTCGGTTTGTCTTTTGATTGCTTCTATAGTTTTTGCTTTGCACAGCGGTATATATGATATATCCTGCACCTTATTCGATGAGGAAAGGGCCGACGATCCCTTCACCGGGAGTGACCCCTTTAGCAAAACTAGAAAAGCCTCAAAAGCATTCCATTTTAAAATCATTTGATTCTACAACGATATCAAGTTCATTACGCAATAGGTTTTCAGAAAAACCTGTCGTAGCCCTCCGTCATTTCAGATAAGTTGCATATAGTATTCGTGCTACATTTGTTGGCTTTCGTCAAGGTGCTGTGTGCGGTAGGTATATGCTGCTTATCTGTAGCATACGATGCGATTGGATTAGGGTAGTCGTACGGCTTTGTTGGCTTTCGTCAAGGGTCGTGCGGGTGGGTTTAATTCAGTCAAGAAATGTACGGGTTGAACTTGACTAACGGGCTATGGTTTGTTGGCTTTCGTCAAGGTCATAGCACGTTAGGGGCAAAATATTATCGGGAATTTCAAGTGTTCAAATTTGCAATGAGATTGCATACCTTCTATGAGATAGTTGGATCCCGATACCCACTGCGAGTAATTGTTACTCCTTGGAGAGTTTTACACATTACAATTAGCCGATCAAGTAGGTGTCTAGAAAGGTGTTAACGAGGTTACGCCTCTGGGAAAACGAGATTTATTGTAATTAGGTCCGTGCGAAAGCACGGGGAACCTCTCTCAAAGTACCGACACTGGCCTGGCTGAAAGATTGGCGAAGTTGTATAGTGCAATTAATCCCGGCCAGTCTTTCCTTTTAGGGTTTGAAGGAAGATTTGATAAAAACAGTGGGAGCCATCCTGATTAGATAAAATAATAACCAATCTGATCTTGCAAGAGCGCACGAAGAGTGTTTTCTTCTCTCTCTCCAGGTAGCGACCATGTCACGCCTTAATCAAGATAATAATACGGATGTATTGACCGAACCCGCTTGTTATACTGAGCTGGGGAACGTTGGTCCCGCTCCAACTTATAATTGTTATAAGACAGAGCAGGAAATAGACGAATACCAGAATTCCTATGCCGCCCAAACGAGGAAAGTGCATATGATGCATCTCCTTCGGGTGTGTTCATTACAAAGAACTGTTTCTCTGTATCCTCTACGTCCTGGGTATTTGATACCGGATCAGGATCCCAGATATGTAATCTGTTATATAGGGCTACAGAAAGGTAGAGAACTGAGAACGGGTGATAAGTTTCATGAGACAGAAAACGGTACAAGTGTTGCAGCCAAGTCTGTTGGTCCACCCTGCATTCCAAATACATTGATTCTGAACGAATGTTATTAGATACCGAACCCGATATACAAAATTATATCAGTCTCTTTATTAGTAAAGAAATGATAAAATTTTGTATTGTTGGATAATATTTTGAACATTTCCTATATCAAAAGTTGATCGGTTCAGGCACGTTATCTAAAAGCATTGATGTTCTAAATCAAACTACAGTTCTTAGTATACGGAACACACACAAGAGGAAGAGTTCAGAAATGAACAGATCCTTCTTGAGGTATTGTAGACTAGGTCATATCAATGCGACCCGACTAGCTAAGTTGCACATAGATGCATATTTAAATCTGTTTGAATTTACATCTTGTGAAAACTTGCCGGTCATGTCACAAAGATAAGATGACCACAGCTCTGTTTATTGGAAGCAGAGAAAGAGTTAGTGAACTCTTGGGATGATACATGTTGATGTATGTAGGTCCCCTGTCTACACATGCCAAGACCGGTTCTTTGTATTTCATTACATTCTCTGATAATCTCTCAAGATTCAGACATATGTTCCAGTTGAAACACAAGTCCGAACCTTTTGAGATATTCACAGAATATAAGTTAGAAGTAGAGAACCAAAACGGGTATAAGTATTATGTCCTTTGATGTGATCAAGGAGGAGAATACTTGAGCACGGAATTTTTGGACTTTTCTAAAGGAGAATGAGATTCTCTCTCAGCATTACTCCTCCGTATACACCATAGCACGATGGTATATCGGGGCGGAGCAATCACACCCTATATGATAAGGTGTGCTCTATGATGGGTACTACCGAGTTACCTATTTCCTTTTGGGAGTTATGCACTTGAGAAGCTGCATACCTATTGAATAGGGTTCAAATCAAATCAGTTGCCTACCACTTCATATGTGATATGGAAAGGGAAGAGCCCATATCTTAAGTTAGTTAAGATTTGGGGTTGTCCGGCCTATATCTAAAAGCAAAATCCGGACAAGCTCGAGGCAAGATTTGTTATGTAGAACTGGAAATGTTTCAGCTATACAAACTGCAGCTGATGATTTGGTAGAACCAAAGGATTCAATAGTTACCAACGAACCTCAGCCTCTCCGCCGATCTAGTAGGGTTCCTCACCCACCTGAGAGATACTTCTGTTTCTCTATGACAGTGGGAGCGAGGATTGCATCATGAGATGATGACCCAACTAGTTTCGAGCAGGCCATCGAGAGTAGGGACTCTGTAAGAATGGCTGGATGCTTAGTGATCTGAGATGGAATCCATGTACACCAACAAAGTATGGACTTTGGTTGCTATATCTGAAGGGTTAAATCCCCATCAGGAGCAAGTGTATCTTGAGAAGATTACTTGGTGTAGATAGAAAAGTTGAGACTTTGAAAGCTAGACTTGTTAAAGGTTTTCGTCATCGACCAGGCGTGGATAATGATGAAACCTTTTTCCAGTGGCTATGCTTAAATCCATCCAGATCCTACTTGCCACGGCTACATTCCATGACTACGATATCTGGCGGTTGGATGCCATGACTGCTTTTCTAAATAATGATTTAGAAGAGAACGTCTATAAGAACACAGCCAGAGGGCTTGTAGACAGTGGGAGCAGCGGAAACGTGTGCAAGATGCTTTACAGATTAAAGCAGGCATCGCGGAGTTGGAACATCTGTTTTGATGAGATAGTCAAAGAGTTTGACATCATCAAAATGGTAGATGAACCTTGTATATACAAAAGGGTAGTAGGGAGTAAGGTGGTGATCCTCGTAGAGTACATGGATGACATACTTTTGATGGGGAAAGAGTTTCCTATGCTACGCTCGGTCAATCTCCGCTTATCACAAGGATTCTCCATAAAGGATCAAAGTGATGCCTCCTAAATCCTGAGTTTTGACCTATGAGATAGAAGTAATTGGATGTTAGGATTCTCACTAGTTGTAGTGAGATGGTATCAATCGATCCTGGGGAGAATCACTGGAAAGGTTCCAGTGTGATAAGGACGACTGAATGTCAGTCACAGGCATTGTCTTTACCCTCAGTGGAGGGATGGTATGTTGGAAGAGTTCCAAGCTAGATACCGTGGCTTACTAGACGATAAAGGCTGGATACATTACTACTTAAGATACTACCAAAGAGGCTGTCTGGGTGTCTATTAGTTCATGAGATGAACTTAGTTCCTCCCATTGTGTGACAATGGAGTTGTGGCTTATGCCAAGGAACGTCCGTCCCATCAGTGATCCAGACATATTCTAAGGCAGTGTCACCTGATCATGGAGATGGTTGATCTCCAGGGGATCGAGGTAAGGAGAGTAGACTCAGAGGACAACACGGCGGATCCACTCACAAAGGCCTTTTCCCAGAGAGTTAGACTTTTATGGGATGGTTGAGTATGAGATACTGCAACCACTGCTACAGATAGCCCTAGTGCAAGTGGGAGATTGTTAGTTATATGTATGCCTAGAGGCCATTATTGTACATTGGATGTATATTGTAGTGGATGCTTGGACATATATAGGGAAGACTTTCTTGCTCGACATGATAGTATGCTATCTGGTTGCTCTTAACCTTAACGTGTACACTGATTGTCTCTCTGTTACATGTTGGTAAAGCCCTTAGGATGTGTACTTGACTACCTGGACTATGATGCGGATCATACTAGTGGGGACATGGTAGTCCATAAGTACATCCTTCAAGGTCCCTAGTCGTGGGTGTATCGAGACGGGACATCGATATACCAGAGTAGACTAGCGTATACCTTCTCGACCCATACAGATGGGCGATGGATGATCCCATATCCATTGGTGTTTGACATCAGAGATGATATACGGGTGCTCAGTGGAGACTGGGTACACTGGACGGACTCGCCGAGAACTCCCAGATGGTATTATACCTCACGTCAGATGGCAGTTCTCTGGTGATACTGGTACAGAGTAGTCTGTTGACCCGAGATCGTCATAGAGTCTTGTGTGATTCCTACCGTGCTTTGATTTTCACCTTACCACGTCCAAGAGGGCATGCAAAATGGTGGTTTTTGGGTACAGTCCCGAATCACATGGAGGCAATGAGCGATAAGAGGGGATTCGTCTCTCCCGGTATAGGGAGTTGATGTTGCACTGTGTTCGATTGGCTATAACCGGAAATCCCTGGCCAGGATTGTTGAGATTTACTGGTAAGTGTTACCAGTAGTTTCTCGAACTGTTATAGACCTCATATCGACACGACTTATCGAGCTACTGGGGTCTGACGTTTACCACCCCTAGGCGAGATATGCGACATATCAGACGAACAGACCGGACTGTGCGGTAAGTGTTACTGGTTGGATTCACAGGAGTGTGAGCGGGCTTGCTCCTTGATCTTCTGATCGCTCAATACCTGAGTGGCCGTTACATTTAGCAAACCACTTGCGGCTTGTGGGTGTTTGATATGATCATCACCTACTGCCGGCGTATTAACGAGTTTTTAGAGTCCTACACAGAGATTTCCTGGCTCAAGCGAAACGAAATAGGAGCGCATATGAGATATGTCCGGGACCGAGAATAATACCAGTATGTGATACTGTATTCTATTCTCGCGATATGAGACATTGATCGGTTGTATGCGATATAGCTGGGTTATCGGATCAAGTGTTGATTCGATAAGTTGTTACTATTGATATTAGTCGGTTATATGCAATATGATCGGATCGTTAAATCAAGTGTTGATTTAATGATTTAATGTATAATTATATATTTGATATATTACTTTACATTAACTAGTATTGGTTCACTTAAGATTGATTTTCTCACTTGAATGTGCACATTGTTTATATGTGATATATGCAAGTGTACATGTTTGTATCATGCTTGATAATACAAACAAGTTGTGTGTATGAGACTTGAACCAACTCAAGGTTAAATTAGGGTTTACTATTTTTCTAACAAATAAAAAAAGAGTGAGACTTTGGTCATAGTTATCAAGCTTCATGAAGCTTAATAAACATTGACAAAGTCAACTCTTTTGTCATTTGTTCAAGATATTAGTTAACCCAACCCTTAACCTAATGCTTTGGTTAATTCTCTACATGAGTTAAGCATGAGGGCTTAACTCAACCATGGTGCCATGATTAAAAGGATAAGTTTCATATTATTCTTTTAATTCTTTTCTTCTTCTTCTTCTCTTTCATCAAGCTCACAAAAGCTTGCTTGCTCCAATGGTGCCATGAGAAAAAGAGTGAGAAATCAAATTTAAAGTGAACCCACTTCCTATTTCTTCATCCTCTACCACTTGCCATGTAGTATAGGGTGTTCTCTTCACAAAGTTTTTGACCAAGTGAAGGAATAGCTTGAGTTTGAGTCTCCCCGACGTAGATCATCTTCGGCCTCGAAGTCAACGATCTAGCTCGCTCATTTCTCCGACGAAACCATCTCTAGAGTCCGGAATCCCGATGATCGCAGCGGAGGGACGTCAACACGGAGCTAAAGAAATGGAAGACCGGATTTACAAAGGCTGTAGTGTTAGTGTTTATGCCCTAGAAGGCCATTACTGTATCATACTAGCTTGTATATTACTTAATGGAAGCTTGGGATATTCACATGTATATAACAGTCTTGCTAAACATGGTAGTATGCTACTTGGTTTTTCTATCTTAATATGTGAGTGTACGTATTGATAGAGCTCTTAGGATCTTGCTTGTCTACCAGCGTTGTGATGGCAGTCACACTAGTGGGGGCTGGGTAGTCTACAAGCACATCCTTATTCAGGTCCCTGGTCGTTGGATTATCGAGACAGAGCATCGATATCCGGAGTAGACTAGTGTGTACGCTTCTCATCCCAGTTGGGGAGATGGTCTGTCCCACAGCCGTCAGTACGTCGTACTGGAGATAGTATACAGGTGATCGTTAGGTTACGGGTACACCGGACAGGACTCACAGGGAACTGTTGGTTGGTTTGATACCAGTCGTTAGTGAGCAGTTCCCAGGTGACATGAGTACAGCGTAGTCCGCAGACTTGACACTGCTACTTCGCCTCGAGTGTGTCCCACTGTTCTTAGATTGCTACCCTACCACGGCTCAAAGGAGTCGTGCAAACAGGTAGCAGTTGGGTGCAGTCCCGAGCACTTGGAGGCAGTGGCGGTTAGACAGGATTCGTCCCTCCCGGTATTGGGAGTAGATATCGTGCTGTGTCAGAGAGCCATTACGCAAAGTCCCTGGCCAGGGCAAGCGAGATTTACTGGTAGGTTCCAGTAGTTTCTCAGGGTGTAATGGGCTTCCCTCCGACACGACTTATACCGCTATTAGGGGACTGACGCTTGCCGCCCCCCTAGGCCCGATATGCGATAGTCTTGGACGAACGGACCAGACTGTATGGAGATTGTCACATCAGACTCAGTAGGAGTTCGGATGGGTTTCCTCATCGGCCTTCTTATCGACAACTACCTGGGGACCGTTACGTACAGCTAGTGCCGCTTGCGGTCTGTGGTTAAACCCACTGCCAGCGTAGTAGTCGAGTCTCTAGAGTCCCACACAGAGAGTTTCCTACTCCAGGCGAAACGATATAGAGGTCGCATGGTTTTGCGACAAAGGGTTCGGACGCATACGTGCATTTACGCACGTACGACTTTCGGACAGTTTTTACCAGTCGGCTTTGGTTTAAGCCAGTTACTAGTATCCGGTTATTGGATTTTTACAGTCTAAAGTTTTTCCGTATTTTTGCGGATCGGAGGGGCGTTCTCGTAATTGTGCGAGAAGCTTCTAGAAGATGTGACTAAGGAGGTTACTTTGGATAAGATTGTGAGTCATGAGGGTGATTCATCATTATCATTATTGCACCATAAATGATAATGACACATGCTTAATGAATCACCATTTTGCATTTATGAAGCATGCTTATTCATTTCTATTATTCATTATTCTAAAAATAAGAATGCTTCATAATATATTATGATACACTCTCTCTCATCTCATTATCTTATCTCACATTCTCTCTCCTCAAGCTCTCATCTTCAAGAGACTAATCCTTAATCCTCATGTGTTGAGATCAAAGGTTTAGTTAGACTTAAACATCCATTACCTTCACTCTATATCATCCTTTCTTCTTTGATTAGCAATCAAAGTAGATTAGTTGCCTCAAGTTAGAGGTGTAGCTTGGAGTTTTGCTCTCGGGTGGATCGTCTACTACCTAGAGAAGGCCGAGGAGAACAAGGAGATCGTAAAGACGAAGGACTAGTTTCATTTGGTATAATCCCTAAACACAATAGTTAAGAAACTCTTTGTGTACGGTTATTTATAGTTTAGCTTCGATTCAAGCGGTTAGTCGATGTTCGTTCTTTAAACTTGATCGTTTTTGAAAATTCCGCCTCCCCACAAGTACTGGGGTGTACTACATCGACTTACAGTGGTATCAGAGCCTCGCTAAACACTAAATAACTTGATTGCAAATTTGTACGAATTTCGAACGGAAAAACGAAGCCGGAAAACCCTAAATCTGTTCAGTTTCTGTCGAACTTAAAATGATGTCCAAAATTTTTTCAGGTAAGTTCAGAGAGCTTGAAAAGACACCAGAAGAACACCCAAGAAAAACAGTCACCTGAATCGCCTAACTCGCCGCGGAACCGCGGCCTCAGCCTACTGAGTCGCCGCGCTTCCGCCGCCGAGTTGGCGAGTCAGGAGCCGATTTTTCTTCTGTTGCTTCTGTGTATTATTTGGGGTTTTCTGGAATATTTAATATTTGCTCAGGTTACAGTTTAACAGAGCAGATTTTGGAGCAATATTGATGTTGTTTAATCGATCGAAATTGTACAGTATTTGCATATTGGATTATATCTGTGATTGTTTAATGTGTTCGTAAACCTCCCCTAACTGCTAGTATGTCGGTTGGCAGGGGGTTGCACATTTCTGAAATGGTTATATCTGTTTGTGCATATAAACTGTATTGGACTGTTGTGGTGTTTAGCCGGGGTTTAGCAATGGGTTATTGTTTAATTCATTTGTTGTAAATGTAATTTGTTGTAATATTATTTTTGCGGGGCACTTCCAGGTTGCGGTTGTAGCCACCGTTGTATTATTTCATTTTACTGTTTTTGCTCCTAGGACTGACCCAAGGTGGGGTACACAAACTGCCAGGAGGGTAGTTTGCCGTACCCGTAGGGGTCGAGGGTGGGGTATCGGCTATTCATCACAACTGTGTAATCTGTCTTTTCTTGCAGGCTCAAAAGAAATACAGATTGCTTGCAAATCCAATATTGTTTATCTGTGTTCTGGAATGAATATCATTGCGTCAGACGAATGTAAAATATCTATATATATTGTAGCTATTTAGACGTCATTTATGTTTTACACCCGCACTAGCCCAGCCCCCGCTCTGTCGTTAGTTAAGTAACCTAACGGGTGATGACGGGACCCAGTGGCGAATGCGGATGGCATAAGAGGACGTTGTATTTTCGTTGTTTTCTGCAATGATAGGTTAATGATGGGACGCATTATCTATAATGCAAAGAAAATAAACCAAAGTTTAAATCGTTGGAACAATTTAAAAGAAACCACTCGGTTATTTTTAAAACAGATATTTTTAAATGCGGAGCTTTAACCACTCCTTTTAAAAGCTATCAAGTTCCTTCGGTTATATCAAGTTCACTACGTTCACGGTTTCGCCAAAACCATTCGTAGCCCTCCGTCATTTCATTTGGGTATTCAGTAGTATTCAAGCTATGCATTTTGGCCAAAGTCAAGGCATAGTGTTTGGTAGCTGCTGGGTTTTCATTTGTTGCATAAGATAGATGAGTTGGCTTGGGACAGTCGTATTACCATTTGACCAAAGTCAGGGGTATATACGGATGGGTTCAAATTGACAAGATAATGACGGGTAGAACTTGACATGTGACTTATGACATTTTGACCAAAGCCAAGGTCATAAGAGCATGGGGCAAAAACTTATATCGGGAATTTCTAAAGAAACTGAAATTTGCAAAGAGATGCATACCATTTGGAGTTTGATGAATGTTGGTAGGATTCCTTCAACATTATCATACGATGATATTTGGATCCCGATCCTACTGTGAGTATATGCTACTTATCAGGATATTCGTCACTTAACGATCAATGCTATAAACCTAGTAGGTGTCCAGAAAGGTGTCAGCGGGGTTACGCCCCCAGAGAAAAGAGGTTATTTAATTAAGGAACTTCGCAAAAGCGTTGGAAAACCTCCCTCGAAGTATCGACACTGGCTTGGCTGAACGGTTAAGCAAGTATTGTACGGTGAGAATAGTCCTGGCTAATTCTTCTTTTATGGTTTGAGGAAGGATTCGAGAAACAGTGGGAGCCATCCAGTTTAGATAAACTAAAAACCACTCTAAACTTGCAAGAGCATCATGCTAAAGTGTTTTCTTCTCTCTCTCCTAATTGCAGCGACCCTGAAAATGACTGGACTTAAGTTACTTTTAGAAAAGAATATACTGACGGGGCCAAACTATAAAGATTGGCTGCGGAATGTCAAAATGGCTTTGACCTATGACAAACTGGGGTACGTCCTCACCGCTACGGCACCTGCTGTCCCTGGTCCCAAATCCAGCAATGCGGATAAGGAAATCCGCAAAACCTGGGATTTAGATTGCGCGAGAGCCAAGTGCATCGTGCTTGCCTCGATGAACAATGAACATCAGAGGAGGCACGAGGATATGTCCCTAGATGGCATATTTCTCCATACAAAGGAACTTTATGGAGAGCAATCTCGTATAGCAAGATACGAGACCTCTAAGAAATTATTTCGAGCGAGGTTGGCTGTCGGGTCATCGGTAGGTGAACATGTCCTACAGATGATCGGCTATATTGAGGAGCTCGCAGACCTTGGGACGACTTTGGATAATGAGCTCTATACAGACCTTATTCTCCAGTCCCTTCCTCCCACCTACGCCCAGTTTATCCTCAACTTCAATCTTCAAGGAAAAGAAGTTGAACTTGCGGAACTCCTGAACATGTTAAGGAGTGCAGAGGGCACCTTGCAGAAGGCAAGGGAAACACCCGCTATGTTTGTTGGCGGTGCATCTTCTTCCGGGTCCAAGGCTAGGGCCAAAGGAAGGAAGAAGAAGGCCGCACCCAAACCTAGAGGAGGTGTTAGTAAGGTGAGAGGGAAGGGAAAGAAAAAGACTGCAGTACCGATAGTTGGCCAGGATGAGTGCTTCCATTGTCACAGGAAAGGGCACTGGAAGAAGGATTGCAAGGCGTGGAACGCCAAGAACCAGGAACCGAAGCAAGCTGTGGCTTCGACTTCAGGTGTGTTTGTAATTGAGAATTGTCTGTCGATCAACTCTACTTCCTGGGTATTGGATACCGGATCAGGATCTCATATTTGCAATTCATTGCAGGCACTGAGAAACCGTAGAGTGCTGAAGGAAGGTGATATGATCCTCAGGGTTGCTAACGGAGCTAGCGTGGGAGCTGCGTCCGTCGGGGATTATCACCTAGGATTGACGAGTGGACATATTTTGGTTTTGCATAACTGTTATTTTGTACCAAGCTTAACGTGTAATATCATATCAGTTTCCTTGTTATCAAATAAAGGTTATGATTTCACGTTTGTAAGAGATGTTGTTAACATCCACCTTAATCATGGTTTGATTGGGTCCGGTACATTAAATAACGGCATATATGTTTTAAACCAACTCCAAATTTTCAATGTCCAGAACACACTAAAAAGAAAGTCTCCAGATTTAAATAAAGCTTTCTTATGGCATTGTAGACTGGGTCACATCAATGAGAGAAGGTTGACTAAGTTGCATAGAGAAGGATATTTGGACACGTTCGAATATTAATCTTATGACACTTGTCAATCCTGTCTCAAAGGAAAGATGACAAAGACTCCATTTACTGGACAAGGAGTAAGAGCGAGCGAGCTCTTAGGACTCATACACAGCGATGTATGCGGTCCAATGTCTACACATGCGAGAGGTGGTTTTTCCTATTTCATTACTTTCACGGATGATTACTCAAGATACGGATTCATTTATCTGATGAAACATAAATCCGAGGCTTTTGAGAAATTCCAAGAGTATAAGAATGAAGTAGAAAACCAAACCGGCAAAAGTATTAAGACACTAAGATCTGATCGAGGTGGAGAATACTTAAGTGCCGAGTTCCTAGGTTACCTAAAAGAGAAAGGAATTCTCTCTCAGCTTACTCCTCCATACACTCCACAGCATAACGGTGTATCGGAGAGACGGAATCGAACCCTATTGGATATGGTACGATCCATGATGAGTAATGCTGAGTTACCGCGATCTTTCTGGGGTTATGCGCTAGAATCAGCGGCATATCTTCTGAACAGGACTCCTACCAAGACTGTGCCTACCACTCCATATCAGATGTGGACTGGGAAGAAACCCCATCTTCAGCATATGAAGATTTGGGGATGTCCAGCTTTTGTTAAAAAGCAGCATGTGGACAAGCTCGAGGCACGATCAGTAAAATGTATGTTTGTGGGATATCCAAAGAACTCCAAGGGATATTATTTCTATTACGCAGAGGAACAAAAGGTTTTTGTTTCTCGTAATGCCCATTTTCTGGAAAATCAGTTTTTAGAAAAGGAAATAAGTGGGAGCGAAATAGAATTGGAAGAAATTCCAGAACCACAAACTGCTACTGAAAGTTTGGTAGAACCAGGAGTTCAAGAAGAACAGAACATTCCCGCACCCCTCCGCAGGAGTAGTAGGCCGTCTCATCCGCCTGAGAGATACTACGGTTTTCTCATAGATGGGGATAGAGAGGATTGCATCATAGATGTTGATGAACCTACTGACTTCCAGCAGGCCATCCAGAGCGGCGACTCGGTACGATGGCTAGATGCAATGCGGACCGAAATGGAGTCCATGTACACCAACAAAGTATGGACTTTGGACTTTGCTCCAGATGGGGTAAAACCCATAGGATGCAAATGGATCTTCAAGAAAAAGATTGGTGTAGATGGACAGGTGGAAACCTATAAGGCTAGACTTGTTGCAAAGGGTTTTCGTCAAAGACCTGGTTTGGACTATGACGAAACTTTTTCTCCAGTGGCTATGCTCAAATCCATTCGGGTCCTTCTTGCTATTGCTGCCTTCCATGATTATGAAATATGGCAGATGGACGTAAAGACGGCTTTTCTGAATGGAAATTTAGAAGAGAGCGTCTATATGGATCAGCCAGAGGGTTTCAATCAGAGTGGGAGCAGCGGGAAAGTATGCAAGCTGCTTAAGTCCATTTATGGACTAAAGCAGGCATCGCGGAGTTAGAACATCTGTTTTGATGAGACAGTCAAAGAATATGACTTTATCAAAAATCCAGATGAACCGTGCATATATAGTAAAGTTGTGGCCAGAAGTGTCGTATTCCTCGTCTTGTACGTGGATGACATTCTATTGATAGGAAATGACATTCCTATGCTACAATCTGTCAAAGGATTCTTGTCACACAGATTCTCCATGAAAGACCTGGGTGATGCCTCTTACATTCTGGGGATCCGGATCTATCGTGATAGATCCAAGAGGATGTTGGGACTTTCACAGTCCAGGTATATCGACACTGTACTGAAAAGATTCAGTATGGAAGATTCTAAGCGCGGTAATCTACCGGCTTGTCACGGAATCACCCTC
The DNA here is from genome assembly GCA_030015575.1 of Agapanthus africanus. NCBI lineage: Eukaryota > Viridiplantae > Streptophyta > Magnoliopsida > Asparagales > Amaryllidaceae > Agapanthus > Agapanthus africanus. The sequence continues at coordinate 985,599,295 of CM057338.1, forward strand.
TCCAAAGAGTTGTCTCCCAAGACTGATTTGGAAAGGGAACGCATGTCTATTATACCCTACGCTTCTGCGGTAGGCTCTATAATGTATGCGATGTTGTGTACCAGACCAGATGTAGCTTACGCACTGAGCGTGGTAAGCCGGTATCAGTCTGACCCAGGGGAGAAACACTGGATAGCAGTAAAGAACATTCTCAAGTACCTGAGGAGGACTAAGGAGATGTTCTTGGTTTACGGCGGAAAAGACCTCAGGTTGGAGGCCTTTGCTGATTCCGGCTTCCAGAGTGATAAGGACGATTCCAAGTCCATGTCGGGTTATGTCTTTACCCTCAATGGAGGGGCGGTGTGCTGGAAGAGCTCCAAGCAGGACACCGTTGCTGACTCGACGATGGAAGCGGAGTATATTGCTGCTTGCAATGCCGCAAAAGAAGCAGTCTGGATGAAGAAGTTCCTAACAGAACTTCAGGTGGTTCCTACCATAGTTGATCCAATACCTCTGTATTGTGACAACAACGGAGCTATAGCTTTAGCGAAGGAACCAAGGTCCCATCAGAAGTCCAGACACATCTTGAGGCGGTATCACCTGATTAGGGAGATCATTGATCGTCGGGAGATCGAGGTTCGGAGAGTTGCTACTGAAGAGAACATTGCTGATCCATTCACGAAGGCCCTACCTCAGATTCAGTTCGAGAGGCTACTCGAGATCATCGGTCTGTGATATGCCAGTACATGGCCCTAGTGCAAGTGGGAGATTGTTAGTGTTTATGCCCTAGAAGGCCATTACTGTATCATACTAGCTTGTATATTACTTAATGGAAGCTTGGGATATTCACATGTATATAACAGTCTTGCTAAACATGGTAGTATGCTACTTGGTTTTTCTATCTTAATATGTGAGTGTACGTATTGATAGAGCTCTTAGGATCTTGCTTGTCTACCAGCGTTGTGATGGCAGTCACACTAGTGGGGGCTGGGTAGTCTACAAGCACATCCTTATTCAGGTCCCTGGTCGTTGGATTATCGAGACAGAGCATCGATATCCGGAGTAGACTAGTGTGTACGCTTCTCATCCCAGTTGGGGAGATGGTCTGTCCCACAGCCGTCAGTACGTCGTACTGGAGATAGTATACAGGTGCTCGTTAGGTTACGGGTACACCGGACAGGACTCACAGGGAACTGTTGGTTGGTTTGATACCAGTCGTCAGTGAGCAGTTCCCAGGTGACATGAGTACAGCGTAGTCCGCAGACTTGACACTGCTACTTCGCCTCGAGTGTGTCCCACTGTTCTTAGATTGCTACCCTACCACGGCTCAAAGGAGTCGTGCAAACAGGTAGCAGTTGGGTGCAGTCCCGAGCACTTGGAGGCAGTGGCGGTTAGACAGGATTCGTCCCTCCCGGTATTGGGAGTAGATATCGTGCTGTGTTAGAGAGCCATTACGCAAAGTCCCTGGCCAGGGCAAGCGAGATTTACTGGTAGGTTCCAGTAGTTTCTCAGGGTGTAATGGGCTTCCCTCCGACACGACTTATACCGCTATTAGGGGACTGACGCTTGCCGCCCCCCTAGGCCCGATATGCGATAGTCTTGGACGAACGGACCAGACTGTATGGAGATTGTCACATCAGACTCAGTAGGAGTTCGGATGGGTTTCCTCATCGGCCTTCTTATCGACAACTACCTGGGGACCGTTACGTACAGCTAGTGCCGCTTGCGGTCTGTGGTTAAACCCACTGCCAGCGTAGTAGTCGAGTCTCTAGAGTCCCACACAGAGAGTTTCCCACTCCAGGCGAAACGATATAGAGGTCGCATGGTTTTGCGACAAAGGGTTCGGACGCATACGTGCGTTTACGCACGTACGACTTTCGGACAGTTTTTACCAGTCGGCTTTGGTTTAAGCCAGTTACTAGTATCCGGTTATTGGATTTTTACAGTCTAAAGTTTTTCCGTATTTTTGCGGATCGGAGGGGCGTTCTCGTAATTGTGCGAGAAGCTTCTAGAAGATGTGACTAAGGAGGTTACTTTGGATAAGATTGTGAGTCATGAGGGTGATTCATCATTATCATTATTGCACCATAAATGATAATGACACATGCTTAATGAATCACCATTTTGCATTTATGAAGCATGCTTATTCATTTCTATTATTCATTATTCTAAAAATAAGAATGCTTCATAATATATTATGATACACTCTCTCTCATCTCATTATCTTATCTCACATTCTCTCTCCTCAAGCTCTCATCTTCAAGAGACTAATCCTTAATCCTCATGTGTTGAGATCAAAGGTTTAGTTAGACTTAAACATCCATTACCTTCACTCTATATCATCCTTTCTTCTTTGATTAGCAATCAAAGTAGATTAGTTGCCTCAAGTTAGAGGTGTAGCTTGGAGTTTTGCTCTCGGGTGGATCGTCTACTACCTAGAGAAGGCCGAGGAGAACAAGGAGATCGTAAAGACGAAGGACTAGTTTCATTTGGTATAATCCCTAAACACAATAGTTAAGAAACTCTTTGTGTACGGTTATTTATAGTTTAGCTTCGATTCAAGCGGTTAGTCGATGTTCGTTCTTTAAACTTGATCGTTTTTGAAAATTCCGCCTCCCCACAAGTACTGGGGTGTACTACATCGACTTACATGTAGTCCCTTTCACTTATAGTTAAGTCGTTAACTTGCATGTTCTTTCGCCTATCCTCTAGTTAACGATCTATATTAGGGTTTCTCGGCACCTAAAAATTTGAATTTGGCATGGTTGATGCCTTGTGGAGCCTCCTGAGTGTGCCTAGGATCCCTACAGTTCGCTCGTCAGCTTCCCTTCCGATCAATACATGGGCAACCGTTACGTACAGCTAATAACATTGACGTGCTTGTGGTTAAACCCACTGCCAGTGTATTGATGAGTCATTAGAGTCCCCCACAGACAGTTTCCCAAGTTCGGGCGAAACGTTGTAGAGGTCGTATGGTTTTATGGCAGGGTTCGAACATACACGTGCACTTGTGCATGTGTCATGGTTCGGACAGATAATAATAGTGGGCTTTGGTTTAAGCCGGATCCTAGTATTATAATGTGTAGGAATATATTTGTCTCGTTGCATTCGTATTTAGTGGGAATACAAATGCGGGTATGTATATACAGTCGCGGGGTAATCGTGTAATTCGTTTCAGGATTACTTTTGAAGTTGCCAGTTTTTCCTCGCTTGATTAAACATTTTTTTTAATGTTTAATTAATAATGTGTGCATGTTTTTTTGGCCCATTTTCCTTCACCATTTTGTCCTGGCCGAACCTCATTGTGGGAGTGGGTTTTTGATTTGTATTTTGTGAGCTTCTAGAAGTGTATGGGCTTGATTGGCAAAGGCATGGTTTGGTGTTGGCAGCATGGGCAAGGTTGTGAGTTGGTGTATTATTTGTTAGCTTGTTTGTTTTAGTGGCCGAGCACTTTGATTGGCTGAGACTATTGGTGAGTGTGAGGTGTGCTATGGCATTAGGTGGTGAGGGAGTAATTTTGTATGAGTGAGGATTGGTTAAGGTTGCAAGGAAAATATACACACCTCACCCCAGTTGAAGAAATCTCCAGAGTGCACAAATTCCTTCATGGCCGAGCCCCCTTGTTTTTTTCCCACCTGCAAATTTCTAAAAGTTCACATTTCTATCATGGTAACTTCAATTTACCTCCACCCAAATACTTGGGTGTCTTGAGACAAAATATTCTACACACTCTCTATTTCCTTCTTGGACATGTCGGCTAGCAAACTTCATGTCCGAGTTGCTTCGGTTTGAAGCGGGAGCCCGTATAAAGATTCGTTGACGTGGTGCCACTTTGACGAGGAGACCGGAGAGCGGACTTGTTCGGGACAACGGCGAGGAGCTAGGTAGAGATTGAAGACCGAAGGACATATATCGATCGGTATAATCTCTGAACTCAATTTTACAGATTGCTAGTTAACGGTTAATGGAACGATCCGGGTGATAGGTTGCGGTGGCGCCAGTTTTGTAAAAAGTTTTTGTTCCGAATTTGGCCTTGGATTGACGGCCGGGGCGCTGCCGTAACCCAACAGTATCAAGTGGGTGCTCATGATCAAACTGTAATACGTATGGGTGCACAAAATCAAGTATGGAGTACTAATATAACAAAGAAATGATATAATGTGACATGGTATGCAAATTGATATAAAATCAATGATATGGATGCACAATTATCGATTATGATTACATTTGTAGTTCCGATACTAATTATGATGCATTTATTAAACATGGGTTGTTAATACAATAATAATATGAATTAATGTGATCTATAAATGCAGTTGTATATATTTTAGATGAGATGGATGCAAACGGGTATCCTGCAAACAGTAAAACTATAAAAGGGTAATGTGGGATATACAACTAAGCAATATGAGATGTAAATATTCCATTGGGTATAGTATATTGTAATATAGTATGTAATTGTTGGGTAGTGGGAGCGCCCGGCCATCTAACCATGGCCAAATGCAGAACAAAAATTTCGAATAACCCGGCGCTACCATTACCCGATTTCCAAGATCGAAACCATTAACCCTAAAACTGGCAAGCTAACAAAATGGGATAGAACGGTTATACCTAATGAACCAAGTCCTTCGGGTCTTCAACCAATTTCAAGCTCCTAGTGATGTGGATCGACTTTGGTCGCCGGTCTTCCTTCATCTCCGATGATCCACCCGAAAGAAACGGCGCAAGCTTCAGGTTCGCCAAGCGAACCAACCGACTCTTCAAATTGGATAGTAGTGGAGAGTGGGGAGTGTAGGATAGTCTCACCATATTTTTCTCTCAAAAATATGCTCATAGCACAACCATGGAAGATGTAGAGGTGATGATCAAATGAATGAGAAAAATGGCTAAGTATTTTGTGTGTATTAGTAAATGAGAGTGAGCTTGAGTGAATCATCAAATGGGCCAAGGAAAACCCCACCAAGAGAATGGCCGGCCCTCTCTCTCCTCACCCAAAAAATAATGCACACAAAACACTTACCAAATTACAATAAAGAAATCAACCCATACCAATCATAACATGTCCAACCCATGCTTTGACCCAAAAGTCCATGCCTTCCCATGTCATCATTTCCACCTCATTTAAACATGTGATTTTATAAATAAAATCAATAATGAGGTGGCATCTTCTAGAAGTCATTCCGCACAAATACGGAATACTTCCCGGTACATGTATCGAAATACACATACGCGTACTCGTACGAAAAATACGAATAGCCAAAGAGACAAAATAAATAGTGAGCAATAATACTAGAATATATATATATATATATATATATATATATATATATATATATATATATACATATGTAAATTATTAAATCAAAACTTGATTTAACAATCTGGCTTAATCCTAAGCCGCTAGTATTATCAACCGTCTGATTAAAGTCTGTGCTGCCTGTACACATATTCAATCGGACACCTGTATGTATCAACATACGTCACCTACACCATATTGCCTGAACCTTGAAAACCCTCTGTATGGGACTCTAAAGACTCGTCAATACGCTGACAGTAGGTTTAACCACAAGCACGTCAGCGGCACTAGCTGTACGTAACGGCTACCCAGGTATTGAGCAAAAGGAAGGCCGATGAGCAAACTCATCCGAACCCCTACTGAGCCTGTCAGTGACAATATCCGTACAGTTCGGTCTGTTCGTCTAAGAGTATCGCATATCGAGTCTAGGGGGAGGATAAAGTCAGACTCCTAATAACGCGATAATTCGTGTCGGTATGAAACCCATCACTACCTGAGAAACTATCGATCCTGGATCGGTAATTCTAACATACCCCGGCCGAGGATTTCTAGTGATGGCCACCCGTGCACTGTGCGACATCAACCCTCAATACCGGCAGAGACAAATCCCCGACGATCCGCTCACTGCCTCCATGTGGCTCGGGACTGTACCCAACTAAAACCTGTTTGCACGACTCCTTTGAGCCGTGGTAGGGTAGTAATCAAAGCACAGTGGGAACTCACACGAGACAAATGACGATCTTAGGTCGACAGAATAACCTGTACACATGTCACCAGGGAACTGCCATCTGACTATATGTATAATACCAACTAGCATGTTCCCGGCGAGTCCGTCCAGTCTACTCATAACCCAATGAGCACCTGTATACTATATTAGGTGAACAACTGACACCAATGGCTTGTGAGACCGGCCACCGCCCCTCGTCAGGGTCTAGAAAAGTATACACCAGTCTACACTGGAGTATCGATGCCCAGTCTCGATACTCCCACGACTAGGGACATTTAAGGACGTGCTTATAGACCCCAGCTCCCACGTATGTGATCACCATCACAATACTGGCAGTCAAGCAAGATCCTAAGGGCTTTATCAACATATACATGATGAAAAAGACAAACCAGACAGCATACTATTATCTGGAGTAAGACTGTTTTATCGGTATAGGTCCTCGCTCAATCACCATGATCACATGCCTGCGACTATGATAATTGCCTTGAGGGCACTATAGCCAACAGTAATAAGATAGGTTTGCATGCGCTAGATGTAAAGTAACACGTACGGATGCAGACGGATGTCGAAAACTGTAAAAGTAAACTTGAGGTGCTTAATTTGAAATACCAGTATTATATTTATTAAATTAGGTGTATATAAAGTAATGTAGTATGTAGCAAGATAAACTTGCCTAGACGAAACACGAAACGGATATGTACGGTACGTCCTACGTCAGCGAAATGTCGCGACGCGCGCACGACACACGGAACGGGTCCAAGTAACGCACAAGGATGATCACGCAGGTAAGGTACGTTGTCTGGATCGTCGGCGTTAAGCCCGGCTCCGGCGATGGCTGAAAAATAAATATTTCAAGAACTAAAGAGAAAGAAAAGAAAAGGAGAAGAGGAAGAAGAAAGGAAAGAAGGAGTTGCTCACTGGATTTGTAGGTGTTCTGTAGTTTCAGAGAGGAGGTGTGAAGGTGACGACGAGGTCGACGGAGCTCCGGCGAGGCTAGGTTTGGGGTTAGGGTTATGCTAGGGTTTGGCTCGGGTTAGGTATGGGTTTCTTGGTGTGCAGGGATATTAGTGAGGGAGAAGCACCGAGGAGAGGGAGAGGAGAGGTGAAAAGAGATGGCGAGGTCTAGGGATCGCCAGCGGCGAGGTGCAAGGTGGTGGTGATGGGTGTTCTCGGGTGCAATAGGTGCAGGGTGTGCTCTGGAGGAGTTGGCGAAGAGGAGGAAGAGGAGACGAGGGGGAGGTCGATGAGGCAGAGGGAGTCTGGTGAGATTAGGGTTAGGGTTTTGAAGAAGGCAGATGGGTTTTGGTGATGGTGGGTGAAGGAGCTCGGTAGGTTTTTATAAGGGAGGAAGACGAGAGAATTAAGGGAGTTGGTTAAGGGAGAATGGAGGTGATCGTAAGGCTTCGGGAGGTGATGGGATCTTGTTAACTGTCACGCCCCGCTTCCCAGTGTTAGTTATATGTATGCCCTAGAGGCCATTACTGTACATAGGATCTATATTGTAGTGGATGCTTGGACATATATAGGGAGGACTTTCTTGCTCGACATGATAGTATGCTATCTGGTTGATCTTTACCTTAACGTGTACACTGATTGTCTCTCTGTTACATGTTGGTAAAGCCCTTAGGATGTGTACTTGACTACCTGGACTATGATGCAGATCATACTAGTGGGGACATGGTAGTCCATAAGTACATCCTTCAAAGTCCCTAGTCGTGGGTATATCGAGACGGGGCATCGATATACCAGAGTAGACTAGCGTATACCTTCTCGACCCATACAGATGGGCGATGGATGATCCCATATCCATTGGTGTTTGACATCAGAGATGATATACGGGTGCTCAGTGGAGACTGGGTACACTGGACGGACTCGCCGAGAACTCCCAGATGGTATTATACCTTACGTCAGATGGCAGTTCTCTGGTGACACTGGTACAGAGTAGTCTGTTGACCCAAAATTGTCATAGAGTCTTGTGTGGTTCCCACTGTGCTTTGATTTCCACCTTACCACGTCCAAGAGGGCGTGCAAAATGGTGGTTTTTGGGTACAGTCCCGAATCACATGGAGGCAATGAGCGATAGGAGGGAATTCGTCTCTCCCGGTATAGGGAGTTGATGTTGCGCTGTGTTCGATTGGCTATAACCGGAAATCCCTGGCCAGGGTTGCTGAGATTTACTGGTAAGTGTTACCAGTAGTTTCTCGAATAGTTATAGACCTCATATCGACACGACTTATCAAGCTATTGGGGTCTGACGTTTACCACCCCTAGGCGAGATATGCGACATATCAGACGAACAGACCGGACTGTACGGTAAGTGTTACTGGTTGGATTCACAGGAGTGTGAGCGGGCTTGCTCGTCGATCTTCTGATCGCTCAATACCCGGGTGGCTGTTACGTTTAGCAGACCGCTTGCGGCTTCTGGGTGTTTGATATGATCATCACCTGCTGCCGGCGTATTGACGAGTCTTTAGAGTCATACACAGAGGTTTCCTGGCTCAAGCGAAACGAAATAGGAGCGCATATGAGATATGTGCGGGACCGAGAATAATGCGTGTATGTGATACCGTATTTCATTCTCGCGATGAATGTGTCGATTTGGTTGTATGCGATATAACCTTGTTATCGAATCAAGGATTGATTCGATAAAACGATACATTGTATACTAGTCGGTTGTGTGCGACATGACCGGATCATTGAATCAAGTGTTGATTTAATGATTTAATGCATAATTATATATTTGATATATTACTTTGCATTAACTAGTATTGGTTCACTTTAAATGGATTTTCTCACTTGAAGTTCACAAGTTGTATATGTGATATACTTTTGTGCACTTGATTGTATCATGTTTGATGATACATGCTTACTTGAGTTTGTGTAAAGATTAAACCATGGTTATTTAAATGGTTAGGGTTTTGTTTTTCATATCTACTTATTCTTTTATTTATTTATCTATTCTTTTTGAGAAATGGTTAAAAGAAAAGCAAAATGGTTTCTTTCTTTGTTTTCTTTCATGAAGCTTGTTGAAGCTTCATGAAGCTTTGACCAAGTGACCATTTTGTCTTCTTCTTTTAACCCTAACCATTCACATAACCTTAGTTAATTCTCTACACTTGACCATGGTTAATTATATGATAAGTATTATTTTCTTTTCACTTATTATATGATTATCTTTATCTTCTTCTTCTTCTTCACTTGAAGAAAGCTTGCTTCATCAATGGCAACTTGAGCAATTGAGTGAGAAATCCAATTCTAAAGTGAACCCACCTCCTATTTCTTCATCCTCTACCTCTTGCCAAGTAGTATAGGGTGTTTTCTTCACAAGTTTCATGACTTGGTGAAGTGGGAGCTTGATCTTGTGATGCCTCGACGTAGATCATCTTCGGCATCGTTGTCGATGACCTAGCCCGCCCATTTCTCCGATGAAGCCGACGCTAGAGTTCGGGATTCGATTTGGACAGCAAGGGGACTTCATCACGGAGCTATGGAGGTGGAGCACCGGATCTACAAAGGTTGTATTTCCGTTCTTTTAGTTAAGTTGTTAACTAGCTTCTCTTTTCGCTTAAAATTCTAGTTAACGATCCGTATTAGGGTTTCTCGGCACATGTAAAATGTTAAATTGGCATGGTTGATGCCTTGTGTGACCTCATTAGAGTGCCTAGGAACCCTACACCCAGTGTACGACGAAGGAGACGCGACGAGGTCCGCTACGTATATACTCAGAAGTACATACGCTAAGCGTATCTAAGCAATATAAAATAATACACAAGAGACAAGAATATAAAGAACAGCAACTTTTATTTATTACCATTCTTTGTACAATGCATGAAAGGAAATACAACTGGAATAAAAGATGCCTAAACAGTGGTATAATAGGAAATGAAAAGTACTGAAAAGAAAAGTGTACAATGAAACTACTGTTCAGGGTCTTCAGTAAACTGCTCCAAGTCTTCTTGCGATGGCTCAACTTCTACCGGGTCCAAACCACCTGACGACATTCAAAGAAGAGAGAAACAGAATGTCGTCAGCGAACAAATCGCTCGGTAAGTCCCAAAGATAAGAGGAGAATAGATAGAGAGTAAGAGAGAGAAGGGGAGAGTAGCTGTTACAGTTGTATTGCATTGTTATATTATTGTAGTATTGTGTTAACGCTGTTGTTGTAGCTTGGTACAGAAGGATGCCAGTGTATACGAGAGGGGTCTCAGTATGCCAGAGACCAGGGCAAATGGAAGTACAAGGCTCCGTTATACAACCCGGAACAATGACAATTGGATTCATGTTAGGCGTCTTAATCTTACCGTCTCGTGCCACCTTTAACACCTTCCGTACCAATCTACCCCTTAAACCCCGTGATGTCTTGTTTGTTTTGTTATCTTATAAATTGTGTTGGTTGTATGATTGATTGACTGACTGACCGAAACCATGATATCAGGAAACAGTTATAACTGTAGAGTCATGTAAATGGAATACTGTGAATCATGTAAAAGGAATATATATCCATGGTTCGGTTCAGTCAAGTTGTATAAACTGATAATTGTATTCATGGATTCATGTGTTCATATTGAATTGGAAACTTGTAGATTATAAATTGACTTGAATCATATTCAAGTCAGATTAATCAGACTCAAACCCGAGTCAGACAATCAGAAATGTGAATCGAAGTCTTATAATTGTTAGGGTCCTTAGGGTAATTTATAAACTTGAGGGGTTTTATGTAAAAATACTTTTATATACTTTTCAAAATACGCTTCAAGTATTTATTATTCGTCTTTAGGATTGTAATAAGGGTGGATTTTATGTTGTGACATTTCTAGTGAAAATATCCTAGTTTTATAAATAAGGGTATTTATCTGTAATATTGATTTATTTGAAGTTCATGGTATTTTAGTGTAACCTTTATTCTTTGTGATTTTTAGAAAAAGGTGGAAAATTTAAATTATAATAAAATAGGTATTTAAATGATAGATATACATATGTTTATAAAATAATTTTTAATAAATATTTTATATTTCAAAACTCTCATTTTCTTAAGATGTCGTATTTTTAACCTTTCGAGACCGAATGCTCCTTGCGGAGGTCTGAATCTCGCACTACTAGCCCGAGGGTGCGCGATAAACCGCACTATCCCGAACGGGTTCCCCAAAGATGGGTTGTAGCGGCGCTTTGCAAAGATTGTAAAACACTAATCTTTTAGAAAACGGTTTTATAAATTAAAAGGTATTTATTTGAAAAGTGTAATTTTCCGTATTTTAGATTCTAGGGTTTCCTAAGCCAACTAGCCTATTTCTAAATGGTCTAAACGACAAGTCGTTAGAAGCCTCAAATCGCCTCTTCACCGCCAATTGCGGCCAGGTAAGAGCCAGCTAAGTAGGAGGCTCTCCACTACAAGTAGTGGCCCTAATTAAATAACCACTTGCCTTAGACATACTTGCCTAGACACCACAAAGTCAGTGTTCCCCTCCGAAAGACGGCGCGACGTGGGCGTCTCGCCTGAGATTCGGGGCAGATGCTAATTGGTGCTATCCGTCCACCTCTCCGAAGATGCCAAGTTGATTTATGGCACCGTGTATCGAAGGTTTAGACGGATGCGTCCGATGTAGCAGACTTCGTCAGATTCCCCTTCGTTTGAGGGGTTTTTGATTGTGGGGACGCTCTTCCCTGCAGGCGCAAGCCCCTGCAGTTAATTACGCTACCGCGTTGCGGTAACAACTTTCTCCTTCTCCAGATGGTCACTTCGTGTCTTGGGTGTTTGTTTTGTTGCCCGTGGATTGTTTACGGAGACTGAGTTACGTCGTCGCCCGCAGGGCGTGGACTAGTCCAAATCCGTATTATCTTAGATTTGGGTTTGGGGGTTTGGTTTGAGGATACGTCAGCCATACTTGAGGCTAAGATCAACTCAAACGCTTGTTAAGGATACGTTAGTCTAACTTTGAGACTAAGATCAACTTAACGGGATCGTTTAGATCCGACAAAAGAGCATGCGGGCTCTATTGTTCCAGTTTAGGGACATAGTGGTCCATCGTATGTATGGCCATCGGGAACCGTCACCTCTCTGACGACGCTGAAGGATTACAACGACGGATGTCAGAGGAGTTCAGAGATGTACCCTCGAGCCAGAGTTAATTGGGGGGATTCATAGTCCAGTCTGTTTGAAGGTTTAAGGATATGTTAGCCATCTTTGAGGCTAAGATCAACTTAAACGGGACCGTTTAGATCCGAAAAAAGAGCTCTATTGTTCTAGTTTAAGGACATTGCGGTCCATGGGTAGTTTAAGGACATTGCGGTCCATTGTTAGTTTTAAGACATCTCGGTCAAGGTTAAGGACGTCGTAGTCCATGGGTTTAAGGACCCCACAGTCCATTGTTAGTTTTAAGACATCTCGGTCAAGGTTAAGGACGTCGTAGTCCATGGGTTTAAGGACCCCACAGTCCATTGTTAGTTTTAAGACATCTCGGTCAAGGTTAAGGACGTCGTAGTCCATAGGTTTAAGGACCCCACAGTCCGGTATGTGCTCTGGATGCTTCACACGGGTTCACTGCCGTGCTTTGCGAGGACCAGGCTCCGCTCTGGACGTTTTCCACGGGGTCAAAGAGTGACATTATCCGCGTTCCACGTAACCAGGAATTTTGCATTAAACACGGGTTTAAGGACCCCACAGTCCGTATCAATGTGTGGTCGTCGGGACCCGTCACCTCTTTGAAGACATTGAGGGATTACAATGCCAAGTATCAAAGGAGTGAAGAGATGTACCCTAGAACCGGAGTGGATTAAATAGTCCTTAGCCCAATTTGGGATCAAAACGAATTAATTATGTTATGAGTCCATTGGCCCAGTTAATCATAAATTGAGGACTTATGGCCATCTTGGGCTAAGTCCAATCAGGAGAGGCTTTGCCTCTATCCATTTAGGCCAATTGGGCCAAAGCCTAGTGTTAAACACTACAGAGCAGTCAGTGTTGAACACTGGGAATGAAGTTGACAAGTTAGTGTTTAACACTAAGAGATAATTGGTGTTAAACACCAGCAACAAGGCTTTTCAAATTAGTGTTAAACACTAAAACAGATCAGTGTTGAACACTGCAAATAAAGCTTTTTAATTAGTGTTGAACACTAAGGCCCAACAGTGTTTTAACACTGGGTTCGAGAGTTTTAACTTAGTGTTAAACACTAAGGCAAGAGGGGTCACGTGGCAACACGTGAGAGCGCCCTCCCTTCACTTGTTCTGCCGAGACTACTGCGTCTTTCAGAGCGTCACGTGCCATCACGTGATGGGCATTCAAATGCCTATGTATTAGAGCTTCTGCCGAGGGTCACGTGGGTCACGTGGGGTGCTGCCTCAAAGGGGCTTCCTGTAGATCTCTTGGGGGGGTCACGTGGTAACACGTGACCCTGCCTCTATGTATTTTGTTTAGAGGCTTTGTTAATCTTTTTTCAGGAATTAAATTCCTCGAGCTTTAAATTTCAGAGGAATTAAATTCCTACTTCCTTTTTGAAGGTTTATATTCTGAATAGAGTTGGACTCTGAATCTTCCGTAGGAATTAAATTCCTCGTATATGTGAAGGACTGAATAGGGTTAAACCCTAATAAAAGCTTTTAAGGAATTGAATTCCCATTCCCTGTTAAATGATGATTAAGGGAATTAAATTCCCGTTGTTTCGACAGAACTAAGTTCTTAATTAGGGTTAAACCCTGTTTCTTTTTGTTCTGAAGGAATTAAATTCCCATGATACAGGGTCAAGCCCTAATTTCATTTGAAAGGAATTAAATTCCTATAGTTCTGTGAGAATTAAATTCTCGTGCTTGCATTCCCTCTCTATGTTTCGGATCTGCATGGCAGGATCTCAACCCATTGAGAATTAAATTCTCAACCTAAAGGGGAGATGTGCACTTTGCAGATCCTCTATCAAAGAGAGAAGAAATATATTCTTCTGTTTTTATGTATCAGAGTTAAACTCTGTTGAGAATTAAATTCTCTTCTTCTTTCAAGGAGCTTTTCCCTTTCTTACCTAGGGTTTTTGCAGAAGATCCAAGTTTCTCCAAGTATCGAAGCTCTCTTCTTTTTTCTTTCTCTCTCCCTGTCTCTGTATCTATATATTTTCTCTGTGTCTCTTGGCTCCTATTTATAGGAGAAGCAGCCGAATCAATCAGTTTTTGACGAATCTTCATGAGAGATTTGATTTGCATCCATCATTCATTTTGGACCTTTGGATTATCGGGTGAATTTTATTCACCATTGGATTTCAAATCCAGGGGTTCCCCTTTATTATTTCGGTTAGATTTAAAGGGGAAATCTTTCCAAACCCGAGATTTTCCCATAGATAGATGATATTTCATCACCTCTGAATCTTTAATTCGATCGGTTCCAGATAGCCGCTTTCCTTTGGAAAAATTTGATTCTCCTTCAGAATTTAATTCTGTTTGACAAAATGGGCTTTGAAAGCCGGTCACGTGTGACCACGTGACCCCTGGTCACGTGTGGGCACGTGACCCCCTTTGGAATGAGCCTTTTTCCTTTCTTTTGCGCTCTGTCTTCTGATCGTTGCTTAAACGTCACGTGCCACCCCGTGACCCCTGGTCACGTGTGAGCATGTGACCCTTGTCTGGAGCCTCTTTCCTTGGTTTAACTGGAGAACGAGTCTGCTGCTTTGAACGTCACGTGCCGACACGTGACCCTGGTCACGTGGGAGCACGTGACCTCTTCTGAACCCTTTTCCTTGACTTGATCAGGGAACCGGTTTTCCTTTGACACTTGCATTTAAACGTCACGTGTCGCCACGTGACCCTGGTCACGTGGGAGCACGTGACTCTTTCTGAACCCCCTTTTCTTCAACGTAGTCAGGAAACTGAACTTGCCTTGCTGATGTGCTTAGGTGTCACGTGCCAACACGTGACCGCTAGTCACGTGTAAGCACGTGACCCTCTTCTGAAGCTTTTCCCAGAAGTTTTCCTGATTTTAAATCAGGAAACAAATGCCCCCACAGCGTTGTTCTCACGTGTCTGCACGTGAGTGCAACGCTGTCACCTCTTGTGACCGTTGGATTCCTCTAGGGATCTGGGGAGATGAAACGTTTTCATTGCCTTCTATAAATACCTCTGTCTCTTCATAGGAGCCTTCACTTTGTTCATTTTCTTCTTCTGAGAACTTCTTCCTTGAGAATTCAATTCTCGCTTCCAGAGCTTAGTTCTCTGTCTTGAAACAGTCTGCAGAGTTTAACTCTGTTCGAAAAGAATCCTTTTCTTCAGGTAGTGTTTTTGGACAACGATGGACCTCCACATTCCTCTGGATTTTAAATCCAAAACAAGGGTTTTTACCCTTTTTTTCTTCATATTTTTCCATAAGAACATGAAACCGCTTAACCTTCAAACTGTAGATCTTTTAGGGTTTAGATGATCCTTGGGGAGATGATGATGGCGTTTCAACTCCATGGAATTTAATTCCATCCAAAAATGTTTCTGGGAATTTAATTCCCTTTTCTTAATAAGGAATTTAATTCCAATGAAGAACTTGATTTCTTCACACGGAGGCTTCCTGAGGTCTCTTGGCCCTAGATTGTTCTTCCTGCAATTAATGCAATGGTAGTTTTCTAATGAATCTCATGACCTTTATTTCAGGTATCATGGATGCCCATCTGTATGGTCTTGATGAGATCATTTCCTATGGGAATATTCGTGCACTGGGCCGCAGTCAGAACCAGGAGTTCACTGATGCTCAATGTGCCGAGATCATGAGCCGCTTTGATGAGTACGACCATCGGCTACTCCCCCGTCGCTCTTCTCTTCTGAGACTGATCGTGCTGGCGATCAGGGAGGCTCTCCCTCTATTCTGTGCTGGTGTGCCGCTTGGGGCATTGGACGCCGCCGAGGATAAAGTACACTCGGTGTATCTGATGCACTTGATCTCAAAGAGAAGGCGGGATAATCTCATTGATCTCCTGCATCAGATGTTCCAGCAGTCGCCATACTTGCCGCCTATCGGAGGGTGGAGGACATTCGTGAGGACCCCGACGCCTGTGATCGTGAGAGGAAGCATACTCGGGAGGTTCGAAATGCTTGGAAGATTTTGAATAAAGTTAATTTTGAGTTTCTCAACCCATGCCCCGCATCTGAAGTTTTACCATTGTAAATGTGACCTCTGTGTTTTGTATGAACCTCTTGAAGTATGAGTGACAATTGTTATTATGTCTTTCTATGTTTGCATGTCTTTCCTCTGGGATTTTATCATTTTGCTACTGTTGTTGTTGGTGCTTTCAATATGCAGGGTGCTACTCCATTCTTTTTTTTTTGGTGTACATCAGGTTTAGTCCTCACGTAGTCTGCACGTGGGGTCCCTTGATGTGGCTGTTCACAAAATCTTCCTATGCCCTTTTTTCAGTGCACAATATTAGACGCAGAAGAAAGGGCCTTGGAAATAGTCCCATCTCCTTGATTTTCGATGCCTTTCCTTTTTTGGATCTTGGAAATAGCTTCACCATGCAAGATTTTCCGCGCACAGCACTTAATGCATTTATTTATATATGAGGCTATAGCTTCCCTTTTCCTCTCACAAAGAGATTTATATTATTATTATTATATTTTTTTTTTATCTTGGAGTAATTTGTCTTGAGAAACAAACAAGCGCCATGGCCTGCAATCGCCCTCATGCTCGTCGACAGCCATGGGAAGTTCCTATTGAGGAAATGGTCCCCCGCTTTGCTGCTCGGTTGGTGGATCCCCTCCTTACCGACAACGAATGCGACTCAGCCATGCATGAACTCTCGATCCGTAGGGGGTCCCCCCTCCCGATGGGTTCTCTCTGGCTCCGGATGATTCTCAAGGCCGTGCTTGCCGACATCCCTCCTCACCCGGCGGAGATGACCCTGGCGATGCTCGACGCGGCAGAAGAAAAGCTCGAGGGTTTTCATGAAGCGTGCTTGATTACTCAGGCTTTGAAGGATTGCTCAATTTATCTGCTGAGCCAGATAAAGGCCCGGCGAGCTATTATGTCTGCTTTCGCGGACGAACACGGCGCCAATCGATGGGGAGCGACTTTTCGTGAGAACCGTCGCTTTGACGTGCTGGAGAAAGCAGAGAGAGAGATGGAGAATTTTGTCCTCTGTTTCATTAACCCTTGTGCCGTTGATCCCATGTTTGGTGACCTTTTCCGTTAGCGTAGAACATTTTTAAATTAATCCCTCCCCCTTTTTTTTTATGCCGAGATTCCGTGTAGGCTTGGTGCTAGTATGTATGTTTCCGCTTGCATAAATAAACTTTGTATTCTTCTCATGAGAACTTTCTTTAATTGCAAGTGCTACCCTCACTTTCCTGGGCATCAGGCCATTTTGGGTATTATGGACGTTCATGCGATTGCAAACGCTATTATTATTATTATTCCCTTTTTGAATACTCATATGATTATGAGCGTATGCTTGAAATATGTCGGAAACTTTTCTTGTTGCCTTCCACATCAGGCGATGTGAGCGCGTTTGCTGTGGTTACGAAAGCGAGCTTACGTGGCCTGATAGAGCGATACGTAGCGAACATAAGGTTGTGGCTTTCGATAAAGCTGCCACGTTCACTTGTGAGAGGGTCGAGGCTCATAAGGCCATTGAGAAAGAGCTTGAGGCCCGGCTTGCTTCATATCAGGCCCAACAAGCTCAGGCGGGGGCTCGTCTTTTGGAGATCTTGCGTCATGAAGCCGTGGTCCAGCAAAAGCAGGATGAGCTGACCAAGCTGCTGAATCGCCCGCCGGCTTGAAACATTTGTATCTTTTCCTTCCTTTTTGTACGTACTCATGGATAAGAGTATTTTCTTTTTGTTTCTTTCATGAATTGTACTTTGTACCCATTTTGGTTTATGAATAAAAGATACATTTTTCCTTCTCAATGGTGTGTCTCCTTTTCATTGAATGTATTCTGCGGATATTTTATCTTGATCTCCTTGCAGGACAACAATGGCTCAGGACTCAGGGTTAAGATCTGCTTCCCAAGACTTTCGCATTTTATGAGCCACGAGGGTTTCATAAAGAGTTTTTCTCCGTATAGGTCGAGAGGATCCCATAGGTATAAGTTCTTCTTAAGAATCGTGAGGATCCTTAAGCGGGTTTTCCCTTGAGAGTCGTAAGGATCTCACAAGAGAGTTTTTCTTCCTTATAGGTCGTGAGGGTCTGCAAGTGTTGGATGCGGTCACCCTTGTCCGTGTTTTACGGAGTCGGGGGTTTCTCAAGGTATCGTAGTTTAAAGACGTCACGGTCAAGGTTAAGCACCTCATAGTCCGTGGATTTAAGGGCTCCACAGTCCGCTGTTAGTTTTAAGACATCACGGTCAAGGTTAAGGACCTCATAGTCCGTGGATTTAAGGACTCCACAGTCCGCTGTTTGGTTGCAGGGACCCGTCACCTCTTTGAAGACGTTGAGGAATTACAACGCCGGGCATCAAAGGAGTGAAGAGATGTACCCTTAAACCGAGGCAAAGTCTGTAGGGAATCGGGGTGGTTGATCGTTAGTTTTAAGACATTACGGTCGAGGTTAAGGACGTCATAGTCCGTGGATTTTAAGGACTCCACAGTCCGGTATTTGCTCTGGATGCTTCACACGGGTTCATTGCCGTGCTTGGCGAGGACCAGGCTCCGCTCTGGACGTTTTCCACGGGGTCAAAGAGTGACATTATCCGCGTTCCACGTAACCAGGAATTTTGCACTAGATGCTCCACACGGGTTCACTGCCGTGCTCGGCGAGGACTAGGCTCCGCTCTGGATGCTTCACACGGGTTCACTGCCGTGCTCCGCGAGGACCAGGATCCGCTCTGGACGTTTTCCATGGGGTCAAAGAGTGACGTTATCCGCGTTCCACGTAACCAGGAATTTTGCACTAGATGCTTCACACGGGTTCACTGCCGCGTTAAGCGAGGACTAGGCTCCGCTCTGGATGCTTCGCACGGGTTCACTGCCATGCTCTGCGAGGACCAGGATCCGCTCTGGACGTTTTCCACGGGGTCAAAGAGTGACGTTATCCGCGTTCCACGTAACCAGGAATTTTGCACTAGATGCTTCACACGGGTTCACTGCCGCGTTAGGCGAGGACTAGGCTCCGCTCTGGATGCTTCGCACGGGTTCACTGCCATGCTCTGCGAGGACCAGGATCCGCTCTGGACGTTTTCCACGGGGTCAAAGAGTGACGTTATCCGCGTTCCACGTAACCAGGAATTTTGCACTAGATGCTTCACACGGGTTCACTGCCGCGTTAGGCGAGGACTAGGCTCCGCTCTGGATGCTTCGCACGGGTTCACTGCCATGCTCTGCGAGGACCAGGATCCGCTCTAGACGTTTTCCACGGGGTCAAAGAGTGACGTTATCCGCGTTCCACGTAACCAGGAATTTTGCACTAGATGCTTCACACGGGTTCACTGCCGCGTTAGGCGAGGACTAGGCTCCGCTCTGGATGCTTCGCACGGGTTCACTGCCATGCTCTGCGAGGACCAGGATCCGCTCTGGACGTTTTCCACGGGGTCAAAGAGTGACGTTGTCCGCGTTCCACGTAACCAGGAATTTTGCACTAGATGCTTCACACGGGTTCACTGCCGCGTTAGGCGAGGACTAGGCTCCGCTCTGGATGCTTCGCACGGGTTCACTGCCATGCTCTGCGAGGACCAGGATCCGCTCTGGACGTTTTCCACGGGGTCAAAGAGTGACGTTATCCGCGTTCCACGTAACCAGGAATTTTGCTGAATATATCCGCATTTCACGGGGTGAAGGTTTGACTGTTGGCGATATGTATACCACCGAGCCATGGAACTGGGAGTTGCCGCTGTTCCGCTTAGCTTGAAGTTGTGTTCGTTGTTACGAGACGAGCGTTGGGATGATCTCTAGGTCGCCTGTGGCCCGTCGAGATTTAGCTTTTTTTCTCTGATGAAACCTGGGGGAGGGCGGTATGTTCCCTTTTTGTTTATGCCATTGGATTGTATACAGGGTGTGATGGAACATCACCTGTAAGGCATAAATTTTATCTTTATTTTATTTCTTTTCCCGCGATGCTCTATCGTTTCTGCTTTTATGTCGCGAAGGTCGCGATTGCCCCATCATTTCGGCTATTTTTCGCGGTTCCCAATCATTTCGGCTATTTATTTATTTTCTACTCGCTGCTTTTTATTGCGAGTTGCCCCATCATTTCGGCTATTTTTTTATGCCTTCATTCTTACTTGCTGCTTTTTATTGCAAGTTGCCCCATCATTTCGGCTATTTTGTAGGCATGTGTGGCTTGCTAACTTTTTTTGCCGCAAGCTCGGATTTTGGACACCGATTTCGGCATCAGCATCGCTGCAACTGGGATGTTGCCAGGAGCGAATCATCATTTGCCATGAAAGAACTTGGGATTTGATACCGGTTCAGGCATCAGCATCGCTGCAACTGGAATATTGCCAGGAGCGAATCATCATTTGCCTCTGTCGATGTTGAGCAAAGGTGGCTTAGCAAACAGGGTTAAGGTCCTGTCGACTAAGACTTTTGACTTCATGAGCCGTAAGGGTCTCACAAAGGTATTTCTCCCTACAAGTCGTGAGGATCTTGCAGGTGTATTTTCTCTTTAGGGATCGTAAGGATTCCTAAGTGTATGTTCCTCTGTAAGTCGTAAGGATCCTACAAGAGGGTTTTCTCCTTATGGGTCGAGAGGACCTACAAGGGTTGGACTTTGCTGGGGAAATGTTTATTCGCGCCCGTGGATTGTATACAAGGGTCAGTATTGAGCCTCTTGTAGGGCAGTATCGAAGGTTGTGGAGGATTTGCTTAAGAACAGGTTTAGGTTTCTGTAACTCAAGACTTTCAAATCTCATGAGCCGTGAGGGTCCCACAAGAGAATTCTCCTTACGAGTCGTAAGGATCTCGCAAGTGTATTTTCTCCTTAGGAATCGTGAGGATCCCTAAGTGTGCTGCTCCTTTGTGAGTCGTAAGGATCTCACGCAGGTGGTTTCTCCTTACAAGGTCGAGAGGACTCTGTAAGTGTCCTTTAACGAGGTTGCGCCCTTTCGGGTTTTCACAAACACTCGCCGGTAGTCCTGCTGTTTTTACTCACGGAGCCCTTTCGGGTTTTCATCCGTGCCCATTTTTCTTATAGACATACCGTTTTTTTTTTATATCATATTTTTTTTTATCTTCTTCTTTTTTTTTTATCTCGTCAGCCTAAAGATACTGCGGTAGTAGTTTTAGGGACGTTTCGGTCCGTTGTTAGTTTAAGGATGTTTCGGTCCGTTGTTAGTTTAAGGACGTTTCGGTCCGTTGATAGTTTAAGGACGTTTCGGTCCGCCGTTGTTAGTTTAAGGACGTTTCAGTCCGTCGATAGTTTAAGGACGTTTCGGTCCGCCGTTAGTTTAAGGACGTTTCGGTCCGCCGTTATGGGAAGCCCGGCTGCTGCTTGTAAAGTCTGAGCCTAGGAAGATAGTGAGCGGACATAGTCGTCGTCACCTATCATTGACCCAGACTGCGGCTTATTAAGTGTAGTATTTCTTCAAGAAGCGGCCGTTTATTGGCCTGAAAGGCCTTTCACCGTGCATGTCCATGAGTAGGTAGGCTCCACCCTGGTAGACCTTGTCTATGATGTACGGGCCTTCATAGTTTGGCTCAAATTTTCCTCGCTTGGCACGATTGGGGATCATAGGTCTTTTGACCACTAGTACAAGTTCGCCTTGGCGGAATGTCCTCGGCCGGGTCAATCTTTCGTATGAGCGCGTCGTCTTTGCTTTGTAGGCCTCTAGATGTTGTTGCGCTATGAGCCGGGTTTCGTCGAGGGCATCAAGCTCCTCAAGCCGAAGGTGAGCATTTTCTTCGTTCGTCAGCTCGTGGTGGACTGCTACTCGTAGAGAGGGTAACTCTATCTCGAGGGGGAGCACTGCTTCCGTCCCAAATACCAACGCGTACGGCATTGTGTTCGTGGCCGTCTTGAACGTAGTTCGATAAGCCCAAAGGGCTTCTTGCAGCCTTTCGTGCCAGTCTCTCTTATTCCTGGAAACGGTCTTTTTTATGATCTTCGTCAAGGTCTTATTGAAGGCCTCGGCTAGCCCGTTAGCTCGTGGATTGTAAACCGAAGAATATCTCCAGTCTATATTGTGCTGCTGTGCGAAGCGGCTAATCTTATGGCTTCGGTAGGCCGGACCATTATCGGAGATAATCTGCCGTGGGGTCCCAAACCGGTAGATGACGTGCGTCTTGAAGAAGTGGAGGATATTCTCCGTCTTCACTTCCCTCAGTGGTACTTCTTCTGCCCATTTGGAGAAGTAATCAATTGTCGCCAGGATAAAACGGTGTCCCCAGGATGATGCTGGCTCAATGGGGCCGACTATGTCAGTCCCCCACATTTCGAATGGCCAGCTAGCTACCGTTGGGTGCAGTGGATTCGGATGTTGGTGGATGAAGTCTCCATGAATCTGGCATGAGTGGCATTGCTTCGCATACTCGAGGCAGTCCTGGGTCATCGTGGGCCAATAGTAACCCATCCGTTTGATTTTTAACTTCATCTTTGGGCCTGCTTGGTGAGAACCGCAAAGTCCGTCATGAACTTCCTGAATGACTCTTTCTGCTTCGTCAGGTCCTAAGCATCTCAGCCATAGAGAATC
Source organism: Agapanthus africanus (assembly GCA_030015575.1). NCBI lineage: Eukaryota > Viridiplantae > Streptophyta > Magnoliopsida > Asparagales > Amaryllidaceae > Agapanthus > Agapanthus africanus. Next base: position 985,621,877 of record CM057338.1, read on the forward strand.
GAACGATCTCTTGTATAGAATATCGTTGACGAAAGCGAAGGATAGAGCTCGTTTCATGAGCTGATGTCTTGAGGACGCTTCTTCGGGCATTCGGTGGGACTTAAAGTAGTCTATGAAGACTTCCCTCCAGTCTTCGGCCTTCTCATGGTCTTTTATTTGTAGGGTCGTCTGCTCAGTTGCTCCCTTTTCTTCGCATGATTCCGGAGATATTTCTGCCGGGGTGAGCACTCGACGGCTTTGTACCACGATTCTGACGTCATCAAGGTTCTCGTCAGCCAGTTCTTTAGTAAGTTTAGCCAACGCGTCTGCTTTGCTGTTTTCCGCGCGCGGTATGTTCTCCAAAGTATAGGAGGGAATTTGGGTCAATAGTTGTTGCACCCTTTCGCCGTACTTCACCAACTCCGGCTTGCACGTTTGGTAGTCACCTTTTACTTGACTAACGACCAGCTGAGAATCCCCGTATATAAGGAGGTCTTCAATTCCCATGTCGATGGCGATCTCGAGGCCTGCTATCAGAGCTTCGTATTCAGCTTCATTGTTTGTCCTCGGCTCCGTTAAGGAGAAGGCGAAGCGCATTATCCCTCCTTGTGGAGTTGCAAAGATGAGGCCTATCCCTGATTTGATCATTGGGATACCTTGTTTCTGTTTCTTTACGGAAGACGCTCCATCGAAATAGAGTTCCCATCGGGTGCTTCCGCCGCTAATCGCATCGAATGCATGCTCGTCCGGCAAATCACAGTTCAGAGGAGAATCGGCCGGTATCGGGTGCTCGGCGAGGAAGTCGGCAATGGCCTGGCCTTTCACTGCCTTGAGAGGTTGATACGTTATCGAGAACTCCATCAAGAGCAGGGCCCATTTAGCGAGTCGTCCCGTCAATATGGCTTTTGACATCAAGTATTTAAGGGGATCCACTTTTGAAGTGAGACGGACTTCATGTGCCAACGCATAGTGCCTGAGCTTTGTTATCGCGAAGATTAACGCCAAGCAATGCTTTTCAATGGGAGAGTAGTTGCTTTCTGCCCCCAGTAGAACTCGACTTAAGTAGTAGAGTGCTCTCTCTTTCCCCTGATCGTTCTCTTGTGCCCATAATGCGCCCAAGGAACCTTCGAGGGCGGTCGTATAAAGAATGAGGGGTTTTCCTTTGACCGGCGCGGCCAACACCGGAGGGTTCTGCAGGTACTGCTTGATCTCATCTAGTGCACCTTGGCATTTGTGATCCCAAACGAATGGAGTTCCCTTCTTCATCAGGTGGCTGTAAGGACGGCATTTGCCTGAAAGATTGGCGATAAACCGCCGGATGTATGCGAGCTTCCCTTGGAGAGACCGCAACTGTTTGAGGGTTCTTGGCGGAGGCATTTCCATGATCGCTTTAATCTTTGACGGATCTATTTCAATACCTCGGTGTCGAACGATGAATCCCAGAAATTTGCCCGAGGAGACTCCAAACGCGCATTTGAGGGGATTCATTTTCAAATTACATTGCCGAAGGCGTCGAAATACAGTCTCCAGATGTTTTAAATGCTCTTCGTACGACATGCTCTTCACTACAAGGTCATCGATATAGCACTCGACGATGTCATGTATGAGATCGTCGAAAATCTTTGTCATGGCCCTTTGATAGGTAGCGCCAGCGTTCTTTAGACCAAAGGGCATAACCCTGTAGCAGAATATACCCAAAGGGGTCCGGAAAGTGGTATGCTTCTGGTCTTCGGGATGCATCTTTATCTGATTGTATCCTGACGAACCATCCATAAAGGAGAAAACCTCGTGAGTGGACGTGTTATCTATCATTAGTTCGGTTACTGGTACTGGGAAATCATCCTTGGGACAGGCTTTATTGAGATCCCTGAAATCCACGCATATGCGTACCGTCCCATTCTTCTTCATTACCGGGACGATATTGGCGATCCAGTCGGGATATTGGACTTCTTGGATAAATCCAGAATCGATCAGCTTCTTGACTTCGGCGTTGATGCTCATTTCAAGCTCGAGTCGCATCCTTCTTGGCGCCTGCTTGACTGGCTTGATATCTGGGGATATTGCTAATCTATGCACAGCAATCTCCGGATCTAATCCTGGCATCTCGGAGTAGTTCCACGCGAAGCAGTCTTTATGCCGTAGAAGCACGTTCTTTAACGTAGTCACCCTCTCTTCGGATAACAGCTCGCTGACAAATGTCGGTCGCGGGTTGTCTGCCGATCCCAACTCAATCTTCTTGAGGTTATCTGCAGTAGTATGTATACCATCTTCCAGTTCTTTCGGAGTGGGCGGAAATTCCGAGATCACCTCATCATCGCTGTTTTCAAAGCACCGGGGAAGGTCATCTACGTTCTCGGGCTCTTCTCCTAATATCATAATCGTATAGCAAGTGCGAACCCGCTCCCCGGACTGAGGTGGACCCGGTTCTGCTCTTGCGGCTTTGGGCTCATGCTTCTGTGGCGGCGTTACCTTCCAGCCGTCAGATAAAGCGAATCTGCCCCGTCGGTACTGGTCCTCGACCCAGTTCTTGAAGGTGAAGCAGTCTTCGGTAGGATGTCCTATGGCTTGGTGATAAGAGCAATAACTCGGATGAGAAGCCTTGCTAGCTTGCTCAGGATGTCTAGACTCTGGAAGCGCGATCATTTGATGTTTTATGGCGAGGTTAAGTAACCTCCCCGTCTTGTCTCGGGGGAAGGAGTACGCTCGACTCATCTTCTTCATGAGGGGCAAACCCGAGCCGCTTCTTGATTTATTTCCGTCTCTGCGTCGGGCCTCTCGTACAACGGATTGACGAGGATAAGCGTATTTGTCTTTTGCAGCACGTTGAGATAGACGTTGCGTCCTGGCCTTCTCGTAGATGGCCATTTCGCGGTTGTGGTCTTCCCGAGCTTTCTGACCCATTTTCCTGATAGGCTTGCCCATTCGTTCTTCAAACGACGGACTCGGCGCTTTAATCGCGGGGTCTAGTTTTGATGGGGGGTTGGCATCTCCTGACAGGGCGTCCTCCTCTTCATCAAAGGTATATATAGCGTAGCTACTGTGAGCCCGTTCCCGTTTTCCGGCTCTTGCGTATCCAAGCCCGAGTGTTTCCATCCTCCCGTTGGGCAATTTGCGTTGAGTCCCGGGGACATCCCAAATCCTGTTGTAGAACCGCGCCTGCCGAACGGTCTGTTCTAAAGGTACTCCTTGGCGCTTCAATAGCTTCTTTAATCCATTTGTATAGTATCTGGGCAGACGGATGGGTTGAAGCCTGTCAAGTGTAGCATCCGTGCCATGCCAGATCTCTTTCTCTATTTTCGACTCTGAGGATCGGTAGAATAGGATCACCTTCTCACCCCTTCGCCTGGGAGGGACGTAAAATGTTTGCAGGTCCTGCACATTGTGAGCCTGAAGCGCGTCGAGATCCTTGTAGTGTTCTCGCGGTACCATGGTGATTTGCAAACTATGGTCATCGCCAGGGGGTGCTTGTATTGACAGCCGATTGGAGAACACGGCATTAATTTCATCTTCTGAATCACTTCCGAAGACCAACATAGGGGCGGGCATCCCCAGGTTGTTGCGTTGAGATGGCCCTGCATAAACTATCTCTTCCTCTTCTTCGTTATCGCTCCCGGAAACAGGGACGGTGGCGGCGGTTTTGTTCTCCGGATTGCGACACCTTTCTGTATCCTCGAAATCTGGCAAAAAGTACTTCGCATCTTCGTATTTGCGGACTTCGTTCACGGAAAATGGGTTTAATTCTCCTGTTACGGTGTACTCGAAACCGTCCTTAAAGTACTTCATACACTGATGTTGTGTAGAAGGGATGATGTTGTACCCGTGTAGCCAAGGACGACCGAGCAAGGCGTTGTAGCAGGTCTTGGCATCAATGACATGGAATTTGATTTCTGTGACGAGAAGTCCAAAGCGTAATGTTAGTATCACAGATCCGAGAGTCCGTGACGATTGTGAATCGAAACCGGAGATAGTAATTTTGTCACGAGCGAGGTGTTGCACACTCATGCAGATTTCCTTCAACACTCGAACATTAAGGAGGTTGACGGAGGATCCATTATCCACCAGGATCTTGCCTATCTTGATATCATGGCAGTATCCGGAGACATATAGGGGACGGTTGTGGTCGCACGTCCCGAGAAGGAGGTCTTCATCACCGAAAGTGATGTCGGCTGTATGCACTTCCTCCAGTTCATCCTTCATCTTTTCAGTGGCGAGGAAGGCTTGGAATTGCTCAGGTTCTTGTAACGCCTTAATTAGTGAGTCTCGCGCTTCTTTTGATAATAGGAGGGCATCGAGAATGCTAAGCTGAGAAGGTAGCTTCCTTAGGTGCGCGAGGATGTTATAGTCCACCTTACCTTTCCTAGGAGGGTCTTTGGCAGCCAGCTCCCTGATGACTTGGTCATCTAAAGTGATATCTTCAGTGACCTTTTCCTTTCTATTCCCGGGCCCGAGATTCTTCTCTGGGAGTGTGCGATTGCGCAGCTGGATGTTCTCGCAGATCTCCGATTTCTCCTCTTTCCCTAAAGCGGATTCTTTAAAGAGAGGGCCCAGAGCCATTTCTTCGTTAGAGTCGCTCCCGAAGGTGAGAACTTGTGACCCCCCGGCGTTAACCATGTAACAGTTGCCAGTAGTTCTGTTTTGCCCATCGACGGTACTTCTTCGCTCTCGGCGGATCTTGCGTTTCATGCGCTTAAAATGTTGCCGATGAGCAACATACCCTTGCCACCATATCTTAAAGGCGCCGCACTCCTCCGTGGGATGTGATATTTTCCGATGATATGCGCAATAGTCAGGGTGCGTCTCTACCCCATCGTGTGCGTTTCCTTCCGAGGGTGGTAGCTTCATTCCCATTGACATGGCTTTGGCAAACCTTTTCCTCGTCTTGAATATCTTCTTGTCTACTTCGGATGCCTTTCGCTCTGGCAGGGGTAGTTCAACTCTTTCGTTCAGTTGCCCGCATTTGGCTCCTTCCGATGTGGCCATCTCACGCTCCTGGTCCGCTTTACTTTTTAGACGAATCTCGTCTAGAAAAGCGTCGATCATTTCATCTGTTGGCCATGCATGCTCTGGTACAGGCTCTGCCTCCAGCTTCTTAGTGCCAGGAGTTTTCCCATCATCGGTAAACGAGTGGGAGATTACGTTACAACTCGCCACATATCCTTCGGATTCATCCGATGAGCTCTCTCCATCATCTTCCTCTTGAAAGATGTGGTTGAGGAACTCTTGCAGTGTGACAGGAGTTCGCGCCTTTTGATTGTATTCTTCCAGCACGTCGATTTGCTTCTGCAAGTTCGTGTGCTCGTTTCCAAACTTCACGGGCTTCTTGGATTTCTTCTTCTTTTTCTTCGAAGACTTTGACGGTTGGGCGTGAGTATTTGGGCCATTATCGCGAATCTTTGTAGTTGGGCAGCGCCTTAGCATCCCTTCGATAATTTGAGGTTCAAGAGGGTCCTTCCATTCGATCGCAGGGCACGCATGAAGGTCTCTCAGCATTCTTTTGGTTTTAGTTGATAGCACGACCTCCCATGGAGCTTCTTCAATAAAAGAACATGTTGCCCCCGGTGTATCTGCTTTCTTAGGAGTATGCGGTTGTGGTGGGTTCACCTTCCACTTTTCGGACAGTACAAACTTCCCCTGGAGGTATTGATCTTCAATCCATCCTTTGAAGACGAAGCAATCTTCAATCGGATGGCTTACCGTTTGATGGTAAGGGCAATAGTTAGGGTTATTCACCTCGGTGGGTTGCGGCGGTCGCCTTGGATTTGGCAGGTTTATAAGTCTGTTGCGTATTGCCAGCTCGAATAGCCGTTTTGTCTTGTCTCGTGGGAACGAGTAAGGACGTTTCATCTTTTCATTATAATACCGGCGTCTTTCTTCCAGTTGATCTGCCGGTTTCGGGGCGTTAGGTTGCTGTTGGGCATTCGCGACAAAGGTTGCCCTTCCCTTACCCTTGTCGTTCCGAGGTTCCGACTTCGGGGGAGGTGGTCTATGACCCATCTGGTCCATCTGAGCCAACTTGTCGATTAAAGCCTGGAATGTGGTTGGCTTAAAGAACATCATAAACTGGGAGATAGTTGCGTGGGGGTCTAGGGTTCCCACGAACATGCCCACTGCGGGTGCTTCCTCAATGCGTTGTTCACATCTCGACCACAAATTCCGCCAGCGTATAGCATACTGGACCCAGGTTTCGCCTGGTTTTACCCTGGCGTTAATCAATGCAGTTATTGGAGTGCGTTCGCTGGCACTTGCGAATCGCTGAGTGAACAACAACTCCATTTCAGCGAACGTTTTGATAGAATCGTTCGGGAGTTCCGAATACCATTCGAACGCTGTTTCTGATAAGCTGCCCACGAACTGGCGGAGCAATAGTTTATCATCACCGCCGGTGTTACCGCAGAGGGCCCGGAACTGGGCGACATGTTGATGGGGGTTGCCAGTCCCCTTGTACACGTGGAATTTTGGTATCGTATAACCTTGCGGGTATTTGATTTGGTCATACCAGCTCGGATACGGCCGCCCCGTTTTCACGACTTGACCAGCTGCCTCAGTCGCGTGATGAACCCGGATTTGCTGGGCTATGTAGTCAGCCAAGTCAGCCTTAGAGATTGCCTCCTCCTTGGCCGTTGAGAGGGCTGGTGGTGGATTTGACGTTTCTCCTCGGTCGTCTTCAAGAACGATTGGGGGATCCTCGGCGGGTAAGCCCTGCTGGATCATCATTCCTATCATATCTTGGAAGAGGAGGCCCATCCGTTGTATGTTGGCCGCTTGTTCAGCAGCCTCTTTGTCCTTTTTCTCCAGTGTCCGGCGGAGGAATTCGGCGTCGGTTTCTTCCTCCCGGCGTGCGTCTGAGGACGTTTCTGGGTTCTCTTTTGGCCCGGTGAGCGCGGCCATAGCATTCATCATTTCTTGAAGCTTTTGTTGCTGCTCTTGGGCCTTCGTCACGGATCGGGTTAGCGGTCGGTGGCCCGTAGAAGTGCGGCTTTCCTCTTTTCCAGAGGCCATGTAAACAGTGTGCACCATCATGCCCCCAGACTTAGGGCGTCTGGGCTCAGTGCTTTTAGCCGTCGTTGTATGCTGTGGGGTCTTCTCTGGCCTCCTCCTTTTATGAGCCAGTTGATCAACAGCCTTTTGGGGTTTAGCCTGATGACCAGCTTCCGGTTGGATTTTCAATTTCTTGTGCTGGCGGGAGAAGTTTGGATCGATGATCGAGTCTCGGGCCTGCCGCCAAACTTTATAGATCTTGGAAGATAGCCGTTGAGGAGATCGGGGCTGTTCGGGTTTTATTTCCACAACCTTTTCTAATGGGGGAGGAGACCTCTTCAGCACTGCAGTAGCAGAATTCCTTCGCACCTTATTTAGCATTTCGAAGCTGTTCCCAGTTGGAACAGCAGTATTAACTTCTGCCACCGGGGCCGATGGAGTCAACCCGGAGGGGGAGTTGCCCCCAGCCTTCCTTACTCGGCGCCAATGGCGACGTCGAGCGTGTCGAGCGGACGGTGTAGGGTCAGCGGTAAGAATGGTTTCGTCTTGCCCCCTGTGTAGGTGGGGGGTCGCTGTTGGTGTTAGCCTGTCAAAGACCGACGTCCTTCGGGCAGCAGGAGCGGGAGCGGGAGCCGTCAATCTTGTAAAGATCGACCTTTTGGCCGGAGAAGCCGCCTTGACGATTTCGGGAGCAGGAGCAGCCACTTTCTTAGAAGCAGCCTTCTCTGAGATTGTAGGCCCCATGATGGGTTTGCAGGATTTCTGGCCCAATCTAGAGAAGACCGAGGCGTTGACGTTGGGCGACTCGTTGAGAGGAGCCGCGACAGGGGTAAGACGATCAAAGACCGACTTCTTAAGAGCTTCCGTTGTCAGCACTGGAGCGGTGAAGTTTGTCGGCGGGAGCATGGTCCCAAAGAACAATCCTGTGGTGGCACGAGTGACCTGTTCCACGGGCATTGTGAATAGCGAAGCAACTTGGGGTCCGTAGGCTATACCTCCTGGCGAGGCAGAGCGTTGGTTGCGATTGCAGTCTGAGCAGTTGGAGGATTTCGCAGAGGTAGGAGCCATAGATCCTTTGCTTTCTGCAATAAGCAAGACGCCAATTCTTAGTATCTTGAAACCCAAGGGCAACCATTAGCGAACCGCGATTGGTTCGCGAGTCACGACACACGAAGTGTGGAGTGGTAAGAGGAAAAGGTCCCACCGGGCATGCCAGAATCTGTTCCCCTCCGAAAGACGGCGCGACGTGGGCGTCTCGCCTGAGATTCGGGGCAGATGCTAATTGGTGCTATCCGTCCACCTCTCCGAAGATGCCAAGTTGATTTATGGCACCGTGTATCGAAGGTTTAGACGGATGCGTCCGATGTAGCAGACTTCGTCAGATTCCCCCTCGTTTGAGGGGTTTTTGATTGTGGGGACGCTCTTCCCTGCAGGCGCAAGCCCCTGCAGTTAATTACGCTACCGCGTTGCGGTAACAACTTTCTCCTTCTCCAGATGGTCACTTCGTGTCGTGGGTGTTTGTTTTGTTGCTCGTGGATTGTTTACGGAGACTGAGTTACGTCGTCGCCCGCAGGGCGTGGACTAGTCCAAATCCGTATTATCTTAGATTTGGGTTTGGGGGTTTGGTTTGAGGATACGTCAGCCATACTTGAGGCTAAGATCAACTCAAACGCTTGTTAAGGATACGTTAGTCTAACTTTGAGACTAAGATCAACTTAACGGGATCGTTTAGATCCGACAAAAGAGCATGCGGGCTCTATTGTTCCAGTTTAGGGACATAGTGGTCCATCGTATGTATGGCCATCGGGAACCGTCACCTCTCTGACGACGCTGAAGGATTACAACGACGGATGTCAGAGGAGTTCAGAGATGTACCCTCGAGCCAGAGTTAATTGGGGGGATTCATAGTCCAGTCTGTTTGAAGGTTTAAGGATATGTTAGCCATCTTTGAGGCTAAGATCAACTTAAACGGGACCGTTTAGATCCGAAAAAAGAGCTCTATTGTTCTAGTTTAAGGACATTGCGGTCCATGGGTAGTTTAAGGACATTGCGGTCCATTGTTAGTTTTAAGACATCTCGGTCAAGGTTAAGGACGTCGTAGTCCATGGGTTTAAGGACCCCACAGTCCATTGTTAGTTTTAAGACATCTCGGTCAAGGTTAAGGACGTCGTAGTCCATGGGTTTAAGGACCCCACAGTCCATTGTTAGTTTTAAGACATCTCGGTCAAGGTTAAGGACGTCGTAGTCCATGGGTTTAAGGACCCCACAGTCCGGTATGTGCTCTGGATGCTTCACACGGGTTCACTGCCGTGCTTTGCGAGGACCAGGCTCCGCTCTGGACGTTTTCCACGGGGTCAAAGAGTGACATTATCCGCGTTCCACGTAACCAGGAATTTTGCATTAAACACGGGTTTAAGGACCCCACAGTCCGTATCAATGTGTGGTCGTCGGGACCCGTCACCTCTTTGAAGACATTGAGGGATTACAATGCCAAGTATCAAAGGAGTGAAGAGATGTACCCTAGAACCGGAGTGGATTAAATAGTCCTTAGCCCAATTTGGGATCAAAACGAATTAATTATGTTATGAGTCCATTGGCCCAGTTAATCATAAATTGAGGACTTATGGCCATCTTGGGCTAAGTCCAATCAGGAGAGGCTTTGCCTCTATCCATTTAGGCCAATTGGGCCAAAGCCTAGTGTTAAACACTACAGAGCAGTCAGTGTTGAACACTGGGAATGAAGTTGACAAGTTAGTGTTTAACACTAAGAGATAATTGGTGTTAAACACCAGCAACAAGGCTTTTCAAATTAGTGTTAAACACTAAAACAGATCAGTGTTGAACACTGCAAATAAAGCTTTTTAATTAGTGTTGAACACTAAGGCCCAACAGTGTTTTAACACTGGGTTCGAGAGTTTTAACTTAGTGTTAAACACTAAGGCAAGAGGGGTCACGTGGCAACACGTGAGAGCGCCCTCCCTTCACTTGTTCTGCCGAGACTACTGCGTCTTTCAGAGCGTCACGTGCCATCACGTGATGGGCATTCAAATGCCTATGTATTAGAGCTTCTGCCGAGGGTCACGTGGGTCACGTGGGGTGCTGCCTCAAAGGGGCTTCCTGTAGATCTCTTGGGGGGGGTCATGTGGTAACACGTGACCCTGCCTCTATGTATTTTGTTTAGAGGCTTTGTTAATCTTTTTTCAGGAATTAAATTCCTCGAGCTTTAAATTTCAGAGGAATTAAATTCCTACTTCCTTTTTGAAGGTTTATATTCTGAATAGAGTTGGACTCTGAATCTTCCGTAGGAATTAAATTCCTCGTATATGTGAAGGACTGAATAGGGTTAAACCCTAATAAAAGCTTTTAAGGAATTGAATTCCCATTCCCTGTTAAATGATGATTAAGGGAATTAAATTCCCGTTGTTTCGACAGAACTAAGTTCTTAATTAGGGTTAAACCCTGTTTCTTTTTGTTCTGAAGGAATTAAATTCCCATGATACAGGGTCAAGCCCTAATTTCATTTGAAAGGAATTAAATTCCTATAGTTCTGTGAGAATTAAATTCTCGTGCTTGCATTCCCTCTCTATGTTTCGGATCTGCATGGCAGGATCTCAACCCATTGAGAATTAAATTCTCAACCTAAAGGGGAGATGTGCACTTTGCAGATCCTCTATCAAAGAGAGAAGAAATATATTCTTCTGTTTTTATGTATCAGAGTTAAACTCTGTTGAGAATTAAATTCTCTTCTTCTTTCAAGGAGCTTTTCCCTTTCTTACCTAGGGTTTTTGCAGAAGATCCAAGTTTCTCCAAGTATCGAAGCTCTCTTCTTTTTTCTTTCTCTCTCCCTGTCTCTGTATCTATATATTTTCTCTGTGTCTCTTGGCTCCTATTTATAGGAGAAGCAGCCGAATCAATCAGTTTTTGACGAATCTTCATGAGAGATTTGATTTGCATCCATCATTCATTTTGGACCTTTGGATTATCGGGTGAATTTTATTCACCATTGGATTTCAAATCCAGGGGTTCCCCTTTATTATTTCGGTTAGATTTAAAGGGGAAATCTTTCCAAACCCGAGATTTTCCCATAGATAGATGATATTTCATCACCTCTGAATCTTTAATTCGATCGGTTCCAGATAGCCGCTTTCCTTTGGAAAAATTTGATTCTCCTTCAGAATTTAATTCTGTTTGACAAAATGGGCTTTGAAAGCCGGTCACGTGTGACCACGTGACCCCTGGTCACGTGTGGGCACGTGACCCCCTTTGGAATGAGCCTTTTCCTTTCTTTTGCGCTCTGTCTTCTGATCGTTGCTTAAACGTCACGTGCTACCCCGTGACCCCTGGTCACGTGTGAGCACGTGACCCTTGTCTGGAGCCTCTTTCCTTGGTTCAACTGGAGAACGAGTCTGCTGCTTTGAACGTCACGTGCCGACACGTGATCCTGGTCACGTGGGAGCACGTGACCTCTTCTGAACCCTTTTCCTTGACTTGATCAGGAAACCGGTTTGCCTTTGACACTTGCATTTAAACGTCACGTGTCGCCATGTGACCCTGGTCACGTAGGAGCACGTGACTCTTTCTGAACCCCCTTTTCTTCAACGTAGTCAGGAAACTGAACTTTCCTTGCTGATGTGCTTAGGTGTCACGTGCCAACACGTGACCGCTAGTCACGTGTAAGCACGTGACCCTCTTCTGAAGCTTTTCCCAGAAGTTTTCCTGATTTTAAATCAGGAAACAGTCAGTTTAGATAAACGATAGATGTCCACAACTTATCGTATTTTCCTAGTAAGAAATATTTACTTAAAAGTGTAACAAATCTAAAACCTTTAAGAATGGTTTTATGAAGACTATGGTATTTTAATGAAAATTTCGTTTTATCGTATTCTAAGTTTTAATGATATCATTTTAGGGTTGTATTTGCGTGTGTGTGGAGGTAGGTCATTATCTCGTGCTCTATTTTAAATGTATATTAAGGTTAAGGGGTTAAATGTGAAATTGAAACTACATGGTATTAAAGTGAAAAATACGGAAAATTGAAAAGGTTATCATTTCATATGTGAAAACTTATTCAAATTGATTTTTACAAGTTTAATGGTCAATATGAAGATGTTTAGGAATGATTGAATTGATTAGAAGAAGAAAAATAAACATTATGGTATTAATGTGAAAAAGAATACGATATTGCAAAAGCTATCATTTCATGTGAGAAACTTTGTCCAAATTAATTGTTATGTGATTAATAGTCATCATGAATAAGTTTAGGTATTATGGAATTGGTGACAAGTGAGATTTTATCGAAAAACCGAATCGGAAATCGGTTTGTTCCGATTTCCGTCGGGTTTCGTAAGTTCGTATTTTTGAGAAGTAGAAAGAAGGGAAGAATGGGACTTACGGGTTTCGATCTATACTAAAGAGTATAGAGGAACTAGGTGAGTGGCCGAGATGTTGCTTCATCGCCGGTTGTTTCTAAAAAACGTCGCCGGAATTTCGTCAGAATCTCGTCGGAGCTTCGTCGCGAACTTGTTTTCAAAGCACACACTTCTTGGAAAACTTTTGAGAGAGTGGCTCAAGATTTTGGAGGTGAGAGGGTAGTGTGTAGGGTTGGTATTTATAGGGTTAGGTTAGGGTTAGGGTAGATGAAAAGTTAAAAATAAAAATGTGATAAAATGTAATAAAAAATGTATTAAAAGTGGAGTGATTGGGGTTTTTAAAGAGCTCTGGAAGTGGTCTGAAGCTGAAATTTTGCAGGTGCACAGGGAATATGAAAAGACACAACTTTCATGTTGTGACCATCGCCGGAATCAGCCGAATCGGGGGTGACTCGGCCATGACTCGGTCGGAGCACTGAGTCGGCCGAGTCAAGGCCGAGTTGGCCGATTCCCGGCCGAGTCCGGTGGCCTGGATCCCCCCCGACGGTTCATCTAACTCCTGCATGTGTTACATGTTTGGGTGTAGTGGGGTTTTTGTGAGATATGCACGTGTAAACTCTTGGTATTCTAAAGGTTTTAAATAAATCAATATTAAAGATAATGTGGGGTATGGGATTTGAACTCTGGTGGCTTGGTTCAGCAGTGTAAGGTATTACCAATGAGCTACAACCTCCTTCTTGTAATTATGGAATTATTTAATTACTTAAAATGATAGCAGCAAAAGTAAATACTCCAAGTATACATTAAATTTAAAGTAATTTCTTGTACACTAAAAATGGATTTATTACATTCTTGTAGCTTGTAATTAAAAACAAAATAATTACCTATATCTTGTGCTCAGGATAAAATACCCCTTTGTGGATTTTTAAAAAAAAATATTTGAAAAATTTTGTATAGGAAAAAGTGTATAAGAAAATTAGGGTTGTTACATTAACCGCGAGAGGAGAGAGAGAGGGGGGAAGAGAAAGAATTTCGTCTCATAGCGGGGAGAGAGAAAGAGAGAAGAGAGAGAGAAAGATCTGCGTGAGGAGAGAGAGGGAAACTCGAGTGAGGGGAGAGAGAAAGAGAAATGGAAGAGAGAGAAGAGTGTGTGGGGTCAGGGCAGAGAGAGAGAGCTGAGTTGGGTAAAAAAAATAGTTAGGATTTTATATAAAAGGATTTTAGTTATTTTTAAAAAAAAGAAATTAGATGTTAAGAAATTTAAACGGTTAAATTAAATTTAATATTATATTAAATAAATTGAATTTTGGCGGGATGCAAAATATTCCAAAACACGTCCGGGTCGGGTCTAACAATTCAGATTTAAAATATAAAAAATATAGGTGGTTGGAGCTGATGGCTGACTATGATCTTGATCTCAAGAACAATCCGGGAAAAGTTAATGTAGTGCTGGATGCGCTTAGTCGGTTGCCAGCAATTCGGATGTTGATTGCACATAAGGAGCTTATCGAAGAGTTTCGGAGATTCGAGTTGGAGATCGTGTTACCGCGTTATTCGGGACAGTTGATGCAGCTGCAAGTACAGTATTCATTGATTGAGAGTATTAAAGCAGCGCAGTCGCAGGACCCAAGATTGCAAAGGTTTCGAGAACAGGTTGAAGCTGGACTTCGAACGGACTTGTTGATTCATGAAGATGGTTTGTTGCGTTATGGTAGCCTTTTGTGTGTGCCGAAAGGGGACATTCGTAAAGAGGTTATGAAGGAGGCACACAATTCCGCATATTCCGTACATCCTCGGGGCAAGAAGATGTACCGCGATCTAAGACAGCATTTCTGGTGGGAAGGCATGAAAAGGGAGATCGCCCGTTTTGTAGCGAAGTGCTTGGTGTGTCAGCGAGTTAAGGTTGAACATCAAAGGGTAGCTGGTTTATTGCAACCACTTTCGTCCTCAATGGAAGTGGGAACATATAACCATGGATTTCGTGACAGCTATATCACGGAGTCCAAAGGGCAACAATGCAGTTTGGGTAATTTTTGATCGATTGACCAAGGCAGCTCATTTCATTCCATTTCGAGTTGGTCAATCAACGGAAGCGTTGACAGAACGGTAGATGCAGGAGATTGTGAGATTGCATGGAGTACCTGTGAGCATCGTATCTGATCGTGACACCCGATTCTTATCGCACTTCTGGAGGAGTTTACAGGAAAGTTTGGGGACGCGATTGAAGTTTAGCACAGCTTATCATCCTCAGACAGATAGCCAGTCGGAGAGAATGATCCAAACTCTTGAAGACATGTTGAGAGCTTGCATGTTAGACTTCAAGGGTTCATGGGAGGACCATCTTCACTTGGTGGAGTTTTCGTACAACAACAGTTTTCAGGCGACTATTCAGATGGCTCCATTCGAAGCATTGTATGGTTGCAAGTGTTTTTCACCTGTTTGTTGGGACGATATTGGAGAACGAAGATTGTGGGGACCGGATTTGATCGTTCAAACAGTTGAGAAAGTTAATATTATCCGAAGTCACATGAAGGCAGCACAAGATCGGCAGAAGAGTTGGGTCGACACATCGAGAAGACCTCTAGAGTTCACTGTTGGTGATCTCGTGTTCTTAAAGATATCACCGAGTAGAGGAGTGATTCGTTTTGGAAGTCAAGGCAAGCTTAGTCCTCGATTCGTGGGGCCTTTCGAGATTTTGGAGTATGTTGGAGAAGTGGCTTATCGATTGGCGTTACCACAATTTTTGGCGAATGTTCATGATGTGTTTCATGTATCTCAACTCCGTAAGTATGTTCGAGATGAAATACACGTGCTGGATCATTCGGAGCTGACTGTAAGGGAGGATTTGACCTTTGAGGAACGACCGATGTCGATTGTAGATCGAAGAGAAAAGGTCCTTAAGAACAAGGTTATCCCTCTCGTACTTGTTTCTTGGGGAAATCACTCGCATGGAGAATCAACTTGGGAACGAGAAGACGAGATTTGACAGAATTTTTCACACTTATTCTTGTAGATTCTTGTTTGTTTATCTTTCCTTGTTTTGGGAATTTCGAGGACGAAATTCTTTTTGTAGTTGGGTATAATGTAACACCCTAGTTCATTTATACCAGTTCTAATTCAAGTATTTCTTTATTTATGGTATTTTCCTGATTTACTGTGTTTTGGGTACGAATAGTATATTTGACATATGTATTTGCACCCGACCCGCTTGCTTGAAACCTGTCTTGATTATGATTTATCCTGACTTGTTATGTGGACTCATGCACTTACATTATTGCATACTTCATATTGGCATTTATCTAGCATCTGCATTTTTTTAATATAACAATTAAAGTCACGTAAAATATTTTAAAATACATTGCATGGCCTGCTTGATACCCCTAACTGTTAGTTATATGTATGCCCTAGAGGCCATTACTGTACATACGATGTATATTGTAATGGATGCTTGGACATATATAGGGAGGACTTTCTTGCTCGACATGATAGTATGCTATCTGGTTGTACTTTATCTTAACATGTACTCTGATTGTCTCTATATTACATATTGATAAAGCCCTTAGGATATGTACTCGACTACTGGGACTAAGATGAGATCATACTAGTGGGGCCACGGTAGTCGACGAGTACATCCTATAACTGTTCCTAGTCGAGGGTGTATCGAGACAGGACATCGATACACCATAGTAGACTAGCGTATACGCATCTTGACCCATATGATGGGCGATGGATGATCCCATATCCATCGGTGTTTGACATCAAGGATGGTGTACGGGTGCTCAGTGGAGACTGGGTATACTGGACGGACTCGCCAAGAACTCCTAGATGGTATTATAGCTTACGTCAGATGGCAGTTCTCTGGTGACACTGGTATAAGTTAGTCTGTAGACCCGAGATCGTCATAGAGTCTTGTGTGATTCCCACTGTGCTTTGATTTCCATCATACCACGTCCAAGAGGGCGTGCAAAAAGGTGGCTTTTGGGTACAGTCCCGAATCACATGGAGGCAATGAGCGATAGGAGGGGATTCGTCTCTCCCGGTATAGGGAGTTGATGTTGTGCTGTGTTCGATTAGCTATAACCGGAAATCCCTGGCCAGGGTTGCTGAGATTTACTGGTAAGTGTTATCAGTAGTTTCTCGAACTGTTATAGACCTCATATCGACGCGACTTATCGAGCTATTGGGGTCTGACGTTTACCACCCCTAGGCGAGATATGCGACATATCAGACGACGAGATCGGACTGTACGAGAGTGTTACTGATTGGATTCACATGAGAATGTACAGGCTTGCTTGTTGATCTTCTGAGCGCTCAATACCTGGGTGGTTGTTACGTTTAGCTGACCGCTTGCAGCTTGTGGGTGTTTGATATGATCATCACCTACTGCCGGCGTATTGACGATTCTTTAGAGTACTACATAGAGGTTTCTTGACTCAGGCAAAACGGAGTAGGAGCACATATGTGATATGTGTGGGACCGAGGATAATGCGGTATGTGATATCGTATTGGATTCTCGCGATATGAGATATCGGCCGGGTATATGTGATATAGCCGGGTCATCATATTAGTCGGTTATATGCGATATAGCCGGATTGTCGGATCAAGTGTTGATTCGATAATTTAATGTATAATAATATATATGATATATTAAATTACATTAACTAATATTAGCCCACTAAAAGATTCTTTTTCTCACTCGGGTAATACATTGATATATATGCGATATATGTTAATTGTATTATTTTATTTTGTTACAATAAATATTATATATATGATATATAATATTGTAACATGATATGATTACTAATGCAACATGTTTAGTGGAGATTAAACAAGATTAGGGTTTGAATTGGGTTAGTCCTTTCTAGAAGTTTCTAGAAGGTTTTTTCTTTTGTCATGAATGAGATATTATGCTTGATATTTATGTGTGACTCATTCTTAACCCAACCCAAACCCTAGCCCTAGTTAAATCTCTACATGAGTCATCCTTGACCATGGTTGCAAGATTGATCATTATCACACTTTCATTATTCATCACAAAAGGATTAAGGCTTCTTCTTCTTCCTTCTTCTCTTCTTGGAAAAAGCTTTCTAGTTTTTTGCTAAGTAATGAAAGTGAGTGAGAATATGAAAACAAATGAGTGCAAAAATCCTACTTCATCATCCTCATCTACCCTTGCCATTTAGATGAGGGTGTTCACTTCATTTTGTGAGTGTTAGCTTGTGTTAATGAAACTTCAAGGTAGATCATCTTTGTTATCGAAGATCGGAAGCAAGACTGCATCTTTCTCTTCGTGAAGCCTCTCGAGAGTACGGAACACGATGATCGCAGCGAAGGGACTTCAACACGGAGCTTAAGAAGTGAAGGACCGGATCTACAAAGGTTGTAATCTCTCTCACTTAGTGTTAAAGTGTTTAACATGCTTGTTTTCGCCTAATCTCTAGTTTAAAGATCTTGTTAAGGGTTGTTCGGCACGGCTAAATTTTTAATCGGGCATGGTTGATGCCTCGTAGACCCTTGTGCGTATGCCTAGCAACCCTGCAGTGGTATCAGAGCCAAGCTAGAGCTTTAGGCGAAGTCTGAGCGAAGTTTAAAGTCCGATCGAACCCCGAAACCCTAATTTGAACCCTTCTCTGGACATTTTTTGAAAATGTGATTTTTTCTGAATTAAAAATGCTCAGAAAAATAAGCAGGCGAATCTAAGAATTACTGTGAAGTACGGACTCCTAAATCGGTCACGTGACCACGGAACCGCGGCCAAAGTACGCACGCGGCCGCGGTTCCGCGGCGGAACAGTGTCTTTGAGGCCCGCAAATTCACAGTAATAATCCTGGGTTCTTTTTCAGTCTTCTGGGAATTTTTAATTTTGCTCAAGTGTTGAGTTTTCTGGGATCTATTGAGGACTCGTTGATTCGATCGGATAATTTAACTTCGTTTAAGTTTTTCCGGATAATTTTAGAAACTGTTAAAATGTTCGAACGGATATCAATAACTCACTTTTTCCCTTGTCGGAAATTTTTTCAAAAGTTGGATTTTTTCTCGAGTTTGAAACTTCCGGAAAATCATGCAAGTAACGCGGTGGACCCTCTAGAAGAACACAAACCTTAACTCGATTATGTGACCGTCTTGAACTGCCTCTAAACCTTAGGGTTTGTGGCAGTACGACATGCCACATGTGAGGCGTTGGCTTGACCCTTCTACGGCTGGACCATTGGTACTGTGGCATGTGATGGATGTTTTTAAACTGATTTCAAGTGTTGAGATATATTGGGGAAATCTTGGGTGTTTGATTATTCGATCGGAAAGTTTAACACAGTCTTTTTATCTGAAATGTGATACAATATTTGGAATCCACAAGTAGTTATGAGATAACTAATTTGAATGTTATAAATCTAGCAGTTTAGTCTCAGATGATCGGTTGCCACGTAATTTTGATGTGATCAAAAATCCGTCGCAATCACGTAGCGTACGCGGATACTCGCCGGGTAAACTTAATAGACAGCCACGCCCCAAAGCCCCGACCAAGTGACTGTAGGAGAACCCCGTCGCCAAAAGCATCCGTTCGGGTGCTCGCGGCAGCGGTGTTCCGTCTTAGTGCACTTCGTCGACGGCATCCGGGGGTGCGGCCGTCTACTAAAGTTTGTGACGAGCATTCGATCAATATGTCAGGAATCTTGTTGAATTGCCCGACTTGATATTGAAAAGAGTTTTCGATAATGAGACTAAAATACGGGGTTTATAATTGTTAGGCATGCGATGTCTAAGGAATTCATTTGGTTAGGCATGCGATGTCTAAGGAGGTTGCGGATTCCAACTGTTGTAGTTTTACACTTTCTTTTCTGTGACCGTAAGCGTAGTATGTGGTGTATCGCTGGCTTCGTTGCTATACATCAACGACAATCGGGATACGCATACTTGCTTACGTTGATGATATGAGATATTATGTGTTGCTGTGATATGTTATATTGGATCGTCGCGTTCTGAATAGCTGGAGTTTTTATGTGAGATGAGAGTTTTTCTTTTTCATTCATGTAAAATTCATTTATATGTAATATTCTTTTATTGGGGCACTTCCGGGCTGAGGATAATGTCGCCATTGTATATTATTTACTTCTCCGCATTAGGTAGACCCAAGACGGGGAGCACAAGTAACCGGGTTTTAGGGTCTAGTGGGAGACATCTCGAGGAGTCGAGACCGGGTCTCCTAACCCTAGAATTGGCAGTGTTGCTTGCCGCTCTCGTAGGGGTCTAGGGATGTGGGTTTGGCTATTCATCACGACCGTGGAATCCGTGTTTTATACAGGCTTGTATTAAAACACGGACGTCCTAGTATATCCAATATTTAATATATGTTTCTTCTGCTGTAATGTTCTGTGATGAGATCGTATTACTGCCTGAGACGAATGTTTATATTATATATATGAGATATATGTTATATTGCAGATTTCGTTTCAAATGTGACGCTTGTGAAGCATAATAAAAAGGGACTTCATTAATGAGATTAATGAAACTAAAAGAAACCTAAAGATATTGTAGAAACTTGTTTAAAAACTGGTAGCTCTAGTTCTTGCTTTGCATAGCGGTGTTCCTTGTAGAACATCCAGCACCTTATTCGATAAGGAAAGAGCCGAGATCCCTTCACCGGGAGTGATCTCTTTAGCGAAACTAGCAGATGCTACAAACTCGGTTTGTCTTTTTATTGTTTTTATAGTTTTTTGCTTTACATAGTGATATTTGTGAAATATCCTGCACCTTATTGGATTAGGAAAGAGCCAACGATCCTTCACCGGGAGTGACCTCTTTAGCAAAACTAGAAAAGCCTAAAAAACACTCCATTTAAAATCACTAGATTCTACGACGATATCAAGTTCATTACGCAAAAGGTTTTCTTAAAAACCTGACGTAACCCTCCGTCATTTTAGGAAATAGAGTACTTAGTATTCGTGCTGCGTTTGTTGACCATAGTTAAGGCGCAGTGTATGGTAGCTAAGTGATGTTTTCTTACATAGCATATGATGCGACTAGTTAGGACAGTCATGTGACTTTGTTGACCTTAGTTAAGGGTCATGTGGGTGGGTCTAATTAATCAAGAAATGACGGGTAGAACTTGACTAGTGCTTATAATTTGTTGACCATAGTTAAGGTCATAAGTTACTAGGGGTAAAATATTATTGAGAATTTCAAGTGTTGAAATTTGCAATGAGATTGCATACTTTCTATGAGATAGTTGGATCCCGATACTCGCTGCGAGTAAGAGTTACTCCTGGGAGAGTTTTACACATTACAATTAGCCGATCAAGTAGGTGTCTAGAAAGGAGTCAACGGGGTTACGCCCCTGGGAAAACGAGCTTTACTTTAATTAGGTTCGTGCGAAAGCACGAGAGACCTCCCTCAAAGTACCAGCACTGGCCTGGCTGAAAGATTGACGAAATTGTAGGGTGTAATTAATCCCGGCTAGTCTTTCCTTTTAGGATTTGAAGGAAGATTTGATTAAAACAGTGGGAGACATCCTGATTAGATATATTAGATAACCAATCTAATCTTGCAAGAGCATACGCTGAGTGTTTTCTTCTCTCTCTCTCCAGGTAGCGACCATATCACGCTTTAATCAAGATAATAATACAGATGTATTGACCGAACCCGCTTATTATACTGAGATGGGGAACGTTGGTCCCGCTCCAACTTATAATTGTTATAAGACAGAGCAGGAAATTGGGGAATACCAGATTTTCCGTGCCGCCCAAACGAAGAAAGTGCATGCTGATGCATCATCTTCGGGTGTGTTCATTATATAGAACTGTTTCTCAGTATCTTTTACGTCCTGGGTATGAGATACCGGATCAGGATCCCGCATATATAATCTGTTACATGGGCTACAGATAGGTATGTAGGGTGTTTTTCGTCACCCCATTGAGATGGGAATACGCGCGCGCTTGTCAGGCGCATTACAGATTCCCCCTGCCTAGGGTAGGCCGGGGTTTATTGATTGTGGGGATCCGAATCTCCGGCGGCCGCGGACTAAGCTGCCGTTAATTACCCCTCGCATTTAGGGTGAAGGAACCTCCGATTGACGGGTTAAACTGGTCATGCGAATTCAATATGCAGTGTGTTGGTGTGTGTGTATTTTTTTTGGTTTTATTCCACTTGTAAAAAGAGATATATACATATATATATATTTTCTATATATAAAAAACGAAAATAAATAAGTAAATAAATATTTAGAGAATAATTATTTTTTTATTAAATTTTTAAATATTTTTTTAAATTTATTTAATATTTATTTTTTTATTTTTATTTTTATTTTAAATAAAAAAAAGGAGGAAGAAAGAAGAAAAGAGAATTTTTTTATTTTATTTTATTATTTTTTTTTTTAAAATGGGGGTCACATGCTAACATGTGACCCCTCATGTGAGGGGGTCACATGTTAAACATGTGACCCGGTCACATGTTTAACATGTGACTCCTCATGTAAGGGGGTCACATGTTAAACATGTGACCCGGTCACATGTTTAAGCATGTGACCCGGTCACATGCTATGCATGTGACCCGGTCTGGTCACATGTTAAACATGTGACCCGGTCACATGCTTTGCATGTGACCGCAACAATTTTTTTTTTTTTTTTATACGTGGAGTTCAACTCCAAAAGAATTTTATATGGCCATAAAAATTATAATGTTGAGTTAAACTCCCCAAAAAAAAAGGTATTTTTTTGTGGAGTTAAACTCCAAAAGTATTTCTGCAGTGGAGTTAAACTCCAAAGGAACTTTATTTGTGGAGTTGAACTCCAAAAGATTTTTACTATGTAGTCAAACTCCAAAAGAATTTTTGTAGTGGAGTTGAACTCCAAAATAATTTTCCTGGTGGTGGAGTTGAACTCCAAAAGAATTTTATTTGTGGAGTTGAACTCCAAAAGAATTTTCTCCTTTCTCCTTTGAGAAGAAACCCAAAATGGGTTCTCTTGAAACTCCAAGATCTAGATCTTGGATGATAAAAAAAGAAACCCTTTTCCTTCTCTTGATGGGGTTTTTGGAGATGGGTTTATGGTAAAACTTTATTTAGTTTTTAAAAAAAAAAGAGAGCTAAACTCTTGATTTATTTGGAAAATAAAAAGGAAGAGGAAGAACTTGAGAAAGAGAGAATGGAGGAACAAACCCTAGTTTTTGAGGGAATGAAAAAAGTCTTTTGTTATTCATCATCATGTTGCCTTATATAGGCTTACATATTTACATGTAGCCCCTTGGGCTTTACAAAAATGGCATTTTAGCAATCTCATGGCTCATGTGCCATTTCATTTTTGCACATAAGCCATGGGCTTACAAAATATTGGCTTTATGCCCATTTTGCATACATTCATGCACAAAAATTACATAAAAATTATTTGTTACATGATTTTTGTTGTTGGCATGGAGGAGGCTGGCCGCGGGCTCGACTTGGGCATGGGCTCGCTTGACCTGGGCTTGGGCCCACCTGACTTGGGGTTGACCTTGACTTTGACTCGGTCAACGGGGGTGTAAATTTTTACCCCAACAAATTGCCCCCCATCAATAAACGCACACAGCATATATGGGTCGTGTGCATGAAATTGATGGATCTTCTTTCACGTGGAGGCGACTTGCTTTGGTTCCCACTTTTTGTGACGCACTGCCCTTTTTACGACATGTACGGTCGACGCTTAACGCGTCTCCGAGACGGAGTGCCCGTGGTAGACGTTTCCCTGGCCCGGAGCGATCTGGTTCCTGCTTTGTAAGAAGCCTGCACTGCCCTTTTTGTGACATGGACGGTCGACGCTCTGATCCGGAGGGATTTGGGTTCCCAATTTGTGGGGAGCCTGCACTGCCCGTTTTACGACATGGACGGTCGACGCTTAACGCGTCTCCGAGACGGAGTGTCCGTGGTAGACGTTTCCCTAGCCCGGAGCGATCTGGCTCCTGCTTTGTAGGAAGCCTGCACTGCCCTTTTCGCGACATGGACGGTCGACGCTCTGTTACGAAGCGATTTGGGTTCCCAATTTGCGGGAACCTGCACTGCCCGTTTTACGACATGGACGGTCGACGCTCTGTTACGAAGCGATTTGGGTTCCCAGTTTGCGGGAGCCTGCACTGCCCTTTTTGCGACATGGACGGTCGACGCTCAGATCCGAAGCGATTTGGGTTCCCAATTTGCGGGAGCCTGCACTGCCCTTTTTGCGACATGGACGGTCGACGCTCTGATCCGGAGCGATTTGGGTTCCCAATTTGCGGGAGCCTGCACTGCCTTTTTTGCGACATAGACGGTCGACGCTCTGATCCGGAGCGATTTGGGTTCCCAATTTGCGGGAGCCTGCACTGCCCTTTTTGCGACATAGACGGTCGACGCTCTGATCCGAAGCGATTTGGGTTCCCAATTTGCGGGAGCCTGCACTGCCCTTTTTGCGACATAGACGGTCGACGCTCTGTTACGAAGCGATTTGGGTTCCCAATTTGCGGGAGCCTGCACTGCCCTTTTTGTGACATGGACGGTCGACGCTTAACGCGTCTCCGAGACGGAGTGTCCGTGGTAGACGTTTCCCTGGCCCGGAGCGATCTGGTTCCCGATTTGTGGGAAGCCTGCACTGCCCTTTTTGCGACATGGACGGTCGACGCTCTGATCCGGAGCGATTTGGGTTCCCAATTTGCGGGAGCCTGCACTGCCCGTTTTACGACATGGACGGTCGACGCTTGATGCACCTCCGAGACAGAGTGTTCGTGGTAGACGTTTCCCTGGCCCGGAGCGATCTGGTTCCTGCTTTGTAGGAAGCCAGCACTGCCCTTTTTGCGACATGGACGGTCGACGCTTAACGCGTCTCCGAGACGGAGTGTCCGTGGTAGACGTTTCCCTGGCCCGGAGCGATCTGGCTCCTGCTTTGTAGGAAGCCTGCACTGCCCTTTTCGTGACATGGACGGTCGACGCTCTGTTACGAAGCAATTTGGGTTCCCAGTTTGCGGGAGCCTGCACTGCCCTTTTTGCGACATAGACGGTCGACGCTCTGATCCGGAGCGATTTGGGTTCCCAATTTGCGGGAGCCTGCATTGCCCTTTTTGCGACATAGACGGTCGACGCTCTGTTACGAAGCGATTTGGGTTCCCAGTTTGCGGGAGCCTGCACTGCCCTTTTTGCGACATGGACGGTCGACGCTCAGATCCGGAGCGATTTGGGTTCCCAATTTGCGGGAGCCTGCACTGCCCTTTTTGCGACATGGACGGTCGACGCTCTGATCCGGAGCGATTTGGGTTCCCAATTTGCGGGAGCCTGCACTGCCCTTTTTGCGACATGGACGGTCGACGCTCTGATCCGGAGCGATTTGGGTTCCCAATTTGCGGGAGCCTGCACTGCCCGTTTTGCGACATGGACGGTCGACGCTCTGTTACGGAGCGATTTGGGTTCCCAATTTGCGGGAGCCTGCACTGCCCTTTTTGCGACATAGACGGTCGACGCTCTGATCCGAAGCGATTTGGGTTCCCAATTTGCGGGAAGCCTGCACTGCCCTTTTTGCGACATGGACGGTCGACGCTCTGATCCGGAGCGATTTGGGTTCCCAATTTGCGGGAGCCTGCACTGCCCATTTTACGACATGGACGGTCGACGCTTGATGCGCCTCCGAGACAGAGTGTTCGTGGTAGACGTTTCCCTGGCCCGGAGCGATCTGGTTCCTGCTTTGTAGGAAGCCAGCACTGCCCTTTTTGCGACATGGACGGTCGACGCTCTGATCCGGAGCGATTTGGGTTCCCAATTTGCGGGAGCCTGCACTGCCCGTTTTACGACATGGACGGTCGACGCTTGATGCGCCTCCGAGACAGAGTGTTCGTGGTAGACGTTTCCCTGGCCCGGAGCGATCTGGTTCCTGCTTTGTAGGAAGCCAGCACTGCCCTTTTTGCGACATGGACGGTCGACGCTCTGATCCGAAGCGATTTGGGTTCCCAATTTGCGGGAGCCTGCACTGCCCGTTTTACGACATGGATGGTCGACGCTTGATTTGACTTGCTCTGCTTCTTGCAGTGTCAGGGGTAGACTTGACTTTCTCCGCTTCTTGCGGTGTCGAGATTGGATTCTGACTTGCTCCGCTTTCTGCGGTGTCGGAGTGGAAGTTGACTTGTTGATTTTGATTTTGAGGCGGAGCATAATTCCGACGAGGAGGTCGTTATCCCGAGGCAAAGCATGATTTCGACACGGGGTAAATTCTGGGACGAAGCGTGATTCCGCCGCAGAGGTTGTTGGTTTGATTTGATTTGGTGTTGACATCAGCATCGCTATACTGGAATATGGTACCAGGAGCGAATCATCATCTGTCTTGAGAGGATTTGGGAATTGGTTTTGTTTTGGCATCTGTATTGCTGCACTGGAATAATGCCAGGAGCAACTCATCATTTGCCCCGAGAAGATTTAGGAATTGGTTTTTGTTTATTTGGCATCTGCATTGCTGCACTGGAATAATGCCAGGAGCAACTCATCATGTGCCCCGAGAGGATTTGGGAATTGGTGGCTTACGAGACAGGTTTAGATCCCTGTCACCTAAGGCCTTTCAATTTTATGGACCGTGAGGGTCCCGTAAAAGTATTTTCTCCCTACGAGTCGAAAGGATCTCTTAGGTGTATTTTCTCCTTAGGAGTCGTGGGGACTCCTAAGTGTATTGCTCCTTTGTGAGTCGTAAAGATCTCACGCGGGAATTTTCTCCTCACAAAGTCGAGAGGACTTTGCGAGTGCATTTCATTTCTATTTTTTTTACGGGTTTGCGCCCTTTCGGGTTTTCACAAACTCGCCGGCAGTCCTGCTGTTTTTACTCACGGAGCCCTTTCGGGTTTTCATCCGTGCCCATTTTGCTTGTGGACATACCGTTCTTTTTTTTTTGTTTTCCTTTTTTTTTCTCTTTTCTTTTTTTCTCTTTTTTTTCATTTTTTTTTCTTTTTTTTTTTTTTTTGGAATCTTCCCTGCCGGTGGGACTTTGAATATGGTCTCGCCGGTCGGACTTGGGAGAGATTGGTATCGTTTTACGCCCGTGGATTGTATACGGTTTTGCAGGATGTATGATCCAGACCGTAGGGCCAAAAACATTTCGGGACTTTATTGGCGTCTGCATCGCTGCACTGGAATATGGTACCAGGAGTGACTCATCATTCGCCGTTGGGGTATGGGAGTTGGAATTTGGTTGGCGTCTGCATCGCTGCACTGGAATATGGTACCAGGAGCGACTCATCATTCGCCACTTGGGGATTGGGGAGCGATGGCTTAGGAGACAGGTTTGGATCCCTATCACCTAAGACTTTTCAATTTTATGGGCCGTGAGGGTCCCATAAAGGTATTTTCTCCCTGCGAGTCGTAAGGATCCCGCAGGTGTATTTTCTCCTTAAGAGTCGTGAGGACTCCTAAGTGTGTTTTTCCTTGGTGAGTCGTAAGGATCTCACGAAGGTTTGTTCTCCTCATGCATCGTGAGGACACATGAGTGGGTCTTTCCAATGAAGCATAATTCCAAAGGCGGAGACCAGCCGCGTAACTGGTGGTTGCGGTGGGGCATGGGTATGCTGAGAATTATTTGAGCCCGTGGATTGTATACGGTAGTCAATTTGGGGACTGGCCGTAGGGCTGGGAGAATTTTGGGAAATTGGATTTTTGTTTGGCGTCTGCATTGCTGCACTGGAATAATGCCAGGAGCAACTCCTCATCAGCCCTCTTTTTTTTTGTTTTTTTGTTTTTTTTTTATTTTACCGCGATTGCTCTATCATTTCAGCTTTTCTTATCGCGAAGGTCGCGATTGCCCTATCATTTCGGCTATTTATTCGCGGTTGCCCCATCATTTCGGCTTTATTTCATCTTTATTTTACTCGCTGATTTTTATTGCGAGTTGCCCCATCATTTCGGCTTTTCTCTTTTTTTTTATATTTATTTACACACATTTTTTTTATTACACATTTTTTTTACATTCCCAGTTTAACGACTTAGAGGTCGACTGTTTCCAGTTTAACGACGTGGTGGTCCTCTGTTTCCAGTTTAAAGACTTAGAGGTCAGCTGTTTCCAGTTTAACGACGTAGAGGTCAGCTGTTTCCAGTTTAACAACTTAGAGGTCAGCTGTTTCCAGTTTAACGACGTAGAGGTCAGCTGTTTCCAGTTTAACAACTTAGAGGTCAGCTGTTTCCAGTTTAACGACGTAGAGGTCAGAGAAGATACCTGATTGGATAGTTGTCGGGGGTACCGCTGGAGTTTGCCTGAGATGACTTATTACTTTGTCAGTGTTGATGGCCTTGCCCCCAGCTGGGGCCAAGAAAAATCGTTCAAATACCGACTTGCATCGAATATGGCAATTGGTAATTGTTAACCCTTGTAAATAGAAACATTATTTCAGTATAGGTAATCGATATGTATATTGATTGAGTTCGCATGAACGTTTAACCCGAAATATGGGAGGAGAGATTAGTCCCACCGGGCGTGCCAGAATCTGTAGGGTGTTTTTCGTCACCCCATTGAGATGGGAATACGCACGCGCTTGTCAGGCGCATTACAGATTCCCCCTGCCTAGGGTAGGCCGGGGTTTATTGATTGTGGGGATCCGAATCTCCGGCGGCCGTGGACTAAGCTGCCGTTAATTACCCCACATTTGGGGCGAAGGAACCTCCGATTGACGGGTTAAACTGGTCATGCGAACTCAATAT
The DNA here is from genome assembly GCA_030015575.1 of Agapanthus africanus. NCBI lineage: Eukaryota > Viridiplantae > Streptophyta > Magnoliopsida > Asparagales > Amaryllidaceae > Agapanthus > Agapanthus africanus. The sequence goes on from CM057338.1 coordinate 985,649,864, forward strand.
GCAGTGTGTTGGTGTGTGTGTATTTTTTTTGGTTTTATTCCACTTGTAAAAAGAGATATATACATATATATATTTTCTATATATAAAAAACGAAAATAAATAAGTAAATAAATATTTAGAGAATAATTATTTTTTTTATTAAATTTTTAAATATTTTTTTTAATTTATTTAATATTTATTTATTTTTATTTTAAATAAAAAAAAGGAGGAAGAAAGAAGAAAAGAGAATTATTTTATTTTATTTTATTAAATTTTTTTTTTAAAATGGGGGTCACATGCTAACATGTGACCCCTCATGTGAGGGGGTCACATGTTAAACATGTGACTCGGTCACATGTTTACCATGTGACCCCTCATGTGAGGGGGTCACATGTTAAACATGTGACCCGGTCACATGCTTTGCATGTGACCCGGTCACATGTTTAAGCATGTGACCCGGTCACATGCTATGCATGTGATCCGGTCTGGTCACATGTTAAACATGTGACCCGGTCACATGCTTTGCATGTGACCGCAACAATTTTTTTTTTTTTTTTTTACGTGGAGTTCAACTCCAAAAGAATTTTATATGGCCATAAAAATTATAATGTGGAGTTAAACTCCCCCAAAAAAAAGGTATTTTTTTGTGGAGTTAAACTCCAAAAGTATTTCTGCAGTGGAGTTAAACTCCAAAGGAACTTTATTTGTGGAGTTGAACTCCAAAAGATTTTTACTATGTAGTCAAACTCCAAAAGAATTTTTGTAGTGGAGTTGAACTCCAAAATAATTTTCCTGGTGGTGGAGTTGAACTCCAAAAGAATTTTATTTGTGGAGTTGAACTCCAAAAGAATTTTCTCCTTTCTCCTTTCTCCTTTGAGAAGAAACCCAAAATGGGTTCTCTTGAAACTCCAAGATCTAGATCTTGGATGATAAAAAAAGAGACCCTTTTCCTTCTCTTGATGGGGTTTTTGGAGATGGGTTTATGGTAAAACTTTATTTAGTTTTTTTAAAAAAAAAGAGAGCTAAGCTCTTGATTTATTTGGAAAATAAAAAGGAAGAGGAAGAACTTGAGAAAGAGAGAGTGGAGGAACAAACCCTAGTTTTTGAGGGAATGAAAAAAGTCTTTTGTTATTCATCATCATGTTGCCTTATATAGGCTTACATATTTACATATAGCCCCTTGGGCTTTACAAAAATGGCATTTTAGCCATCCCATGGCTCATGTGCCATTTCATTTTTGCACATAAGCCATGGGCTTACAAAATATTGGCTTTATGCCCATTTTGCATACATTCATGCACAAAAATTACATAAAAATTATTTGTTACATGATTTTTGTTGTTGGCATAGAGGAGGCTGGCCGCGGGCTCGACTTGGGCATGGGCTCGCTTGACCTGGGCTTGGGCCCACCTGACTTGGGGTTGACCTTGACTTTGACTCGGTCAACGGGGGTGTAAATTTTTACCCCAACAAGGTAGAGAACTGAGAACGGATGATAAGTTTCATGAGATAGAAACGGTGCAAGTGTTGCAGCCAAGTCTGTTGGTCACTATCACCCTGTATTACCAGAATACATTGATTCTGAACGAATGTTATTAGATACCGAACCTGATATACAATATCATATCAATCTCTTTATTAGTAAAGAAGGATATAATTTTGTATTGTTGGATAATTTTTTGAACATTTCCTATATCAAGAGTTGATCGGTTCAGGCACGTTATCTAAAAGCATAGATGTTCTAAATCAAACCACAGTTCTTAACGTACAGAACACACATAAGAGGAAGAGTTCAGAAATGAATAAATCCTTCTTGAGACATTGTAGACTAGGTCATATCAATGCGACCCGACTGGCTAAAGTTACATATAGATGCATATTTAAATTAGTTTGAATTTACATGTTGTGAAACTTGCCGGTCATGTCACAAAGATACGATGACCATAGCTCTGTTTATTGGAAATAAAGAAAGAGTTAGTGAACTCTTGGGATTGATACATGATGATGTATGATGGTCCCCTGTCTACACATGCCAAGACTAGTTCTTTGTACTTCATTACATTCTCTGATGATCTCTCAAGATTCGGACATATGTTCCTGTTGAAACACAAGTCTGAACCTTTTAAGATATTTACAGAATATAAGTAAGAAGTAGAGAACCAAAAAACGGGTATAAGTATTATGTCCTTTGATGAGATCAAGGAGGAAAATACTTGAGCACGGAATTCCTGGACTATTCTAAAGGAGAATGAGATTCTCTCTCAGCATTACTCCTCCGTATACACAATAACACGATGGTATATCGGGGCGGAGCAATAGCACCCTATGTGATATGGTGTGCTCTATGATGAGTACTACTGAGTTTCCTATTTCCTTTTGGGAGTTATGCACTTGAGAAGCTGCATACCTATTGAATAGGGTTCAAATCAAATCAGTTGCCTACCACTTCATATGTGATATGGAAAGGGAAGAGCCCATATCTTAAGTTTGTTAAGATTTAGGGTTGTCCGGCCTATGTCTAAAAAGCAAAATCCGGACAAGCTCGAGGCAAAGTCAAGATCTGTGGAAGTTTGTTGGATATCCCAATACGCAAGGGAATATCTTCTACCTAACCGAGGAACAAAAGATGTTTTGTTTCTGAGCATGCCACCTTTATGAAAGGGAATTTCTTGTGAAGAAATTAGAGGTCATGAGGTAGAACTGGAAGGAGTTCCAGCTATACAAACTACAGCAGATGATTTGGTAGAAACAAAGGATTCAATAGTTTCCAACGAACTTCAGTCTCTCCGCCGATCTAGTAGGGTTCCTCACCCACCTGAGAGATACTTCGGTTTCTCTATGACAGTGGGAGCGAGGATTGCATCATGAGATGATGATCCAACTAGTTTCGAGATGGCCATCAGGAGTGGGACTCTGTAAGAATGGCTGGATGCTTAGTGATCTGAGATGGAATCCTTATACACCAACAAAGTATGGACTTTGGTTGCTTTATCTGAAGGGTTAAATCCCCATCAGGAGCAAGTATATCTTGAGAAGATTACTTGGTGTACATGGAAAAGTTGAGGCTTTCAAAGCTATGCTTAAGCCCATCCAGATCCTACTTGCCACGGCTACATTCCATGACTACGATATCTGGTGGTTGGGTGTCATAACTGCTTTTCTAAATGATGTTTTAGAAGAGAGCGTCTATAAGTACACAGCCAGAGGGCTTCATAGATAGTGGGAGCAGCGGAAACGTGTGCAAGATGTTTTATGTGATAAAACAGGCATCGTGGAGTTGGAACATCTGTTTTGATGTGGTAGTCAAAGAGTTTGACTTCATCAAAATGGTAGATGAACCTTGTATATACAAAAAGGTAGTAGAGAGTATGGTGGTGATCCTCGTAGAGTACGTGGATGACATACTCTTGATAGAAAAGGAGTTTCCTATGCCACGCTCGGTCAATCTCCGCTTATCACAAGGATTCTCCATATAGGATCAAAGTGATACCTACTAAATCCTGGGTTTTGGATCTATGAGATAGATCTAATTGGATGTTAGGATACTCACTAGTTGTAGTGAGATGGTATCAATCGATCCTGGGGAGAATCACTGGAAAGGTTCCAGAGTGATAAGGACGACTGCAAGTCAGTCGCAGGCATTGTCTTTTCCCTCAGTGGAGGGACGGTATGTTGGAAGAGTTCCAAGCTAGATACCGTGACTTACTAGACGATTCAAGGCAAGATACATCGTTACCAAGGATGCTACTAAAGAGGCAGTCTGGATATGTAAGTTCATGAGATGAACTTCGTTCCTACCATTATGTGACAATGGAGTTGTGGCTTTTGCCAAGGAACCCTCGTCCCATCAGAAATCCAGATATAATTCTTAGGCAGTATCACCTGATCATGGAGATGGTTGATCTCCAGGGAGATCGAGGTTAGGAGAGTAGACACAGAGGACGACAGCGCGGATCCACTCACAAATGCCTTTTTCCCAGTAGAGACTTTTATGGGATGGTTGAGTATGAGATACTTTAACCACAGCTAATTGTTGGGTATGTGATACCACAGCAGATGGCCCTAGTGCAAGTGGGAGATTGTTAGTTATATGTATGCCCTAGAGGCCATTACTGTACATACGATGTATATTGTAATAGATGCTTGGACATATATAGGGAGGACTTTCTTGCTCGACATGATAGTATGCTTCTGGTTGTACTTTATCTTAACATGTACTCTGATTGTCTCTATGTTACATGTTGATAAAGCCCTTAGGATATGTACTCGACTACTGGGACTATGATGAGATCATACTAGTGGGGCCACGGTAGTCGACGAGTACATCCTATAACTGTTCCTAGTCGAGATTGTATCGAGACAGGGCATCGATACACCAGAGTAGACTAGCGTATACGCATCTTGACCCATATGATGGGCGATGGATGATCCCATATCCATCGGTGTTTGACATCAAGGATGGTGTACGGGTGCTCAGTGGAGACTGGGTACACTGGACGGACTCGCCGAGAACTCCCAGATGGTATTATACCTTACGTCAGATGGCAGTTCTCTGGTGACACTGGTAAAGGTTAGTCTGTAGACCCGAGATCGTCATAGAGTCTTGTGTGATTCCCACTGTGCTTTGATTTCCATCATACCACGTCCAAGAGGGCGTGCAAAAAGGTGGATTTTGGGTACAGTCCCGAATCACATGGAGGCAATGAGCGATAGGAGGGGATTCGTCTCTCCCGGTATAGGGAGTTGATGTTGTGCTGTGTTCGATTGGCTATAACCGGAAATCCCTGGCCAAGGTTGCTGAGATTTAATGGTAAGTGTTATCAGTAGTTTCTCGAACTGTTATAGACCTCATATCGACACGACTTATCGAGCTACTGGGGTCTGACGTTTACCACCCCTAGGCGAGATATGCGACATGTCAGACGACGAGACCGGACTGTACGAGAGTGTTAATGATTGGATTCACAGGAGAATGTACAGGCTTTCTTGTTGATCTTCTGAGCGCTCAATACCTGGGTGGTTGTTACGTTTAGCTGACCGCTTGCAGCTTGTGGGTGTTTGATATGATCATCACCTACTGCCGGCGTATTGACGATTCTTTAGAGTCCTACACAGAGGTTTCTTGACTCAGGCAAAACGGAGTAGGAGCACATATGTGATATGTGTGGGACCGAGGATAATGCGGTATGTGATACCGTATTGGATTCTCGCGATATGAGATATCGGCCGGGTATATGTGATATAGCCGGGTCATCGTATTAGTCGGTTATATGCGATATAGCCGGATTGTCGGATCAAGTGTTGATTCGATAATTTAATGTATAATAATATATATGATATATTAAATTACATTAACTAATATTAGCTCACTAAAAGATTCTTTTTCTCACTCGGGTAATACATTGATATATATGCGATATATGTTAATTGTATTATTTTATTTTGTTACAATAAATATTATATATGTGATATATAATGTTGTAACATGATATGATTACTAATGGAACATGTTTAATGGAGATTAAACAGGATTAGGGTTTGAATTGGGTTAGTCCTTTCTAGAAGTTTCTAGAAGGTTTTTTCTTTTGTCATGAATGAGATATTATGCTTGATATTTATGTGTGACTCATTCTTAACCCAACCCAAACCCTAGCCCTAGTTAAATCTCTACATGAGTCATCCTTGACCATGGTTGCAAGATTAATCATTATCACACTTTCATTATTCATCACAAAAGGATTAAGGCTTCTTCTTCTTCTTTCTTCTCTTCTTGGAAAAAGCTTTCTAGCTTTTTGCTAAGTGATGAAAGTGAGTGAGAATATGAAAATAAATGAGAGCAAAAATCCTACTTCATCATCCTCATCTACCCTTGCCATTTAGATGAGGGTGTTCACTTCATTTTGTGAGTGTTAGCTTGTGTTAATGAAACTTCAAGGTAGATCATCTTTGTTATCGAAGACCGGAAGAAAGACTGCATCTTTCTCTTCGTGAAACCTCTCGAGAGTCCGGAACACGATAATCACAGCGAAGGGAATTCAACACGGAGCTTAAGAAGTAAAGGACCGGATCTACAAAGGTTGTAATCCCTCTCACTTAGTGTTAAAGTGTTTAACATGCTTGTTTTCGTCTAATCTCTAGTTTAAAGATCTTGTTAAGGGTTGTTCGGCACGGCTAAATTTTTAATCGGGCATGGTTGATGCCTCGTAGACCCTTGTGCGTGTGCCTAGGAACCCTACACTAACCCTGTGGTAGCATCTGCACATCTTGTTCTCGTCCCGTTCAGTGAAACAGATTTGTTTGGATGGCTACGCGCACGTACGTGCATCCGTTCTTTGGGGTATGCATTTTCGTTACCCGAATATCTAATTTGAGTTTTGGTCGACGTGTATATTTTTTATATTTTTGAAACTGAATTTTAGACCAGTCCCAGGCGTATTTTGGACTAAATTTGTATTTACCAGAAAATCCAATTTTATTTCATTTAATATCTTTATTAAACTTTAACAGTTTAAAATATTATAACTTACAAAATCTTTTTAAATTAAAAACTAAACTTTAATAACAACCCCTTTCTCTCCCTCTCTCTCCTCTGCATATATATATATATATATATATATATTTTATTTATTTATTTTTTTCTTTCCTTAGTTATACATAGCCTCTTTCCTTAGTTATACATAGCCTCTTCTTCTTACTTCTTCTTCTTCTTTCTTCTTTCTTGATCTTGTTTCTTGATTCCGGTGATCACCGCCGGAGCCGTGCTCGTCGCTGACGATCCGAGTGATCCAGTGAACGTACCTTGCCTGTGTGATCACTCTCTTTCCTTGCCTGAACCCGTCCCGTGTGCCGCATGTGCGTTGCGACGATTTACCGACGTCGGACGTGCCGTGCGTATCCGTCGCGTGATTCTATCGAGGCAAGTTTACAACTTGCTACATGCTATGCTTTATGTAATTTATTTATATGTTTTCGTATTATCATCATCATCATCATCATCATCATCATCATACAGCTATATCTATATAATTTATACACCGTAATTATTTAACGTTAATCGGTTTTATAATATAAAATGTATGAAATTTTACAACTTGCGACATACTATAATTATATCTATAAAAATATATATCGTCGTAATATTTCTTATTATTATCTTTAATTAGTTTATAATCTGCATTTAATAATGTTATACAAAATATAGTTTGAAAATATTATAGTTTACACATGAAACGTCGTTGCAAAGCGGATACGACAAATCTGAAATTTACTGTACACCCTACCTTATAAAATTCATTATAAATGATAAAAAAAATCATTAGTATACGTTCTTTAGTTCGTTACGAAGCTAACTTAGAATAATATAACTCTATGAAATATTTACTTGCAAAATAAATTGTTTAAATAACGTAAAATGCAAATGAAAATATCTCTAAACTGTTGTCCAGGGAAATTCCAGCAGCAAACTTTCAATTTCGAATATTCATAACTTTTTGTAGGAACAATCTGAGATACTTCAACTTATAAAAATGAAAATCTTATTGAATTATCTTTGTTTTGGTATAAGACACGTCCCTTTTGGAGAACGTTTGTTATTTTTAATCTATTTTACTAATCAGGGTAACGCTGAATTTCTGAACGGAACTTTCTTATGCATGGTTAATCAATACCACTTTTATAGTTATTATTCGGTTTGAATATGTTATCCATGTTAATATTATTATATCACTATTTACATATCTATTCGCATGCTAATTCATCTTGCTACATGCTAGGTATATTATTATGCATCCATATGAGTAAAATGTTACCCGTTTACCACATTGTACATCCATACTAAAAGTTTACTGTTTTCGGATACCCGTTTGCATCCATATCATTTAAAATATATATAGCTGTATTTATAGATCACATTAATTCATATTATTATTGTAGTAACACCCCATACTTAATAATGTGTATCCCATTTAGTCTTGGAACCGTAAATATAACCCTAATAGTTAATTATGCATCCATGTTTTATTGTGCATCCATACCATTAATCATGTATCAATTTGCATACCATGGCACATTATTACATATTGTTGTTATATCGAAACCCCATGCTTGATATTTTACACCCTACATAGTCATGATGTAACCCCTGATCGATATATGTGCATCCATGCTTTTATTGTACATCCGTACTTTCACCCTGATTCAATACTTCCTACAGTTTGATTATGAGCACCCGTTTGATACCTGTGCACTACTTGACATGACCTGATACACCACCACTTGACATGACTTGATACATGTACACTACCTGACATGACCTGATATATCACTACTTGACATGTTACCTGATCCTGTTTCTAATGCTGACAATCCTGACATGTTGTCCCGATGGACATATCCTGTTGTCTGTATAGACAAACCTGTTCCTGCTTGATCCTGTGTTGGCATTAGCTTCAGATTTATCAATACCTGACTTGAACACATAACTTGGGGGTATGGGAAAATCAATGATGAAACCTGACTTGTAACTCGACAGTTCGTTGCTTATACTGATCAGTTTTATGGGCTAGGCCAGCCCCGGGATGATAATGCTGACATCATTCATCTGTACATGTTACCTGTTTACTGCCTAGCGGCACGTCTCGGATTCAGCCCCAGAATCTTGACCGTGGTCCCGAGCATGCACGGGATATTATTGAGTTACATCGACGATTCATTAAATTGATTTCACAGAATTGAGAGTAATTAATCCAGAGCTTAGTTCAGATTATTCACTGTACATCACATGTGCTTATACCCTTCACTATTCTTTATTCGTGATACTGTTATACTCTTATTACTGTTCATACTCATTCCTGCATGTCTTGTTACCTCCTGATTGTATTATTGTTGATATTATGACGCACCGACGTCTGGGTTTTGCATGGCCCAGATCCTCTATCTTTGTCGCAGGCTGATCAGGAGTACTTCTGCAGTCAGGCCGAGCAGTGAGGATCTAGTTAGTATCCAGTTTAGTTACGTTTTACTTTCTAGATTGTTATTGTTACTTGGATCTATTGCTTTCGCATATTATTTTTTGACTCGTTTATTCTGGCTCATGGACATGTAATAGATAGTTATTTTATTTCTCATGGGGTAGGCACCGGCCCGAGTCGGATGGTCGGGAGGTAGGGGGTTTCGTGGGGTAGGCACCGGTGTTTTCAGATTTTCAGGTTCAGTAGGAATTTTAGGAGTTATTGTGTGTGGACTGTTGGGCTTCTATAAAATTTAAAACAAAATAAATATTAAAAATAATGTGGGGTAGGAGATTTGAACTCTGGTGGCTTGGTTCAGCAGTGCAAAGTATTACCAATGAGCTACAAGCTCCTTCTTGTAATTATGGTGTGAATTAATTACTTAAAATGATAGCAGCAAGAGTAAATACTCCAAGTATACATTAAATTTAAAGTAATTTCTTGTACACTAAAAATGGAGTTATTACATTCTTGTAACTTGTAATTAAAAACAAAATAATTACTTATATCTTGTGCTCAGGCTAAAATACCCCTTTATGGATTTTGAAAAAAAATAATTTAAAATTTTGTATAGAAAAGTGTATAGGAAAATTAGGGTTGTTACATTCTACCCTCCTTATAAAAATTGCGTCCTCGAAATTTGTAAAAAGAAAGTGTAACAGATTCAAGGAAAGTTTAGTGACTAAAGTACTAACAGTGTATGAAAAATAACAAGGTGGTGCAAGTGTTTAAAAATGTGAAAGAGTCTTACTAGTATTACCTTGGTCAACTGTCTTGGCTTCTATGGCTGCTAAGGTGTAAGCCTGTCGCCGTGGCACGTTCCTCCTAACTGGAGGCATATTCTCCTGTACTCGAGGCATGTTTCTCAGTGCCTGATGCAATTGGCGATTTGGCTGAGCAGAAAATCCACGTGGAGGTAGTGCTGGGAGTGCAGGATGAGTTGCAAGAGCCTGGATAGCGGGCTGCTATGGGTAGTTGACGGGTGTGTGAGCCGGGGTGCGTCTATAAGGACAGTTTCCAATTCCGTGATTGGACGCGCCACAAACAAGCATAGGCCTTTTGCGCGCCTACAGTCCTTCCACAAGTGTCCTTCCCTCTTACAATAAAAGCAAAAATCGGGTCTTGGCTGATCATTGGTTTCTTCTAGTCTTCTGAGTTCAACATCTGGTCTTGAAAAGGCCCCTACTGCCATTTCAGTAGCAGGGCGTTTCACTCCTGCAGACTGAGGGCTGCCCCTTGCCTTTATCACTGCCTCATAACTGCGGGCAGCTTCCAGAGCATCTTCATGAGTTGGAAATTTCCCTGTGGCTAGTGCAGCCTGGATTTCCGTGTCCAAACCTTGTTGAAATCGACGGGCTTTGATCTCATCCGTCGGTATCAGGTATGCCGCAAATCTGTTACGGTCTTGTGTTGGCTGTATAGTATGTGATTAAAAATTTGAAATACTGTGATATATCTTACCGACTGAGCATGGTGAGCTCAGCGTCATACCCATCTACTGACTTGACCCACATAGAACCTTATTGTAGATGAATGAACTGATGTTCCATGGAAAACCTGGCAGTCACAGGGAAGTAGTTCGCGTCGAACTTATCGCGAAAAGTCTTCCATTCAATGGGCTGATCAAGATGGCTTTCTTCCGTCTTCCACCAGTTCCGTGCATTGTCCGTGAGCTGTAATTTTGCAACACGAACCCAAGCTATTTCTGGTACTTATGCCGCTGCCAGAACATCTTCTATGCTTTGTGCCCATTCCTCAGCTTCAAGTGGGCTTCCCTTTCCTGAGAACTGTTTGGGATGTAAAGCCCTGAATTGCTTTACCCCAGGTGCTTCAGTCTCGGGGCGGTTCAAGAGCTGCTGCTGTCCCTCTAGGAGGCTGCGGATCGCCTCAAACAGAACTGTTTGCTCGGTAGGTGGAGTAGGAACAGTAGGTACGATTGGTAGTGGAGGTGGAGTGTTGTTGAAGTTGGTGCTTGTGTTGGTTGGGGAATCCATAACCTTGAATGAAAAAATTTAGGTTAAGGCAGATTCAAAGTATATGATTCAAAGAAGAAGAAATGATGGGATTTAAGGAACATGATTGTAAAGAATGTTTTAGTTGCTGGTTCTTGTGATATATTGCATAGGTTATTCACACAGAACAGAACTGCATGATAGAGTTTCATACAGCTCTGACCTGCATGGGCCACCAACAAAACCTGTCACGCCCCGCTTCCCAGTATACGGGCAGAGGACGCGACGAGGCCGCTACGTATTTACGCTGAAGTAAATACGCTAAGTGTATCTAAGAAATATAAAAGTAAATACACAAGAGACAAGATATATAAACTGAATAGCAACTTTATTTATTAACATTGTTTTGTACAATGCATGAAAAGTAAATACAACTTAAATAAAAGCGATGCCTAAATAATGGCATAACAGGAAAGGAAATGTGTACAATGAACTAAAGCTCTGGGTCTTCAGCAAACTAATCTAAGTCTTCAGCAGTAGGCTCGATCTTTGACGTGTCCAAATCACCCGACGACATTCAAAGAAGAAAGAGAATGTCGTCAGCGAACAGATCGCTCGGTAAGTCCCAAGGATAAGGAAGAATAGAATAGACAGAATGAGAAGGTAGCTTTTAAAGTTGTATTATATTGTTATAATACTGTGTTAACGCTGTTGTTTGTAGCTTGGTATAGAAGATGCCAGTGTATACGAGAGGAGTCCCACTTACACCGGGGACTTTGGTAACCCGTAGTACAAGGCTCCGTCGATAATACCACGGAACAACGACATGGATGTAATTACGTTTTAAGTGACCACCTCGTGCCACCTTTAACATATTCCGTACCAGTCTACTCTTTAAACCCCGTAGTGTTATCATGATTGTATTGTTGTATTGTATTGTCTTATATTGTAAATTGTATAGATTGTGTAATTGGATGACCGACCGAAACCATGATATCAGTAAACGGATGTAACTGCATAATCATGTAAATGGAATAACTGGATAATGGATGTATATCCATGGTTTGATTCAGTCAAGTTGTATAGATTGATAACTGGATTCATGGATTCATGTGTTCATATTGAATTGGAATATTGTAGATTGTAGATTGTACTTGAATCATATTCAAGTCAGATATAATAAGACTCAAACCCGAGTCAGACAATTAGAAATGTAAATCGAAGTCTTGATTATTTCTTAAACCTATATTTACTAGGGTCCTTAGGGTAATTTATAAAACTTGAGGGGGTTTTATGTAAAAATATTTTTTATATAGTTTTCAAGATAAACCCCAAGTAATTATTATCGTCTTTAGAGTTGTAATAATTGTAGATTTTATATTAGTGATATTTCTAATGAGAATAACCTAATTACATAAATAAAGGTATTTATGTGTAAATATTGTTTAAATGAAATTCATGGTATTTTAGTGTAAACCGATTCTTGTGCCATTTTTAGAAAAAAGTTGAATATTCATAATAATTCAAAGTAGGTATTTTGGAGTTACATATATATATATTTATATGAAAATAAATTTTTATATATTTAATATAATCTAGAAATCTCATTTTTCTTAAGATGTCGTATTTAAATATTTCGAGACCGAATGCTCCTTGCGGAGTTCTGCATCTCGCACTACTAAGCCCGAGGATGTGCGATAATCTGCACCATCCCGAACGGGTTCCCCAAATGGGTTGTAGCGGTGCTTTGCAAAGATTTGTATAAATACTAATCATTAAGGAAAACGGTTTTATTAATTATGGTATTTGAATGAAAAAGTGTCGTTTTCCCGTATTCTATGTTCTAGGGTCTCCTAAGTCAATTAGACCGCTCTTAACTGGTCCAAAACGACAAGTTGTGAGATACCTCAAATCGCCTCTTCACCGCCAATTGTGGCCAGGTAAGTATAAGTGAAGAAAGGAGGGATCCGCTCACGAATCACCGTGAGACGGGCCTTTTAAAGTTACCTTTCTCACTTGTCTAGCCTAGACACCACAAAGTCAGGTTTAGATAAACGAATGATGCCCACAACCTTATCCTATTTTCATAATAAGTGGTATTTATTTGTAAAGATGTATCAATACTAAATCTTTAGAAACTGTTTTATTAAGTAAATGGTATTTAAATGAAAATATTTGTTTTCTCGTATTCTAAGTTCTCAAGGGTATAGTGTTATGTTGCATATGAGTGTGTGAGGAGGTAGGTCGTTACCTCGTGATCTTACTTAAAGGTATAGCAAGTTTAATGGAGTTAAATGTAGAATTGAAACAATGTGGTATTTAAGTGAAAAATACGATAAATTGAAATAGCCATCATTTTATGTAATGAAACTTGATCAATTTGGTTGATTAGTGTTTAATAGTCAACATGAGAGAGTTTAAGCATAATTGTGTTAACAAGAAGTGAAGTTTTATAAGAAACCGAATCGGAAATCGGATTTGTTCCGATTCCGTCCGGTTTTGTAAATTCGTATTTTTGGAAAAGAAAAGAGAAGTTAGAAAGGGATTTACGGGTTTGGACAAACACGAGAGTGATAAGGAAGAAGTGGGTTCGCCGGTGCGTCGATTCGTCACCGAGAGTTCCTAGCACGATCACCGGAAGTTCGCCGTAGATTTCGTCGGAGCTTCGCCTTTCGCTCGTTTTCAAAGTACACAAGATTTCTTGAGATTTTGAGAGAGTGGGCTCAGAATTTTGGGATGAGAGGGTAGGGGTAGGGGTGTATTTATAGGGTTAGGCTAGGGTCAGGGTAGGTGTAGGGTTTTGAATTAAAAAAATTGTAAAAAGTGTGAAAAATGTATTAAAATGAAGTAATTGAGAGTTATTGGGCTCTCGGCCATTTATTACAGAATTTAGAGTATGCAGTGATGTTGAGAAGACCAAGGGGCTCAACTCCCTAGTTGATGACTCGGCCGGCCGACTCGGCCGAGTCGGGCCGAATCGGATGATCGAGAGGTGGGGGGTCTCGTGGGGTAGGCACTGGTGTTTTCAGATTTTCAAGTTCAGTAGGAATTTTAGGAGTTGTTGTGTGTGGACTGTTGGGCTTCTATAAAATTCAAAACAAAATAAATATTAAAAATAATGTGGGGCAGGAGATTTGAACTCTGGTGGCTTGGTTCAGCAGTGCAAGGTATTACCAATGAGCTACAAGCTCCTTCTTGTAATTATGGTGTGAATTAATTACTTAAAATGATAGCAGTAAGAGTAAATACTCCAAGTATACATTAAATTTAAAGTAATTTCTTGTACATTAAAAATGGAGTTATTACATTCTTGTAACTTGTAATTAAAAACAAAATAATTACTTATATCTTGTGCTCAGGTTAAAATACTCCTTTATGGATTTTGAAAAAAATAAATTTAAAATTTTGTATAGAAAAGTGTATAGGAAAATTAGGGTTGTTACAATCAAACATATACCTCACACAACCTACTCATATTCACACATACCTCTGTTAACATAGCTAATTTGCATACAATCTCATACCTCTATACCCATGTACATCATATTCATTATATTTATATACACCTGTTCGTTTCTATACCTTTACATCCTTATGAGGCAATCCTACCCGAGTATAACTCGCTGACGGACTTTCCTTTTCTTTCTCTATGTTTGGAATGTCCGTCAGATGAGAATAAGTGTTATGATGAGGATCAAGGTATGGATCCAACTAATGAAGATTATGTAGACTTGACGACGGAAGATTAGCTAGATTTAATTTTTGTTGTTGCCCACATGTTTAGGGCTTTTGTTTCTACTTTGATGTAATTAAACTACTTAGTTTATTTTACTTTTTCCTTTTGGATGTAATAAAGTTTGGTTAATAGAAATAAATGCCTTTCGCTTTTATTATTTTGATTTTGGTACACATCCTGCATGTTAGATATTCATACGCTTAACGTAACTGTATTGAATAGACCACCTTCAATACAGTTAGGTTGCGGACTTTGCCACGTCACCCTTCACCTTCTTTTGGGAAGCGGGGCGTGACACCAATTTAGGGGATGTTTTCTCCCGACATAATTTAATTCTATATTTTTAATGATTTATCATCTACGTTGGATCTTTGATCCAACGGCTCTGTTTAACAGAGAGTAGAATTTAATTCTACCTTGGTGCTGGGGCTCACGTGTTGTGCACATGGGGGCCGCTTAAGAATTTAATTCTTAAGATGAGTACTTCTGTGCTTTGCACATTAGCGCCCGCGTGAGTAACACGTATGGAGCCTTCTAAGAATTTGACTTTTTATTCAGAGAATGCTTCTGTGCTTTGCACATTGGCGCCCATGTGAGGTGCACGTGCGGCGCTCTTATAGGTTTTATCCTATAAGATTGGCGCTGGCGCCCTCATGGAGAGCACGTGAGGCGCTGCCTCATTAAATTCCAATAGAGCTTTGCTGTTTATTAGGTTAAATATTGAGGAAACAAATGCCCCCCACCGCTGTGCTCACGTGGCTCGCACGTAAGTGCAACGGTGTCACCTTTTCCACCGTTCGATCTCCTGGAGAGTTGAACCGTCCCTTTGAGTTTTATAAATAGGGCCTTTGGCCCTTGAGATGACTGTCGTTTCGTCATTCTCTTTCTTCTTCCCTGAGAATTTAAATCTCTCTTCGGAGCTTAGATATCTGTTTTTAAAGAAACTCTTAGAGTTTTACTCCGTTTTCAAGAATCTTGGTAAGGATTCTGGCCATTTTCCATAAAAGAGACTCTTTTGTCTCGGATTTCTTTTAACCCATTAACAGAGCTTTGCTCTTTCCTTGAGATGAATTTGATAGACCATTAATCTTAAAAGATCCTAGGGTTTTACCTTATTACTCTAATCTTTTATTCCGGTGTATTTCTCATGGAGATTTTTTTGGAGTTAATCCCATTATTTAACTCTGGGTTGTTCTATAGAGCTTAGCTCTGAGAAGATTTCTTTTTAAGAAATTCTTTTGGGAATTTTATTCCCCCTTTTCTTCTCTCTACACATTTAAATCTTCTATAGAGCCGTTTCTCGAGGGAGTTTAACTCTATAATTTAATGATATTTTTCATTAAATGAAAATTCACTTGTATTCTTGCAATGAGTGATTTCCTCATCATTGCTGGAGGTGTTAGAACCACTGTTTTTATTTTAGATTCTAAGAATCTTGATATTTTGATTGCTAACCTTTTACTGAATTTTCTTTCCAAATACTATGGCTTCTTATCTGTATGATCTTAACGAGATTATCTCTTATGAAGACATTCGCGTCCAAGGCCGCTGTCAAGACCAGGAGTTTACGGACGTCCAATGCGCTGAGGTGACGCGTCACTTCGATTATTACAATGGCCGAGTACTCCCCCGACGTTCCGCTCTTTTGAAAATTATCGTGGGGGCGATTTGGGAAGCACTTCCTGGACTTGACGAGACTATGCCACTTAAGGCACTTGATGATGCTAAAGACAAAGTGCATTCAGTATATCTGATGGGCTTGATCTCAAAGAGGCGGTGAGATGATCTTGTCGATGTTTTGCATCGCGTCTTCCAACAGACGATGATAATATCGGCCTACCAGAGGATGGATGATATCAGCGGGGATCCCGACGCTTGCATTCGTGAGAAGATACATAAGAAAATGGTCAGAGAAGCCAGAAGCATTTTACTCAGACTTTCTTCTGAATTCCTAAATCCATGTCCGGAATTCAGTGTCTTTCCGTTGTAAACATTTTGATGATGTTTTTTTTTGTTATCGCCAATGTATAAATTTTCCCAAGTATGAATGACAAAACTTCCCCTTCTTTTATACAAATGCTCATATGTGCCTCACGTGAAGTAGTGGTTACTCATATATAAAAAAAAAACCGGTGCCGGCACTCACGTGCTATGTGCGTGAGGTGCTGCTATAGGTTCTAAGGATTAGCGATGGCGCCCACATATTGCACGCATGAGGCGCTATCACTGTAACAACTGCAATACTTGTGTACATAAATATGATTAAAATTTAATGTATACTTGGGGTATTTACATTTCCTGTGAGTACTATAAGTATTTGATTTACTTTTGAATAGCAAGAAGGAGCTTGTAGCTCATTGGTAAGACCTTGCACTGCTGAACCAAAGCACCAGAGTTCAAATCCCATCAGCCACACATTATTTTTATTTTAATTTCTTTTAATATTTTAGAAGCCCAAGAGTCTACACGTGCACTACATGTAATAGGGTAAGTTACAGAATAAACAACGTGACCACGAGGCTAGACCAAGCGTCAGGTACACGCGGCATCAAGACGCGCCCCGACTCGCCCAACTCGGGCCGGTGACTCGCTTGAATCGGCCGGCGCCGCCGGGTCAACTCGGCCTGATCCTAATTTTTCTTTAACCCCCTGCACCCTTTGGCCTACCCCACCCCCTGCACTGTTTAAATTCTCTGAAATTAACCAGAGAATTAAAATACCCCTATTTAATCCATTTTAATACAAATTTTTAATACACCCTTTCACTACCATAAAGCCCTAATTTTTTTTAAATACCACCCTCAAATCACCCCTCCTCACTCCCAAATCCCTGCCCAAACTCTCAAGAAAATTCCCAAGTCTTTTGTGTGAAAGTGGAGTTAGCAAAAGGGCGAAACTCCGACGAACTTCCGACGGCAATCCGAGAAGATTCCAAGGAAGAAACGACGCACCAGCACCTCCCACCTCTTCCTCCTTCTTTCTTCTAGTCTAATAACCTGTAAGTCCCTACTTCTTCTTTTCTCTATTCTAAAAACATTCAAAACTAAAACCCGACGGAAGCGGAGTTAATCCGACTTCCGATTCGGTTTTCCATAAAAAGTTCTATTTTTATTAAACATAATAATACCAAACTCTTATGTCATGACCATTAAACATTAACTAAGATAATAGAATAAGTTTGGCGTCAAAATAATAACCGTAGCAAGTTTTATTCTACTTTTACATTAAAATACCCTTATGTTTCATTTCGACATGCTTGAACTTTTTAAAACTGTATCACCTTAGAAAACTCACGAGGTAATGACCTACCTCCTCACAACACTCATATGTAATGTAGCACGATTGAATTTGGGAACATAGATCTGGGAATAATATGACTTTACATATAACTACCTTCAACTGTTAAAAACCTTCTTCTACAAGAAGTGTATTTTAACAAATCTTTGCAATTGCGCCTCTACAACCCATTTTGGGGAACTCGTTCGGTATAGTGTGGATTATCTCACATCCTCAGGCCTAGTAGAGTGAGATGCAGATCTCCGCAAGGAGCATACGATCTCGAAAGATTTAAAATACAATGTTCTTTAGAAAATGTGATTTCTATTATGAATAAAACTTATAATTTTAATAAATAAATATATATGTAATTAATATCAAAATATCTATTTTTAATATTTATAATATTCCACATTTCCAAAATTCAAGAAAAACATCTCATTTGCAAGAAAATACCATACAATTCCAATATTATAAATAAATACCATATATTATGAAATTAGGTTTTATTCACTAGAAATGTCACATTGATAAAATATAAATCCATGGAAACTCTAAAGACGATAATAAAATACTTGAGATGTATTTTGAAAATTATACAACATTATTTTTATATAAACCCCCTCAAGTTATACTAATTTACAATAAGAACCCTAATAAACATAGGTTTAAGCGGGACCAGTCTCTTTAGCCTCAGGGAGCCAGAGATATGGGTGCTTGCCTAGTTAAGATAGACAACTTAACAAATGGTGTTATCAGCACGGTAATTGTCTTTGAAAAAGACACAAATCCCGCCGTCCATGTGCAGCAGTTACCGATAGCACCAAAACATAATTCAGGATTCAATTTCTTTTCTAATTGTCTGACTCAGACCGAGTCTTGATATAATTAATCTGACTTGAATATGATTCAAATACAAACTACAATTCAACATGAATCCATATATTTAATCTATTCAATCTATATTGACTGAACCGAACCATAGATATATTCCATCTACATGATCATCCATTATATCCGTTCCATTACAGATATCATGGTTTTGGCAAGTCATCCATCTATATACAATATACACTACAAACAATACATCAATACAATTAAGACATCGTGGGGTTTATAAGGGGTAGACTGGTACGGAAGGTTTTAGAAGTGGCACAAGACTGTAACCATAATACACCTAACGTGAATTCAATTGCCGTTGTACCGTGGCTGAACGGTTCCCTGTGCTCCGTATACCTTAGTCTCCGGAATAGTGGGACTCCTCTCGTATACACTGGCATTCTTCTGTACCAAGTTATAAACAACAGCGCTAACATTAAATATAACATTATAACAATATACTCTCTAATCTGTCTATTCCATTCTTGTCTATTTACGGGACTTACCGAGCGATTTTTTGTCGACGACATTCTCTTTCTTCTTCTTCGGAATGTCGTCAGGTGATTCGGACTTACTGGAGATCGAGCCCACCAGCGGGGATTTTGACCAGCTAGCTTTCGACCCGGAGCTCTAGTTACTTGTACATTTCATTTCAGTACTTTCCATTTCTGTTATGCCACTGTTTAGGCATTGCTTTCCATTCCATTTATTTACTTTTCAGATGTATTGTAAAAAGAATGTTAATAAATAAAGTTGTTGTTCTATTATATCTATTGTCTCTGTCTCTTGTGCATTTTACTTATATTACTTAGATACGCTTAGTGTGTTTATTTCAGAGTAAATACGTAGTGGCAAGTCGCGTCCTCTTCGCCGTACACCGGGAAGCGGGGCGTGGCAGGTTTTGTTGGTGGCCCATACAGGTCTGAGCTGTATGGAACCCTACCATGCAGTTCCGTTCTTCGTGGAAAACCTAATCAATATAACACAAGAACCAGCAACTGAAAACATTCTTTACAATTCATACTTCTTGAATCTTATCATTTCATATACTTTGAATCTGTCATAACCCAAATTTTCCTTTCAAGGTTATGGATTCCCCAAACAACACCAGCACGAATGTCAACAACACTCCCCCACCACTACCACTCACACCTGCCGTCGCTGCTCCAATCAACGAGCAGACAGTTCTGCTTGAGGCAATCCACAGCCTCTTAGAAGGACAACAGCAGCAGACTTCTATTCTAATGAACTGTCCCGAGGCAGAAGCATCTGGGGTAAAGAAATTCAGAGCTTTGCACGCCAAACAATTCTCAGGAAAGGAGAGCCCTCTAGAAGCTGCGGAATGGGTTCAAGGCATTGAAGATGATCAGGCAGCGGCACAAGTACTAGAGATAGCTTGGCTCCGAGTTGCAAAGCTGCAGCTCACGGACAATGCACGGGTCTGGTGGAAGGCGGAAGAAAGCCGTCTCGATCAACCCATCGAATGGACGACTTTCTGCGACATGTTCGACGCAAAGTACTTCCCAGAGACTGCCAGGTTCGACATGGAACAACAATTCATTAACATACAATAGGGTTTGATGTGGACCAAATCAGTGGATGAATACGATGCTGAGTTCACCATGCTCAGTCGGTAAGATATGTCTCAATAATTCGATTTTTCAATAAATCACATACTACATAGCTAACACAATACTTTAACAGATTTATGGCACACTTGATACCGACGGATGAGATCAGAGCCCGTCAATTTCAATAAGGGTTAGACCCGGAAATCCAGGTTGCATTAGCCACAGGAGATTTTCCGACCCACGAATCGGCTCTGAAAGCTGCCCGCCGTTATGAGGCAGTAGTAAAGATGAGGGGAAGATCTCAATCTGCTGGAGTTAAGCGCCCTGCCACCCAGATGGAAGGAGGAGCCTCATCAAAGCCACCATTTGTGCCAAGGAGACCGGGAGTATCAATCAACCAGCCCAGCCCAGCCTTTTGTACCTACTGCAAGAGAGATGGACACTTGACGAAAGACTGCCGGCGAGCCAACCATCTTTTCTTAATCTGTGGCTCAGCTACTCATGATATTGGGTCTTGTCCCTGAAGACACAACCCAATTGCTGCACCTAGGCCAACAATCACTTACCAGCAGAAACCATCCCTTCAAGCACCTGCTCCAAGACTCGCTCTCCCTGCTCCACCACCTAGAGGACCACCGACTGCACCTCCTCCTCGTCAGTTCCATCAAGCTCAATGGAACGTTTCGAGGAATGCTCCTCGAGCCAGGAGGAATGTACCACGGCGACAGGCTTTCATGATGACAGTGGAAGAAGCTGAGGCCACTGGCCAAGTCATCACTGGTAACCCTTTCTTCTCAAGCTTTTCTTTTAGTCTTAACACCTACCCACATATTTTTTTTCTATACCTAAAACCTATCCCACATACCTTAGGTACAATCTTAGTAGCCTCACTTCCTGCACTAGCACTCTTCGATACTGGAGCATCTCATTGCTTTATGTCGCAACGGTTCGTCTGAACTCATGCGATTCCAGCCACACCACTTGTATCCAGCTAGAATGTCAGTTCAGGGAACGGCGTTCTAAAGGCAATAATGGGATACCGCTTGTGTCCAGTAGTCGTCTGCAGCAAAGAATTCTATGGTAACTTCAAGGTGCTGGACATACCAAATTTCGACGTCGTCTTGGGTATGGATTGGCTCGGAACATTCTATGCTACCATTGACTGTCGTCAAAGGAGGGTAGTATTTGAGATCCCAGACCATCTGTTCTTTTATTTCAAAAGTGGAGACCGTACACTGGAGCCAAGTAGTTACAAGGCGAAACCAAAGAAGGCAGTGATTGCAGCAATTCAAGCGGAGGAAGGATCAAATCCAGAAGTAGTTCGAGAGTTCGACGATGTGTTTCTTGACGATATGTCAGGTTTTCCTCCTGATCGAGCTCTTGAATTCAACATTGATTTAGTACTAGGAGCACAACCAGTGATCAAAACACCTTATCGATTAAGTCCGGAAGGATTGAAGGAAGTCCGAACTCAGTTGGACGAATTATTGGCGAAAGGATGGA
The DNA here is from genome assembly GCA_030015575.1 of Agapanthus africanus. NCBI lineage: Eukaryota > Viridiplantae > Streptophyta > Magnoliopsida > Asparagales > Amaryllidaceae > Agapanthus > Agapanthus africanus. The sequence continues at coordinate 985,671,768 of CM057338.1, forward strand.
TTCGTTCCAGTACTTCAAGTTGGGGATCACCAGTACTGCTTGTGAAGAAGAAGGAAGGTTCATACAGAATGTGCATCGATTATAAAGCTTTGAACGAAGTAACGATAAAGAACAAGTATCCGCTACCGTGCATCGACGATTTATTCGATCAGCTAAGTGGATCTTGTGTTTTCTCTAAGCTAGATCTTCATTCAGGTTATCAACAGGTGAAGGTCAAGGAATCTGATATCCACAAAATGGCTTTCAGAACTCGTTATGGACATTACAAATTTCTTGTGATGCCATTTGGAGTGACCAACGCAACGGCGATATTCATGAACCTAATGAATCAAGTTTTCCGGGAGTACTTAGGCAGGTTCGTTGTCATCTTCATCGACGACATCCTGGTGTATTCTAAGAGTCAGAAAGAACATGCCGAGCACCTACGAATTGTCCTGGAAACTCTACGACAACATCAACTATATGCCAAGTACAAAAAATGCGAGTTTTTGCTAGATCAAGTCGGTTTCCTCGGACATATTGTATCAGGTGAAGGAATCTCTGTGGATCCAGCGAAAGTTTCAGCAGTAAGCGAATGGCCGACACCAAAGTCAGTGAAGGACATTTGAAGTTTCTTGGGTCTAGCTGGATATTACATAAGGTTCATTGAAGGCCTTTCGAAGATAGCAACACCCCTGACCAAGCTCACACGTAAAGATGAAGAATTCGTGTGGTCAGAAGCATGCGAACAAGCTTTCGTAGAACTCAAGTCGAGGTTGATATCAGCGCCTATTCTCGTTATACCGGACTAATCTGGAGGTTTCGAAGTGTATTGCGATGCATCCGATAAGGGATTAGGATGTGTTCTATATCAGCACGGTAAAGTTGCGGTTTATGCTTCAAGACAGCTGAAGATTCATGAACGCAATTATCCGACGCATGATTTGGAGTTGGCGGCCGTAATCTTTGCTCTTAAGATTTGGCGCCATTATCTTCTTGGTGAACGAGTGAACATATACACAGATCACAAGAGTCTGAAATATGTGTTTACTTAGAAGGATTTGAATATGCGGCAGAGGCGATGGTTAGAACTCATGGCGGACTTCGACATCAACCTACAATATCACCTAAGGAAGGTGAATGTGGTACCTGATACCCTTAGTCGCCAACCATTAGCAATGAATCTCACCGCCCAGTAGAAACTTCAACAAGACTTGCATCAGATGGAGATTGAAGTAGTCATGCCAAGTAACGCTTCAAGTTTGATGAACTTACAGGTTCAATCTACTATTGTCAATCAGATCAAAGCAGCTCAAGCAAGTGATGCTAAGTTGCAAAAGATCAGAGAACAAGTAGAGAATGGACTCAGAACAGACTTCATCATCCATAAAGATGGATCTTTGAGATACAGCAGCAGATTATGTGTACCAAAAGGTTCTGATCGGGAAGAGTTAATGAAAGAAGCTCACAACTCTCTTTACTCAGTACACCCTGGAGGTACAAAGATGTACAAAGATCTACGTCAAAATTACTAGTGGCATGGAATGAAGCGTGAAGTAGCCAAAAGCATCGCTAAATGCTTGGTGTGTCAGCAAGTAAAGGCTGAATATCACAGGTCGGCTGGATTACTTCAACCGTTACCTATCACAGAATGGAAGTGGCAATACATCACAATGGATTTTGTGACTGCACTTCCTCGCAGCACAAAGGGTAACGATGCGGTATGAGTTATTGTGGACCGACTCACAAAGTCGGCTCACTTCATCCCATTTCGAGTTGGCCAATATACTAAGACATTAGCAAAGAAGTACATGGAGGTAAGAATCTACTTAAGATTTAAACTCTTCATATTGTACTATCTCTGATATCCATGACTCATACAGGAAATTGTGAGACTTCATGGAGTACCGGTCTGCATTGTCTCCGATCGTGACACTAGATTCCGATCATAATTTTAGCAAAGTCTGCAAGCGAGCTTGGGAACAAGTCTGAACTTCAGCACAGCTTATCATCCACAAACTGATGGTCAGTCTGAGCGAACTATTTAGATATTGGAAGATATGCTCAGAGCGTGTATGTTAGACTTCGGAGGATCGTGGGAAGCTCACATACATCTTGTGGAGTTTTCATAGAACAACAGCTACCAAGCAAGCATAGAAATGTCACCCTTTGCAGCACTTTATGGAAGGAAGTGTCGATCTCTATTAAGTTGGAACGACATCGGTGATAGGGAACTTCTTGGACCTGAGATGATAGTAGCAACTGTTGATGTTGTTCGTACTATCAGGGAAAGAATGCGCATAGCCCAAGATCGACAGAAGCACTGGGCTGATGCAAAGCGCCGTCATTTGGAGTTCCAGCCGGAAGATCATGTATTTATGAAGATATCTCCAAACCGCGGAGTGATTCGATTTGGAATACGGGGTAAGCTAAGTCCAAAGTATATTGGACCGTTCGACATACTCGAATGAGTCGGTGAAGTGGCTTATCGCTTGGCACTTCCACCTTCATTGGAAGGAGTGCACAATGTGTTCCACATATCCCAACTCAGAAGGTATGTGAGTGATCCCAGCCATATTCTCGATCATTCTGAGCTCACTGTACATCCCAACTTATCTTGTGAGCAACAACTGTTCAGTCGAAAATATAGCACTTTTGATATAACATTTTCCTTACTTTTGTTAAGTGTTTAAATGCGTTTATTGTAAATATAGAACATATGAGGGGTTATCTGCAAAATATCTATTGTCATATGTTCTATATATTATAATCAACATTATGAAGGAAAATATATGCATATTATATTTATACAATATTTTGATAATTAAAATATGCATATCATATCAAATATCCCTAATCAATATTCTTGAAATATAATATCATATAAAATGGTTAGGTTAATATCTCAATAAAAACAAATATTACTAACATTATTCATTGAGATATTGTGCAAGGTTTAGCTCAGGTCAGGAGATCGAGATATCGAGTGTCGGGAATAAAAAATCTGCCGATGAAGTTAAATAAATCGAAGAATCAATACTGGCAGAGACTCAGAAAAGAAATGAAGATCCCAGATATCAAATAAATCTCCATGTGTCACTATGAAGCATCCCAAGAATTTTGAAGCAATGATCACACCAAACGGCTGCGGTTCCGCGGCCAAAACAAGCTATATGCGGCAGATCTGCGGCCGTTATAGGGAATTGGGGTTCTGGATTTTTTGGGTAGGATCCTAAAGAAAATTCACCATATATGGAAAATCACCATATTAGGAAATCACCATATATGGAAAATCATCATATTAGGAAATCACCATATTAGGAAGTCACCATATATGGTAACTAGGTTTTCTTCTTTGAGGGCTATATAAAGGACCGATGGCTAAACTTAGAAATCATCACCTTTTACACTAAGAAAATCACCGTCAAAGAACACGAGATCCATGACAGGTCTACGATTCTACGTGACAGAGCGACGTGAGATTCGACGGAGCATCTACTTCCTACAAGGCAGAGATCGAGAGCAACTTCTTCTTCCTCTTGTAATCTAAACTTGAAGGCTTTGTAATTGTGAAGTTGATTAATAAAGGTAGATCATTATTTAGTATTTATTTTCTGCATTTACATTATGAATTCTTTCTCTATCCGTTCTTCTTCTATCTCCATCATGCGCGAGTAATTCTCCGCTTGATAGGGTTCGTAAGATTAGGGTTGATCAATGGATGAAAAAATGTTTTAACTTCTTTTAAGTCTTATGAAATTTATAAACTTTAGAAAAATAAATGTTAACATCCTTATCGGGCGTGCTACCAATTTATTGCTAGTCTCGACCGCGATTTGAGATCAGATTAACAATTGTTTTGTTAAGGGCTAGACATGAATAGAGATCAATGAAAGGACAAGGGTCAATAGTGGGGAAACCCTAGTTTCTTCCAAGAACCCTAATCCTCATTTATCACTATTTATCTAGTATTAAATCTATCAATAGATAAAAGGAGTAATCTTTATTATTCATCCATGACTACTAAATCCGAACGAACCCTACAAGCATTCTTCTTATAAAATCTATATCCGTATTCAAATTAGATCTGTATTCTACATCCGTATTTTGACGTAGATCTAGAAACTATTTCCACCATTCTTTATTCCTCTATTCTTCCTCTTTTTCAACACGTCTAAACTAAGATTGAAAGATTCCACATATCCCTGAGGGCGACTTGTACTCATCTCGGTCTAGCTACACCCGACACCGTTATTGATTGCGGTTATTCTATAAACACTTCTTTAAAACAGACCAAATCAACAACCTGTTGAGATCCTGGACAGGAAAGTGAAGTCACTTCGGAACAAGGAAGTCAGCATGGTTCGAGTGATGTGGAGAAAAGATACTCCAGAAGAATCGACATGGGAAAGTAAAAATGAGATGCGTGGAAGATATCCTCACTTATTTGTAAACTAGTCCTTAAAATAAATTGTAAATTTCAAGGACGAAATTTTTGTAAAGAGGGTAGACTGTAACAACTCCAATTCTTGTGTACATAAATTTGATTAAAAGTTAATGTATACTTGGGGTATTTACATTTCCTGTGAGTACTATAAGTATTTGATTTACTTTTGAACGGCGAGAAGGAGATTGTAGCTCATTGGTAAAACCTTGCACTGCTGGACCAAAGCACCAGAGTTCAAATCCCATCAGCCACATAATATTTTTATTTTAATTTCTTTTAATCTTTTAGAAGCCCAAGAGTCTACACGTTCACTACACGTAATAGGATAAGTTACAGAATAAAAAAACGTGACAACGAGGCTAGACCAAGTATCAGGGACACGTGGCATCAAGACGCGCCCTGACTCGCCCAACTCGGGACGACGACTCGCTTGAATCGGCCGGCGTCGCTGGGTCAACTCGGCCTGATCCCAATTTTTCTTTAACCCTCTGCACCCTTTGGCTTACCCAACTCCCCCTGCACTGTTTAAATTCTCTGCAATTAACCAGAGAATTAAAATACCCCCATTTAATCCATTTTAATAAAAAATTTTAATACACCCTTTCATTACCCTAAAACCCTAATTTTTCCTATAAATACCACCCTCAAATCACCCCTCCTCACTCCCAAATCCCTGCCCAAACTCTCAAGAAAATTCACAAGTCTTTTGTGTGCAAGTGGAGTTAGCAAAAGGGCGAAGTTCCGATGAACTTCCGATGGCAATCCGAGGAGATTCTGAGGACGAAACGACGCACCGGCTCCTCCCACCTCTTCCTCCTTCTTTCTTCTAGTCTAATAACCTATAAGTCCATACTTCTTCTTTTCTCTATTCTAAAAACATTCAAAACTAAAACCCAACGGAAACGGAGTTAATTCGACTGCCGGTTCGGTTTTTCCTTAAAAAGTTCTATTTTTCTTAAACATAATAATACCAAACTCTTATGTCATGACTATTAAACATTAACGAAGATAATAGAACAAGTTTGGCATCAAAATAATAACCGTAGCAAGTTTTATTCCACTTTTACATTAAAATACCCATATGTTTTATTTCGACATGCTTGAACTTTTTAAAACCGTATTACCTTAGAAAACTCACGAGGTAATGACCTACCTCCTCACAACACTCATATATAACGTAGCACGATGGAATTTGGGAACATAGATCTGAGAATAATACGACTTTACATATAACCACCTTTAACTATTAAAAACCTTCTTCTACAAGAAATGTATTTTAACAAATCTTTGCAATTGCGCCTCTACAACCCATTTTGGGGAACTCGTTCGGGATGGTGCGGATTATCGCACATCCTCAGGTCTAGTAGAGTAAGATGCAGACCTCCGCAAGGAGCATACGATCTCGAAATATTTAAAATACAATTTTCTTTAGAAAATATGATTTTTATTATAAATAAAACTTATATTTTTAATAAATAAATATATATGTAATTAATATCAAAATATCTATTTTTAATATTTATAATATTCCACATTTCCAAAATTCAAGAAAAATATCTCATTTACAACAAAATACCATACAATTCCAATATTACAAATAAATACCATATATAATGAAATTAGGTTTTATTCACTAGAAATGTCACATTGATAAAATATACATCCATGGAAACTCTAAAGACGATAATAATATACTTGAGGTGTATTTTGAAAATTATACAACATTATTTTTATATAAAACCTCCTCAAGTTATACTAATTTACAATAAGAACCCTGGTATACATACGTTTAAGCGGGACCAGTCTCTTGAGCCTCATGGAGCCAGAGATATGGGTGCTTGCCTATTTAAGGTAGAAAACTTATTAAACGGTGTTATCAACACGGTGATTGTCTTTGAAAAAGACACAAATCCCGCCGTCCATGTGAAGCAGTTACCGATATCACCAAAACATAATTCAGTATTCAATTTCTTTTCTAATTGTCCGACTCAGATCGAGTCTCGATATAATTAATCTGACTTGAATATGATTCAAGTACAAACTAAAATTCAACATGAATCCATGAATCCATATATTTAATCTATTCAATCTATATTGACTGAACCGAACATAGATATATTCCATCTACATGATCATCCATTATATTCTTTCCATTACTGATATCATGGTTTCGGCAAGTCATCCATCTATATACAATATACACTACAAACAATACATCAATACAATCAAGACATCATGGGGTTTATAAGGGGTAGACTGGTACAGAAGGTGTTAGAAGTGGCACGAGACTGTAACCATAATACACCTAACCTGAGTTCAATTATCGTTGTACCGTGGCTGAACGGTTCCTTTTGCTTTGTATACCTTAGTCTCCGGAATAGTGGGACTCCTCTCGTATACACTGGTATTCTTCTATACCAAGCTACAAACAACAGCGTTAACATTAAATATAACATTATAACAATATACTCTCTATTCTGTCTATTCCATTCTTATCTATTTACGGGACTTACCGAGCGATTTGTTCGCTGACGACATTCTCTTTCTTTTTCATTGGAATGTCGTCAGGTGATTCGGACTCACTGGAGATCGAGCCTACCAGCGAGGATTTGGACCAGCTAGCTTTCGACCTGGAGCTCTAGTTACTTGTACATTTCATTTCAGTACTTTCCATTTCTGTTATACCACTGTTTAGGCATTGCTTTCCATTCCATATGTTTATTTTTCAGAGGTATTGTAAAAAGAATTTTAATAAATAAAGTCGTTGTTCAATTATATCTATTGTCTCTGTCCCTTGTGCATTTTACTTATATTGCTTAGATACGCTTAGCGTGTTTGCTTCAGAATAAATACGTAGCGGCCAGTTGCGTCCCCTTCGCCGTACACCGGGAAGCGGGACGTGACAACCACTGATTCTAAGGCACCAGCGTTCACGTGACATGCACGTGATGCGCTAGAATCGTTTCTCCTTCTGGCTCTGATTTCTATGAGTCAACTTTTTTCTTTTCCCATGCTCTTTTTCCAGGCCTTGGAAATAGTTCCGCCATGAACATAATTTTCTGTGCCTAGACTTGAATGCTTCTCTTTATAAACTGAAGCTATGTCTTCCTCCCTCTTCATAAAGAGAAAACCATTTCTTTTAATAGAACTCAAGGTAACCATTTTTTTTAAAGAAACAAACCAAAAGTTATGGCTTGCAATCGTCCCCATGCTCGTCGGCAACCATGGGAGGTACCTATCGAGGAGATTATTCCTCGTTTCGCTGCATGGTTAGCAGATCTCCTTCTTACCGATGACCAATGCGACATGGTGATGTATGAGCTCCTGACTCGTAGGGGCTTTCCTCTTCCTATAGGCTCCATTTGGCTCCGGATGATCTTCCTATCTGTGCTTGCTGACATTCCCCCCCCCCCATCCGGTGGAGATGACTCCAGTGATTCTCGACGCGGTGGAGGACAAGATCGAGTGCTTCCACGAGGCACATTTGATTACCTAGCCTTTGAGGGATCGTTCGGTTCAGTCGCTAGGCCAAATACGGACGCAGCGGGCCATTATATTTGCCTTCGCTGATGAGCACGGCACTGACCGATGGGGAGCGACTCCTCGCGAAGATCGCCGCTTTGACATGGTGGAGAAGACAGAGAGGGAGTTGGAGAATTTAGTTTATTGTTTTGTTAACCCCTGTATCTCTGATCCCATATTTGGTGATCTCTTCCCAGTAGAGTAGGATGTTTATTTAAATGTATTTCTTTTATCGTTGACTGTTGAATGTTTCATCTTCATCGCAAATTCGTGTATGCGTCTTGCATCTGCGCATGAGCTTTATACTTTACCCTTATGAATTTTTTCCAAGTGCAAACGCCTCTGTCGTGCTCGTGTCATGCACTAATCCTTCTCACGCATATATAAATCTGCATGCTCTGAACACTATTTCCATTCAAGTACGTATGTAGTTGTAAATGAGTGCTTAAATGGTGTGAATCAAATGTTCTTCCTACTGCCTTTCATAGAATACGGTTGGTCTCGAGGTGTTGCGGCTTTTTAGAATTTTGATCTGAGAAGATAGCGAGCGGACACTAACGTCGTCTCTCTCGTTAACTCAGATCTCACTTCTGTAGTTCTGAGCCCTGAGGCCCATAGGTTGCACCTTTCTGTTTCTTGACTTGACGTGAAGTAGTTTATGTACCCATTTCGGAGTTTGTAGTTTATTCACTCGTTTCGGAGTTTCTATTTTATGTACTCATTTTGAAGTCTGTAGTTTATTCACTCGTTTCGGAGTTTCTAGTTTATGGACTCATTTCGGAGTTTGTAGTTTATTCACTCGTTTTAGAGTTTCTAGTTTATGGACTCATTTCGGAGTTTGTTTAGTTTACCTCCCTTGGGTTTGCAGGCAAACTTATCCTAACATTATATATAGATAACCCCTGCTCTTTGCGACAGAGATCCTTTAGGTTTTGTGGTACTAGGGATTTGGTCCGTGGTATCTTCGTGTTGGCTGATGTATTCCTCGATATGCAGTCTTTAAGCTGTTGTTCGAGTAGCCCCACAACTGTCATGTCTCTGATCCCTTCGGGGGTTGGACAAGACGTCTTCAAGTAATCTCCTTAGGCTATATGACTGTCGGAAGAGCAAGCGTTAGGAATTTTCCATGTCGCTTTTTACTTGAGGTTAGGCTCAGTTTAGAGCCCCGATGAGTCATAACCACTCCGCGCTGGTGTGGGATGATCTCCGATAGTCTCTTAGGCTTTATATGACATGCCATCGAGACCCTAAAGTTTGGAATATGCCATTTCTTTGATTTGATTTGGCTATTTGGAGCCTTTGTTGATATTGCATCTGCTGTAACAAGAAGAATGTTGGGCTGGAGCTGGGATTTTGCCATCACTCCTTTTTGTTTTGGCTATTTGGATCCTTTGTTGACGTTGCGTCTGCCTCCTGCTGGAATAAGAAGGTACGCCAGGGTTTTCTCTAGGTTGTATATGAACCGTCAAGACTTGGAGCTAGGAATTTGCCATGGCTCTGCTTTGTTTTGACCCTTGGGCCTTTTGTTGACGTTGCGTCTACATCTTACTGGAATGAGAAGGTACACCGGGGTTGTCTCTAGGTTGTATATGAACCGTCAAGACTTAGAGCTAGGAATTTGCCATAGCTCCGCTTTGTTTCGACCCTTGGGCCTTTTGTTGACGTTGCGTCTACATCCTGCTGGAATGAGAAGGTACGCCAAACTGATATCTAGACTGTAGATGTTGCCGTCAAGATCTGGCTCTCCCTTTGTGTCACGCCCCGCTTCTCGGTGTACGGCGAAGGGGACGTGACGAGGCCCGCTACGTATATACTCAGAAGTACATACGCTAAGCGTATCTAAGCAATATAAAATAAATACACAAGAGACAAGATATAAAAGGAACAACAACTTTTATTTATTAACATTCTTTGTACAATACATGAAATGAAATAAAACTGAAATAATAAGATGCCTAAACAGTGGCATAACAGGAAATGAAAAGTACAGAAAAGAAAAGTGTACAATGAAACTACAGTGCAGGGTCTTCAGTAAACTGCCCCAAGTCTTCTGGCGATGGCTCAACCTCTGCCGGGTCCAAATCACCTGACGACATTCAAAGAAGAGAGAAATAGAATGTCGTCAGCGAACAGGTCGCTCGGTAAGTCCCAAAGGTAAGGGAGAAATAGACAGAGAGTAAGAGAGAGAGAGAGTAGCTTTTAATATTGTATTATAATATTGTAATGTTGTATTAACGCTGTTGTTTGTAGCCTGGTACAGAAGATGCCAGTGTATACGAGGGGAGTCCCACTTACACCGCGGACCTTGGTAACCTGTAGTACAAGGCTCCGTCGATAATACCGCGGAACAACGACATGGATGTAATTACGTCTTAAGTGACCACCTCGTGCCACCTTTAACATATTTCGTACCAGTCTACCCTTAAACCCCGCGATGTCTTGATTGTATTGTTATCTTGTAAATTGTATTGGTTGTAAGATTGATTGACTGACCGAAACCATGATATCAGTAAGCGGTTGTAACCATAGAGTCATGTAAATGGAATAACTGAGAATCATGTAAAAGGAATAGGTATATCCATGGTTCGGTTCAGTCAAGTTGTATAGATTGTATAGTTGGATTCATGAATTCATGAGTTCATATTGAAGTGGAAACTTGTAGATTATAGATTGACTTGAATCATATTCAAATCAGATTAATCAGACTCAAACCCGAGTCAGACAATCAGAAATGTGAATCGAAGTCTTATAATTGCTAAGGTCTTTAGGATAATTTATAAAACTTGAGGGGGTTTTATGTAAAAATACTTTTATATACTTTTCAAAATACACCTCAAGTATTTATTGTTCGTCTTTAGATTTGTAATGAGGGTGCATTTTATGTTGTGATATTTCTAGTGAAAATATCCTAGTTATAGGTATTTATCTGTAATATTGATTTATTTGAAGTTCATGGTATTTTAGTGTAAAATTTATTATTGTGATTTTTAGGAAAAAGTGAAAAATTTATATTATAGTAAAATAGATATTTAAATGATAAATATACATATGTTTATACAAAAATAATTTTTAATAAATATTTTATATTCCAAAAATCTCATTTTCTTAAGATGTCGTATTTTAAACCTTTCGAGACCGAATGCTCCTTGCGGAGGTCTGAATCTCGCACTACTAGCCCGAGAGTGCGTGATAAACCGCATGATCCCGAACGGGTTCCCCAAAGATGGGTTGTAGCGGTGCTTTGCAAAGATTGTAAAATACTAATCCTTTAGAAAACGGTTTTATATAGTAAAAGGTATTTATTTGAAAAGTGTAATTTTCCGTATTTTAGATTCTAGGGTTTCCTAAGCCAACTAGCCTATTTCTAAATGGTCTAAATGACAAGTCGTTAGAAGCCTCAAATCGCCTCTTCACCGCCAATTGCGGCCAGGTAAGTGCCAGGTAAGTGGGAGGCTCTCCACTACAAGTAATGGCTTTAATTAAGTAACCACTTGCCTTAGACACACTTGCCTAGACACCACATAGTCAGGTTTAGATAAACGATCGATGTCCACAACTTATCGTATTTTTCCTATTAAAGATATTGTTTAAACAAATGTATCAAACCAAAACTTTTATAAAAGATTTTATTAAGGAAATGGTATTTTAATGTAAAATCTTGTTTTATCGTATTAGGAGTTTTCAAGATAGCGTATTATGGTTGCATATGTGTGTGTGAGGAGGTAGGTCATTACCTCGTGATCTATTTTAAGGTATAGCAATATTAACGGGTTAAATGTGAAATTGAAACATGATGGTATTAAAGTGAAAAAATACGGTAAGTTATAAAGGTTATCATTTCATGTGTGAAAACTTATTCAAATTGATTTTTACAAGTTTAATGATCATGATAAAGATGTTTAGACATGTTTGAATTGATTAGAAGTGAAATTTTATAGAAAACCGAATCGGAAATCGGATTTGTTCCGATTCCGTTGGGTTTCGTAATTTCGTATTTTTTGAGAATTAGAAAGGGAGATAGAATGGGACTTACGGGTTTCGATCTATACTAAAGAGTATAGGGGAACTAAAGAAGTTGCCGAGGCGTTGCTTCGTCGCCGGTTGTTTCTAAAAACGCCGCCAGAATTCCCGCCGGAATCTCGTTGGAGCTTCGCCGCGAACTCGATTTCAAAGTACACCCATCTTGTAACAATTTTGAGAGAGTAAACCTAGTGTTTTTGGGATGAGAGGGTAGAGGGTAGGGGGGTCTATTTATAGGGTAGGGTAGGTGAAAGGTTTTTATTTAAAAAAAATTGTAAAAATTAAAGAAAAAACATTAAAATTTGTAGTAAATAGGGTGTAATAAACTCTCGGGAACCGATCCATTAATTTGGAGTATACAGGGGAGTTGAGAAGACAAAAAGACGCAACTTTCATTTTGACGACTCGGCCGTCCGGCCGAGTCGGGGTGCCGATGGGTGGGGGGTTTCCTGACGTAGGCTCTGGTATTTTTACTTTTTAGGGTTCAGTTCAACTTTTGGGAGTTATGGCCTGTGGACTGTTGGGCTTCCAAGAATTTTAAAAGAAAAATAATCTAAAAATAATGTGGGGCATGGGATTTGAACTCTGGTGGCTTGGTTCAGCAGTGCAAGGTATTACCAATGAGCTACAAGCTCTTTCTTGTAATTATTGTGGTATTTAATTACTTAAAATGATAGCAGCAAGAATAAATACTCCTAGTATACATTAAATTTAAAGTAATTTCTTGTACACTAAAACTGGAGTTATTACATTCTTGTAGCTTGTAATTAAAAACAAAATAATTACCTATATCTTGTGCTCAGGCTAAAATACCCTTTTATGGATTTTGAAAAAGTTTAATTTAAAAATTTGTATAGAAAAAGGGTATAAGAAAATTAGGGTTGTTACACTTTGACGAAGCCTGGTAGGAAAAAAATGGTTCCTTTTTTTCATTTGTGCCCATGAATTGTATGCAGGGGTCGGTATAGACTCACTTGCAGGGCAGAGGAAATTTACTTTAATTTTTTTTTATTTATTTCTGCGATGCTCTATCTTTTTAGCTTTTCATATCGCGAAAGTCCCGATTGCCCAATCATTTCGGCTATTTTTATATTTTTACTCGCTGCTTTTTATTGCGAGTTGCTTAAACATTTCGGCTGTTTCATATGCATATTTTTTGCTCGCTGATTTTTATTGCGAGTTGCCCCATCATTTCGGCTATTTTATATGTATTTTTTGCTCGCTGATTTTTTGTTGCGAGTATGAAACTTAAGATTTGATACCAATCTTGGCATTAACATCGCTGCGACTGGAATATTGCCAGGAGCGAATCATCATTTGCCTTAACACCTGTTTAGGCATCAACATCGCTACCACTGGAATATTGCCAGGAGCGAATCATCATTTGCCTTTGTCGATTTGAAAAAAGATAGCTTAGTAAACAGGGTTAGCATCCTGTCTTTTTGACTCTATGAGCCGTAAGGGTCTCACAAAATTATTTCTCCCTACAGGTCGTGAGGATCTTGTAGGTGTAGGTTCTCTTTAGAAGTCGTGAGGACTCCTAAGCGGTATTTTCTCTTGCAAGTCGTAAGGATCTTACAAGAGTGTTTTCTCCTTATAAGTCGAGAGGACTTACAAGTGTCGTTCACCATATGGGAACATTTCTCGCCATTGGAGGAACTTGGTGGGGCAGTATTTATTCGTGCCCATGGATTGTATACAAGAGTCAATATTGGACCGCTTGTAGGGCAACTTGGGGGATATGATGGCTTAAGAACAGGTTTAAGTGCCTATAGCTCAAGGCTTTTGAATCCCATGAGCCGTGAGGGTCTCATAGGGGGCGTTCTCCTTATGAGTCGATAGGATCTCGTATGTGAAAATTTTACGAGATTGCGTCTTTCCGGGTTTTCACAAACTTGCCGGTAGCCCTGCTGTTTTTACTCACGGCGTCTTTTCGGGTTTTCATCCGTGCCCATTTTGCTTGTGGACATACCGTTTTTTAACGAGATTGCGCCCTTCCGGGTTTTCACAAACTCGCCGATAGCCCTACTGTTTTTACTCACGGCGCCCTTTCGGGTTTTCATCCGTGCCCATTTCACTTGTTGACATACCGTTTTTTATCATCGGTTTGTCAATGGGACTTGAGTTGCAGTTTTCGCCGTTGGAGTTTTGATTGCAATATAGATCTTAAGAGAGGATATCTTCGTATTTGGAGCGATGCACCATGTTTGAGGCGGCGCCCTAGTTTAAGGACGTTCCGGTCCATTGTTAGTTTAGGGACATCTCGGTCCATGGCCAATTTAAGGACGTATTGGTCCATTGTTACCATTTTCGAGGCAACGGATCTTCTGGATACTACTTTCAGGGTTCTGACTCAGGAAGATAGCGAGCGGACACGGGCGTCGTCATCTATTATTGACCTGAATCGTAACCCGTTAGGAGTAGTATCTTTTGAGGAATCGGCCATTTATTGACCGGAAGGGTCTTTCTCCATGCATAGCCATGAGCAGGTAGGCCTCACCTTGGTAGACCTTGTCTATGATGTTCGGGCCCTCATAGTTCAGCTCGAATTTCCCCCATTTTGCACGGTTGGAAATCATTGGTCGTTTGACAACTAGAACGAGCTCGCCTTGGCGGAATGTTCTCAGCCCAGTTAGTCTTTCGTATGAGCACGTCATTCTTTCCTTGTAGGCTTCTAGGTTTTGCTGCGCCATGAGGCGAGTTTCATCGAGGGCGTCGAGCACCTCAAGCCGAAGATGGACATTTTCTTCATCCGTCAGCTCATATCGATTTGCTACCCGTAGAGAAGGGAGTTCTATTTCTAAAAGAAGGACTGCTTCTGTGCCGAATACCAACGCGTATGGTGTTGTATTCATAGCCGTTTTTAACGTCGTTCGGTATGCTCAGAGAGCTTCATGCAGTCTCTCGTGCCAGTTGTTTCCCCAATTAGAGCAAAGCTCTGTTTGAATTTCAAAATTCAAAAGATGAAGCAACGCTTCAGATCCCTCGCGCAGCGCGCAGAGCGCCACGTGTCAAAAGCAGACACGCCAGCGCAAGGGGCGCTGCGCCCAAGGCAGCGCACCCCCAATCAGAGCAAGGCTCTGTTTTAAAATTCAAATTTTAAATAAAGGAAGCAACGCTTCAGATAACTTGCGCTCTGCGCTGCGCGCCACGTGTTAAACAGTGGTGCACTAGCGCAGTTGCGCTGCGCGCCACGTGTCAGCGCAGGTGCACTGCGCTCTGCGCTACGCGACACGTGTCAAATGCAGGTGCGCTGGCGCCAATTGCGCCAGCACTGGAATTTAAATAATAAATAATTTAATTATTCAGAATTAAAATTCTAAAAAGTTCTTTTCAACCTTATTAAAATAAGAAGACTATCTTCTGTAAAACAGAGGCCTTAGGATCAAAGATCCACCGCTGGGGAAATATCCCCAGATTAATCAGAGAAAGATCTCTGTAACTAACTCAACAAACCAATTGGCCCTATATAAAGGCCCCCAGACTCCAAGTCTCAGATATACACACATACAGAAAAGAGAGAACCCTCTGAAAAATTTGAAAGGCAAGCCTTTGAAGAAAGAAGATCATCTTCTTCATGGTAAAGAATTAAATTCTTGGAAGAACAGAGATGAAAACACCTCACAAAAAAGAAGAATTTCTTCTAAAAGATCAAAGATCTAAGAACAAGATCAAGATCTTCAATATAAAAAAGAAAAAAAATCATAAAGATCCAATCATAAAAGATTATAGAAGTAATTTACTTCACCCCTAGATCTTTTGATCTATATAAAGGCACAGCCTTTTGATGAACCATTGGTTCTTGAGGTAGAATCTCTTTAGAACAAGAAAAACTTGTTTCTTTGATCTGAATTGGATCAAGATGCGCTCTGCGCTATTGGACAGTGCCTTGTACTTCTGAAATGCGCCTTTGCTCTTCTTGGACTGGCGCAACTCACCAGAGCGTGCCATGTGTCAACCACAGAATGATCTGCGCCTTGCGCTTCTAAAAATAGCGCACTGCGCTCTTCGACTGGCGCAACTCACCAGAGCGCGCCACGTGTCAGCAGCGCACTGGGGCAGCGCACTGCTCTAACAGACTTGCGCTCAGCAGAGCGTGATACGTGTCACCTCCACATGCGCTCCTTAATTGGCGCAAAGCGCCTGACAAGCCACGTGGCGCACTATCAGACCATTATAAATGCAGTGCATTATTTAAAAAGGCAGAGCCCAAGTAAAGGCCTAACAGGCCAAATATAAATGCTATGCATTTGAATACAGAGCCCAATGCTATGCATTATTAAAGAAGGGCAGAGCCCAAGTAAAGGTCTAACATGCCAAATGCTATGCATTTAATTACTGAGCCCATATGCTTATAAACTTTCAGACAGACTTTAGTCCCAAATTGGACTATAGATCTCCCAACCAACATTGGTTCAAGGGTACATCTCTGAACTCCTCTGATATTTGTCGTTGTAATCCTTCAACGTCTTCAGAGAGGTGACGGGTCCCGACGGCCATACATTCCACGGACTATGATGGACCACCATGTCCTTAAACTGGTAATGGACCGCAAAGTCCCTAAACTAAAACAATAGAGTCCAAATACTCTTTTGTTGGATCTAAATGATCATGTTAAGTTGATCTTAGTCTGGAAATTAGGCTAACGTGTCCTTAAAAAACGTTTAAGTTTATCTTAGTCCAAAAATGAGACTAACGTATCCTTAAACCAAAACCCCAAACCCAAATCTAAGAAAATACGGATTTGGACTAATCCACGTCCTACGGGCGACAATAAAAATTAGTCTCCGTATACAATCTACGGGCAACCGAACACAAAACAAACACCCAAGACACGAAGTGACCATCTGGAGAAGGAGAAAGTTGTTACCGCGATGCGGTAGTTTAATTAACTGCAGGGGCTTGTGCCTGCAGGGAAGAGCGTCCCCATAATCAAAAACCTCTCAAATGAGGGGTAATCTGACGAAATCTGCTACATCGGCCGCATCCGTTTAAACCTTCGATACACGGTGCCATAAATCAACTTGGCATCTTCGGAGAGGTAGACGGATAGCACCAAATAGCATCTGCCCCCAGATTTAGGCAAGAAAGTCCGTCTTCCCGGTTTCCAGCGGTAAACACCAGTCTTTATTGTTTCTCGACACCGTTTTCTTTATAATTTTCGTCAGGGTCTTGTTGAAAGCTTCAACTAGACCGTTGGCATGGAGATTGTAGACCGAAGAGTATCTCCAATCTATTTTATGCTGTTATACGAAGCGGCTGATTTTATGGCTCTTGTAGGCTTGCCCATTATCCCAGATTATCTGTCGCGGAGTGCCGAACCGGTAGATGACATGCGTACTGAAGAAATGGAGGATATTCTTCGTCTTCACTTCCTTTAGCGGTACTGCTTCTGCCCACTTAGAAAAGTAATCGGTCGTTGCTAGTATGAACTGATGTCCTTTTGATGACACTGGTTCAATGGGGCCAATTATGTCGGTTCCCCATATTTCGAACGGCCAGCTACCTACGGTTGGGTGTAGCGGATTTGGATATTGGTGGATGAAGTCCTCGTGAATCTGGAACGAGTGACACTTCCTCGCATATTCAAGGCAGTCTTGAATCATTGTGGGCCAATAATAACTCATTCTTTTGATCTTCAGCTTCATATTTGGCCCGTCTTGATGAGAACCGCAGATTCCGTCATGGGTTTCTTGAACGACTCTCCTTACTTCTCATGGCCCTAAGCACCTTAGCCACAAACCGTCAAGCCATCTCTTGTATAGATTATCATTGACGAAAGTGAAAGATAGAGCCCGTTTCATGAACTGATGTCTTGACGACGCGTTTTCGGGCTTTCGATGGGATTTGAAGTAGTCTATGAAGACTTCCCTCCAATCTTTGACTTTTTCTTCGTCTTCTATTTGGAGGACTGCTTGTTTGGTCGTTTCCTTTTCTTCGGATGACTCTGTTAAATCCTCCGAAATATCCCTGTTGGCGCGAGAACCCGACGGCTTTGCACGATGATCTTTACGTCATTGAGGTCTTCGTCGTCCAATTCTTTAGCCAATCTATCCAATGCATCCGCTTTGCTGTTTTCCACACGCGGTATACTCTCCAAGATGTAGGAGGGGATTTATGTCAGCAGTTGCTGCACTCTTTCACCATACCTGATCAGTTTTGGCTTGCATGTCTGATAGTCGCCATTTACTTGGCTGACAATAAGCTTGGAGTCTCCATATATGAGGAGGTCTTTGATTCCTATATCAACAGCGATCTCGAGACCTGTTATCAAAGCTTCATATTCAGCTTCGTTGTTAGTTCTTGGCTCCGTCAGGAAGAAAGCGTAACGCAATATCCCTCCTTGCGGGGTCACGAAGATAAGGCCTACCCCAGTTTTGATTATGGGGGTGTTATGCTTCCGCTTCTTCATGGAAGATGCTCCATCGAAGTAGAGTTCCCATCAGGCACCATTCTCTTCTTCCTTTGCGTCGAATGCATGTTCATCCGGTAACTCACAATTTAAGAGGGAGTCGGTGGGTATCGGATGCTCGGCGTGAAAGCCGGCGATGGCCTGGCCCTTCACTGCTTTGAGAGGTCGATACGTTATCGAGAATTCCATCAGGAGGAGGGCCCATTTGGAAAGCCTTCCCGTTAGTATGGCCTTAGACATTAGATATTTGAGAGGATCCACCTTTGATATAAGATGGACCTCATGTGCCAAGGCGTAGTGTCTGAGCTTCATTATCGCGAAGATTAGTGCCAGACAATACTTTTCGATGGGGGAGTACTTTTTTTTCTTCCCCCAGGAGAACTCGACTCAAATAGTATAGAGCTCTCTCCTTTCCCTTTTCATTCTCCTGTGCCCATAGCGCACCCAGAGAACCATCAAGGACCGTTGTGTATAGGATAAGCGGTTTTCCCTTAGCCGGAGCGGTCAACACTGGTGGATTTTGTAGGTATTGCTTAATTTCGTCCAGTGCATTTTGGCACTTATGATCCCAAAAGAATGGGGTCCCCTTCTTCATTAGATGACTGTAGGGACGATATTTTCCCGAGAGGTTGGATATGAACCGTCGGATATACGCGAGTTTTCCTTGAAAGGATCGCAACTGCTTGAGAGTCCTTGGCGTGGGCATCTCCATAATCATGTTGATCTTCGAAGGGTCGATTTCGATACCCCGGTGCCGTATGATGAATCCTAGGAATTTTCCCGAAGAGACTCCAAACACACATTTTAAAGGATTCATCTTCAGATTGTATTTCCGAAGACGTTGGAACACTATGTTCAAATGTTCTCAGTGTTCCTCGTACGATTTGCTTTTCACCACAAGGTCGTCAATATAGAATTCGACAATCTTGTGTTTGAGGTCATCGATGATCTTCGTCATGGACCTCTGATAGGTAGCGCCATCGTTCTTCAGACCGAAAGGCATTACCCTGTAGCAGAATATGCCCAACGGATTCCGGAAGGCGGTATGCTTTTGGTCTTCGGGATGCATTTTTATTTGGTTATACCCTAAAGATCCATCCATGAAGGAGAAGACCTCATGGGTAGACGTGTTATCTATCATCAGCTCGGTAACTGGTACTGGGAAATCATCCTTTGGGCAAGCTTTGTTGAGGTCCCGAAAGTTACGCAGATACGCACCGTCCCATTTTTCTTCATTACTGGAACAATGTTGGCAATCCAGTCGGGATATTGAACTTCTTGGATGAAACTGGAGTCGATTAGTTTCTTAACTTAGGCGTTGATACTCATCTCGAGTTCGAGCCGCATTTATCTTGGCGCTTGCTTGACTGGCTTGACGGCCGGTGATATAGCCAGTTTATGCACCGCTATTTTTGGATCTAGTCCCGGCATCTCGAAATAGTTCCATGCGAAGCAGTATTTATATTGCATAAGCACGTCCTTCAGTGTGGACACCTGTTTTTTAGACAGCAGTCCACTGACGAACGTGGGCCCCGGATCGTTTTCCGTTCCTAAGTCAATTTTCCTTAGGTTATCCACCGTAGTGTGTATCCAATCTTCCAGCTCTTTCGGGGCCGGTGGAAAATCTGAGATCACCTCGTCCTCGTCCTCATTTGTGAAGCACCTAGAGAAGTCATCCATATTCTCATGCCCTCCTCCTTTTGAGAATGTTATCACGTGGCAGGTAGGAGTTTGCTTCCAGTCTTGATGTTGAGCTGGTCCTACCTTCGCGATATAGGTTCTCTTTGGCTCATGCTTCTGCGGTGGGGTTACCCTCCATCTGTCGGATAGAGCGAATCTGCCTTGTTGATATTGGTCTTCGACCCGGTCTTTAAAAGTAAAGCAGTCTTCAAGGGGATGTCCTATTGCTCGGTGGTAGGAGCAATAATCCGGGTGATGAACCTCATTTATCTGTTCGGGGTACCGAGGCTCTGGGATCGTCATCATTTGATGCTTGATGACAAGGTCAAATATTTTCCTTGTCTTGTCTGGGGGGAAAGAGTTTTCCCGACCCATCTTCTTCATAAAAGACGGATTCCAGCCGACTTTTCCTCGATTGCGTGGCTTCTTGGATCCGCTTTGCTGTTTTAGAATGTCATTCTTGTTCTTCACCTTGTTTTTGCCCCCGTTTTGAGCTTTTCTCATGTTACGAGAATGTACAGCGGGCTGAGGGTTAAGGGCATCGTAATCTTCTCTTTTCATAGACTGCTAATTGAGACGCTGCGTCCTCTTCATTTCGTAAATAGCCATTTCACGGCTGTGATCATCCCAAATATTTTGACCGACTTCTCTAATTACCTTGTCAACTTATTCTTCGAACGACGGACTTGACGTTCTTATAGTGGGATTTTGCTCCGTTCCAACGTCACAGTTATCTGGAAAAGCATTCCTTTCTATACCGGAGCTATTTATGACGCGGCAGGCATAGAATCGATCCCGTTTCATGAACCGAACGTATCTGAGCCCGGTTATTTCTATCTTCTCGTTGGGCATCTTTCGCTGAGTTCCGGGAACGTCCCAGATCTTGTTGTAGAACTGGGCTTGTCGAGCGGTTTGTTTAAAGGGTACGCCTTGGCATCTTAATAGCCTTTTCAATCCCTCTGCGTAATATCTGGGACGGATTGGTTGAAGCCTATCAAGCGCAAGCTCGGCACCATGTCAGACTTCTTTCTCCACTTTGGTATCCGTAGATTGATAGAAGAGGATCGCCTTTTCACCTCTTCGCCTGGGAGGGACGTAGAAAGTCTGCAACTCTTGTATGCTGTATCAAGCACATCAAGTTCTTTGTAATGTTGTGGCGGAACCACGGTGATTTTTAAACTATGATCAGCTCCAGTAATGGTTTGCGCTGACAGGCGAGTGGAGAACACGGCGTTGGCATCGTCCTCAGAATCACTGCCAAAGACCAAAATAGGAGTAGATGGTCCGGGCCTGTTGCATTGGGGTTGCCCTGAGTAGAATATTTCCTCGTCTTCCTCGGTGTCACTTACAAAGATTGGGATGGTGACAACGGACTTCCGTTTATCCTCCGGCTTATGACATCTTTCCGTATCTTCGAAGTCTGGTAGGAAGTAATTTGCGTCTTCATATTTTCGGTCTTCGTTTACGGAGAATGGATTTATCTCCCCCGTAACGGTGTACTCGAGGCCGTCTTTGAAATACTTCATACAATGGTGTTGTGTAGAAGGGATGACGTTGTACTCGTGTAACCAAGGCCTGCCGAGCAGAGCGTTGTAGCAAGTCTTGACGTCAATGACATGAAATTAGATGTCTGTGACGAGCAGCCCGAAGCGTAACGTCAGTATTATGGACCCGAGCGTCCGTAATAACTGTGAATCGAAACCGAAGATGGTAATTTTATCTCGGGCTAGGTGATGAACATTCATGCAAATCTCCTTCAGCACTTTCACGTTGAGAAGGTTGACAGAAAACCCATTTTCGACAAGGATTTTGCCTATCTTGATGTCGTGGTAATACCCAGTGACGTATAACGGACGATTATGGTCGCACATTCTAAGGAGGAGATCTTTATCGCTGAATGTGATGTCAGCCGTGTGAACCTCTGCTAACTCGTCCATCATCCTTTCTTATGCAAGGAAAGCTTGAAACTGATCGGGCTCTTGTAACTCCTTGATCAGAGAATCTCGTGCTTCTTTGGACAGGAAAAGAGTATCCAGTATGCTCAGTTGTGAAGGCATCTTCCTCAGATGTGCTAGAACATTGTAATCCACCTTATTTTTCCTAGGTGGGTCCTTGGCTGCGAGCTCTTTAACGACTCCATCATCAAGGGTGATTTCCCTAAGGACTTTTTCTTTCTCCTTGTCTCTTTTACTCAAACCTTTATTTGTAGGTCCGAGGTTCTTCTCAGGCAGCGTTGTTAGTTATATGTATGCCCTAGAGGCCATTACTGTTGTCACGCCCCGCTTCCCAGAGTACGCAAGATTGGGCACGTGACATAGCCAACCATGCTACTTGTGGGTAGGAAGTATCCATCCACAGTCACATTACGGTTGTAAGGATATCAAGAACAAGATAATAAGCTAATCTAATACATGTCCAAATCCATAATAACAAGAATCAATAAACAATAAGTGCGGAAGCTAATGATCCAAAACAATGAATAAACAATACGTCCCATAAAGCGGGCTCACATCTGGAAATGAAATGAAAATAAATAAACTAAACCCTAAAGAACTCACAGTTCAGCCTGCTGGCTGAAGTACTCCTGCTCGGTCGTCGACAGTGGTACGGAATCTGGGCCATGCAAAACCCAGACGTCAGCGCGTCATGACATCAAGTATATAATGTAAACATGATAATAAGCAATGCAAGTATGAACATGAATAAAGCAGTAATAAGAAATAACAGAGCAGGGTAATGTGCAATGGTGACTAAACTGTCCTATCAGGTTTCTACTCTATAGTCTTTGAAACCAATTGATGAATCGTCGATGTAACTCAATAGTATCCCGTGCATGCCCGGGACCACGGTCATGATCCTCGGGGCTGAATCCGAGACGTGCCGCTAAGCAGTAAAAGGTAGTAGGATAGATGAGTGATGTCAGCATCAACACTCCGGAGCTGGCCAAGCCCGTAAGACTGATCAGAACAAGTATCGAACTGTTGAGTTACAAGTCGGTTTCACCTTTGATTTCCCCATACCCCCAAGCTATGTATGTCAGGTCAGGTATTCAGTAGTCAAGGACTAATGCCAACACCAGGTCGAGTAAAAGTAGGTCTGTCTGGATAGACAGCGGGAATGGTCAGGTTTGTCGGCATTAGGCATGAGATCAGGTAACAGGTCAGGTAATGTATAAAGGTGTCATGTCATGTCAAAAGTGTACGGTACCATATCATGTCAAGTAGGAAGTGTAACAGGTCATGTCAGGAAGCACAAGATGTCATGTGGGTGCTCATAATCAAACTATCATAAACATGTGTATAAATAAACAAGCATGAGTACTATTAGAACAATAAACTGGAACATGTAATATGATAGGCAAATAGATATAATTTCAAGGATATGGATGCACAGTTATTGATTAGGGTTACATTTATAGTTCCAATATTAATTAGGATGCAATTTATTAAACATGGAGTATTAATATCACATTATTATGTAGTAATGTGATCTATGGATGCAATTATATTTATCTTAAATGCGATGGATGCAAACGGGTATCCGAAGAGTTATAAAACTATAAAATGGTAGTGTGGGATGTACAACTAAGCAATATGTGATATAAATATTTATATAATAATATTAATATGGATAGCATATTCAAAGCGATTAGTAACTATAAAAGCTGTATTGATTAACCATGCACAAGAAGGTTCCGTTCAGAAATTCAGCGTCACCCTAATTTGTAAAATAGCTTAAAAATAACAAACGTTCTCCAAAAGAGACGTGTCTTATACCAAAACAAAGATAATTCAATAAGGTTTTCAGTTTTATAAGTATAAGCATCTCAAGTTATCCCTACAAAATGTTATGAATATTCAAAGTTGAAAGTTTGCTGCTGGAATTTCCCTGGACAGCAGTTTAGAGACGTGTTCATTTACATTTTACGTTAATTAAACAATTTATTTTGTAAGTAAATATTTCATAGAGTTATAGTATTCTGAATTATCTTCGTAACGAACTAAAGAACGTATCCTAATGATTTTTCTATGATTTATAATGAATTTTATAAGATAAGGTGTACAGTAAATTTCAGATTTGTCATATCCGATTTTTCAACGACATTTCATATGTAAACTATAAGATTTTCAAATGTATAATATTATAAAATGAAGATTATAAAAGTATATAGCATGCAGCAAGATTAACTTGCCTCGATGGGTCGCGAATCGGGAAAACGGAACGTTAACCGTCGGCGGGGAAAACTCGCGACGGCGCACGGTTCACGGAATGAATCCAAACGACGAACAAAGGAACCACACGGGTCGGGGTATCTCGCTGGAACGTCGAGAAACGTCACCGGCACGACGGAATTCCGGCAACAAAAGAACAGTTAAAAGAAATGAGAAACGAGACATGAAGCAAGAAGAGAAAAATGATAAAGAGAAGTACGAGAGAATATATGAGGGAGAGGGAGAGAGAGGAAAAAGTGGAGAGAGAGAGAGAGAGAAAGTGGGGCCCACGGGGTTAAAGGGGAGGTTGCGATTGGCTGAGAGAATAAATTAAGAAGGATATAAAGATTGTAAAAATATTATATGGTTAACTTAAAGATTTAAAAGATAGGTAATGAACAGTAAGATATCAGGTTAGTTAGAAAAATATATGCGATGGTTTTAATAATATTAAAATTTAGGATTTTGGCGCCAAATGAAACATTTCCAAATTGCGCCCGGGTTGGGTCCAAAAATTCGAAATTCAAATAATAGGATTTTAGGCGGGTTCCAAATTTTAAAATGAAATGTTTTATGATTAAAAAGCATACTCCCAAAACGGACACACGCACGTGCACGTAGCCATCCAAACTCGCCCGTTTCACTGAACGGGACGAGAATACAATGCACGGACGCTACCACGAGGCTAAGGGTGTCAAGTAGGCCAAGAAGAATATTTTCAATTTTATTTTGGGTGCTAAAATTTGTTATATGCAGAATGACTTAGCCGGTTAAAATTGTGCAATAAGAACCAAATAAGCAAGATAAATGAAATGAGCAATGCCAAACACTCAACCAGTAACAGAAATAGTATTATTGGGCTCGGGTGTTACATCATACCCAACTACAAAAAGAATTTCGTCCTCGAAATTCTAAGAATTCAAGATAGATAACTACAGGAAAAGGTGAGGAAACTTCTGCCGGATCTCGTCTTCTCGCTCCCAAGTGGATTCTCCATGCGATCGATTACCCCAAGAGACTAGCACAAGGGGGATAACCTTGTTCTTAAGAACCTTTTCTCTTCGATCCTTGATTTCAACTGGTCGCTCCTCAAAAGTCAAGTCTTCTCGTACTGTTAACTCCGAATGATCCAAAACGTGTGTTTCATCTCGAACATACTTACGGAGTTGAGATACGTGAAACATATCATGCACATTTGCCAAGGACTGTGGTAACGCCAAACGATATGCTACCTCACCAACACGCTCCACGGTCTCAAGGGTCCAACGAACCGAGGACTGAGCTTTCCTCGCCTTCCAAAACGAATCACCCCTCTAGTCGGTGATATCTTCAAGAACACCAAATCACCCACGGTGAATTCTAGAGGTCTTCTCGATGTGTCAGCCCAACTCTTCTGTCTGTCTTGTGCTGCCTTCATATGATTTCTGATAGTGTTAACCTTCTCAACTGTCTGCATCACCAAATCTGGTCCCAACAATTTTCGTTCACCGACATCATCCCAACAAATAGGTGAACGACATTTACGACCATACAAAGCTTCAAACGGAGCCATCTGGGTAGTTGCCTGAAAACTGTTATTGTAAGAAAACTCCACCAAGTGTAGATGATCCTCCCACGATCCCTTGAAGTCCAACATGCATGCTCTCAACATATCATCAAGAGTTTGGATCGTTCTCTCCGACTGACCATCAGTTTGAGGATGACAAGCTGTGCTAAACTTCAATCGCGTCCCCAAACTTTCCTGTAAACTCCTCCAGAAGTGTGATAAGAACCGAGTGTCCCGATCGGACACGATGCTCACCGGTACTCCATGCAATCTTATGATCTCCTGCATGTACCGCTCTGCCAAAGTCTCTATTGATTGACCAACCCGAAAAGGAATAAAGTGAGCTGCCTTGGTCAACCGATCAACAATCACCCATACTGCATTGTTGCCTTTTGGACTCCGCGGTAAAGCCGTCACGAAATCCATGGTTATATGTTCCCACTTCCACTGAGGAATCGGAAATGGTTGCAATAAACCAGCAACCATTTGGTGTTCAGCCTTGACTTGCTGACATACCAAGCACTTAGCCACGAAGCGAGCAATCTCCCGTTTCATGCCTTCTCACCAGAAATGCTGTCGAATATCTTGGTACATCTTTGTCCCTCCTGGATGTACAGAGTAAACTGAATTGTGTGCCTCCTTCATAAGCTCTTCACGCACATCCCCTTTTGTCCCACACACACGGCTACCATACCTCAACGAACCATCTTCGTGGATCAATAAATCTGTTCGTAGTCCGGCTTCAACCTGCTCTCGAAACCTTTGCAGTCTAGGATCCTGCGATTGTGTCGCTTTAATCTTCTCAACTAAGGACGACTGTACTTGCAACTGCATCAACTGTCCTGTAGCATGGGGTAGCACAACCTCCAAGTCGAATCTCCGAAAATCCGTAATGATCTCTCTCTGTGCAGTCAATACCTGAATTGCCGGTAACCGACTTAGCGCATCTGGCACGACGTTAACTTTTCCCGGATGGTACTTAAGATCAAGGTCGTAGTCGGCCATCAGCTCCAACCATCTGCGTTGCCTCATGTTCAATTCTTTCTGAGTGAACACATATTTCAAACTCTTGTGATCCGTAAAGACTTCAACTCTCTCGCCCAGAAGGTAGTGTTTCCAAATCTTCAGGGCGAAGATCACGGCTGCAAGCTCTAAGTCATGAGTCGGATAGTTCTTCTCATGAGTCTTCAGTTGTCTCGATGCGTAAGCGACGACTTTCCCATTCTGCATTAAAACACATCCCAATCCTTTTCCAGATGCGTCGCTGTGAATCACCAGTCCTCCTGAATCATCCGGTACGGTTAGGATAGGGGCGGTTATCAACTTCTGCTTCAACATCTCAAAGGCCAATGCATATCCATCCGTCCAAACAAACGGTACCTCCTTTCGTGTGAGCTTGGTTAACGGCTCAGCTACGCGAGCGAAGTTCTCCACAAATCTTCTGTAGTATCCGGCGAGTCCAAGAAAACTCCTTATCTCTGCAACATTCTTTGGAATAGGCCAGTCTCGAACTGCTGCAATCTTTTCGGGATCGACGGCGATTCCATCGCCCGACACGACATGCCCCAGAAACTTCACTTCTTCCAGCCAGAATTCACACTTACTCATCTTCGCAAATAATTTCTCTTGTCTCAGCGTTTGCGGTGCGATCCTTAAGTGCTCAGCATGCTCCTCCGGACTCCTCGAGTACCCCAGAATATCGTCAATGAATACCACAATAAACTGGTCCAAGAACGGTGAAAAGATCCTGTTCATCAAATCCATGAATATTGCCGGCGCATTAGTCACTCCGAAGGGCGTCACTAGATACTCGAAATGTCCATATCGAGTTCGAAACGCCGTCTTGCAAATGCCTTCTGCTTTCACTCGGACCTGATGATATCCCGATCGTAAATCCAATTTCGAGAACACCCTCGCGCCACTAAGCTGCTCAAAAAGCTCTCCAATGCGAGGGATCGGGTACTTGTTCTTAATAGTCACCCGGTTCAATTCTCGATAATCCATGCACATCCTTCTCGTGCCATCCTTCTTCTTTACTAAAAGAACTAGAGCTCCCCAAGGTGAGTTGCTGCTTCGAATCCATCCCTTCTCGAGTAATTCACCAACTTGTTTCTTAACTTCTTCCAATTCCACCGGTTCCATCGGATAATAAGATTTTGATACTGGCGCTGCACCAGGAATAAGGTCAATCGCGAACTCCACATCTCGCTTTGGCGGTAAGCCCGAAATATCTGCAAACACATCCATAAAGTCGCGAACAACTGCCGGCTCTTCATTACTATTCACTTCCATAGTCGCAAGAACACTGTTTGTCGGCCTAGCCCTAAACTCGACTGGCCCGACAGAACTGCTTCCTTACCGCAACTGCTGTCTGCATCGTTGGCCGCGAAAGGTCCAGCGAGACTACTGAGTCTCGTCCACTCCGCTGCATGCACGTCCACGGTTGCTCCATTCTGCCTTAGTCCGATAAATTTCTTCCCTTTCCTCCGCGCAGTCTGCGGGAAGAACTTCTCCAGGGGGTTCTTAGAAAAACTTCGCCCAACTGATCGGCTTGGGCAAGCGGGTCTCCTCCACAAGCCGTCACTCTCGGGCGTAATCCACTAACTGAATGCGCACCACATCAACTCCTTTGTCCTCTGGAATCTGTGTCGCAATCAGCAAATTCTCCGTGTCGCTAGCCACGGCTCGGCTGGCAACGGCTCCTCCAGAAAAGTGAAAGTAGACGGATCCAAAAGTCTGAAATCTGCTACGGTCCTTACTCGGTCAACTGGTCTAGTTCCAACATCGTTTACAGACTGCTGAATGATCTGCAAACCTTCCTGAAACAAGTCCGCTTGCTGCTGGATCAGCTCGGTCTGTTTCTTTGATTTCCAGCATTTCTCTTATCACTCCAAGCATGGCGGCTTCATTCACACGCCTCTGGTACGTCTTCAACTTCTTACCTGTCATAATCCTGAACTCAAAACACCCAACATTAGCATGATGATAGATTCTGAATGTGGATCAAGGCTAGAACTCCAAGATACTTAAATAGAGTACCGCATTGTAGCTATGCCGCGGTATCATAGCCGCAATTACTTAACTCCACCGAAGTCGCCTAAGTCCTAAAGATAACAAGAAGTTAGGTTTTCGAGTTGACAATGCAAAGTAAGTTTGCATGTCGACATGATCCGGAAGAATGATTCAAGGATGGTAAAACGGTCAAAGTGGCAGGACATGTTTCCTAATCACGGGTATCCTGATTCGTGTATCGGGTGCAATACCCAACTACAAAGAATCAACCCAATTAACCTATGTCTCTGATACCAAAAGAACCATGTCACGCCCCGCTTCCCAGAGTACGCAAGATTGGGCACGTGACATAGCCAACCATGCTACCTGTGGGTAGGAAGTATCCATCCACAGTCACATTACGGTTGTAAGGATATCAAGAACAAGATAATAAGCTAATCTAATACATGTCCAAATCCATAATAACAAGAATCAATAAACAATAAGTGCGGAAGCTAATGATCCAAAACAATGAATAAACAATACGTCCCATAAAGCGGGCTCACATCTGGAAATGAAATGAAAATAAATAAACTAAACCCTAAAGAACTCACAGTTCAGCCTGCTGGCTGAAGTACTCCTGCTCGGTCGTCGACAGTGGTACGGAATCTGGGCCATGCAAAACCCAGACGTCAGCGCGTCATGACATCAAGTATATAATGTAAACATGATAATAAGCAATGCAAGTATGAGCATGAATAAAGCAGTAATAAGAAATAACAGAGCAGGGTAATGTGCAATGGTGACTAAACTGTCCTATCAGGTTTCTACTCTATAGTCTTTGAAACCAATTGATGAATCGTCGATGTAACTCAATAGTATCCCGTGCATGCCCGGGACCA
This sequence comes from Agapanthus africanus, assembly GCA_030015575.1. Classification (NCBI taxonomy): domain Eukaryota; kingdom Viridiplantae; phylum Streptophyta; class Magnoliopsida; order Asparagales; family Amaryllidaceae; genus Agapanthus; species Agapanthus africanus. The sequence goes on from CM057338.1 coordinate 985,701,478, forward strand.
CGGTCATGATCCTCGGGGCTGAATCCGAGACGTGCCGCTAAGCAGTAAAAGGTAGTAGGATAGATGAGTGATGTCAGCATCAACACTCCGGAGCTGGCCAAGCCCGTAAGACTGATCAGAACAAGTATCGAACTGTTGAGTTACAAGTCGGTTTCACCTTTGATTTCCCCATACCCCCAAGCTATGTATGTCAGGTCAGGTATTCAGTAGTCAAGGACTAATGCCAACACAAGGTCGAGTAAAAGTAGGTCTGTCTGGATAGACAGCGGGAATGGTCAGGTTTGTCGGCATTAGGCATGAGATCAGGTAACAGGTCAGGTAATGTATAAAGGTGTCATGTCATGTCAAGAGTGTACGGTACCATATCATGTCAAGTAGGAAGTGTAACAGGTCATGTCAGGAAGCACAAGATGTCATGTGGGTGCTCATAATCAAACTATCATAAACATGTGTATAAATAAACAAGCATGAGTACTATTAGAACAATAAACTGGAACATGTAATATGATAGGCAAATAGATATAATTTCAAGGATATGGATGCACAGTTATTGATTAGGGTTACATTTATAGTTCCAATATTAATTAGGATGCAATTTATTAAACATGGAGTATTGATATCACATTATTATGTAGTAATGTGATCTATGGATGCAATTATATTTATCTTAAATGCGATGGATGCAAACGGGTATCCGAAGAGTTATAAAACTATAAAATGGTAGTGTGGGATGTACAACTAAGCAATATGTGATATAAATATTTATATAATAATATTAATATGGATAGCATATTCAAAGCGATTAGTAACTATAAAAGCTGTATTGATTAACCATGCACAAGAAGGTTCCGTTCAGAAATTCAGCGTCACCCTAATTTGTAAAATAGCTTAAAAATAACAAACGTTCTCCAAAAGAGACGTGTCTTATACCAAAACAAAGATAATTCAATAAGGTTTTCAGTTTTATAAGTATAAGCATCTCAGGTTATCCCTACAAAAAGTTATGAATATTCAAAGTTGAAAGTTTGCTGCTGGAATTTCCCTGGACAGCAGTTTAGAGACGTGTTCATTTGCATTTTACGTTAATTAAACAATTTATTTTGTAAGTAAATATTTCATAGAGTTATAGTATTCTGAATTATCTTCGTAACGAACTAAAGAACGTATCCTAATGATTTTTCTATGATTTATAATGAATTTTATAAGATAAGGTGTACAGTAAATTTCAGATTTGTCATATCCGATTTTTCAACGACATTTCATATATAAACTATAAGATTTTCAAATGTATAATATTATAAAATGAAGATTATAAAAGTATATAGCATGCAGCAAGATTAACTTGCCTCGATGGGTCGCGAATCGGGAAAACGGAACGTTAACCGTCGGCGGGGAAAACTCGCGACGGCGCACGGTTCACGGAATGAATCCAAACGACGAACAAAGGAACCACACGGGTCGGGGTATCTCGCTGGAACGTCGAGAAACGTCACCGGCACGACGGAATTCCGGCAACAAAAGAACAGTTAAAAGAAATGAGAAACGAGACATGAAGCAAGAAGAGAAAAATGATAAAGAGAAGTACGAGAGAATATATGAGGGAGAGGGAGAGAGAGGAAAAAGTGGAGAGAGAGAGAGAGAGAAAGTGGGGCCCACGGGGTTAAAGGGGAGGTTGCGATTGGCTGAGAGAATAAATTAAGAAGGATATAAAGATTGTAAAAATATTATATGGTTAACTTAAAGATTTAAAAGATAGGTAATGAACAGTAAGATATCAGGTTAGTTAGAAAAATATATGCGATGGTTTTAATAATATTAAAATTTAGGATTTTGGCGCCAAATGAAACATTTCCAAATTGCGCCCGGGTTGGGTCCAAAAATTCGAAATTCAAATAATAGGATTTTAGGCGGGTTCCAAATTTTAAAATGAAATGTTTTATGATTAAAAAGCATACTCCCAAAACGGACACACGCACGTGCACGTAGCCATCCAAACTCGCCCGTTTCACTGAACGGGACGAGAATACAATGCACGGACGCTACCACGAGGCTAAGGGTGTCAAGTAGGCCAAGAAGAATATTTTCAATTTTATTTTGGGTGCTAAAATTTGTTATATGCAGAATGACTTAGCCGGTTAAAATTGTGCAATAAGAACCAAACAAGCAAGATAAATGAAATGAGCAATGCCAAACACTCAACCAGTAACAGAAATAGTATTATTGGGCTCGGGTGTTACAACTGTACATGAGATGTATATTGTAGTGGATGCTGGGACATATATAGGTAGGACTTTCTTGCTCAACATGATAGTACGCTATCTGGTTGCTCTTTATCTTAACATGTAAACTTATTGTCTCTCTGTTACATATTGATAAAGCCCTTAGGATGTGTACTCGACTTCCAGGACTATGATGCAGATTATACTAGTAGGGCCTGGGTAGTCTAAGAGTACATCCTTCAATGTTCCTAGTCGTGGGAATATCGAGACGGGGTATCGATATTCCAGAGTAGACTAGCGTATATCTTCTCGATCCATATGATGGGCGATGGATGATCCCATATCCATTGGTGTTTGACATCAGAGATGGTATGCGGGTGCTCAGTGGAGACTGGGTACACTGAACGGACTCGCCGAGAACTCCTAGATGGTATTATACCCCACGTCAGATGGCAGTTCTCTGGTGACACTGGTACAGCTTAATCTGTTGACCCGAGATCGTCATAGAGTATTATGTGTCTCCTACCGTGCTTTGATTTCCACCCTACCACGGCTCTACTGAGTCGTGCGAATAGGTGGTTTTTGGGTACATTCCCGAGTCACATGGAGGCAATGAGCGATAGGAGGGGATTCGTCTCTCCCGGTATTGGGGGTTGATGTTGCGCTATGTTCGATTGGCCATAACTGGAAATCCCTGGCCAGGGTTGCTGTGATTTACTGATAAGTGTTATCAGTAGTTTCACAAACGTTATTGACCTTACATCGGCATGACTTATCAAGCTACTGGGGTCTGACGTTTACCACCCCTAGGCAAGATATGCGACATATCAGACAAACAGACCGGACTGTGCGGTAAGTGTTACCGATTGGATTCACAGGAGTGTGAGCAGGCTTGCTTGTTGATCTTCTGATCGCTCAATACCCTGGTGGCCGTTACGTTTATCAGACCGCTTGCGGCTTGGGGGTGATTGATATGATCACCACCTACTGCCGGCGTATTGGCGAGTCTTTAGAGTGCTACACAGAGATTTCCTGGCTCAAGCGGAACGAAATAGGAGCGCATATGAGATATGTGCGGGACCGAGAATAATACCAGTATGTGATACTGTATTCTATTCTCGTGATTTGTATCATCGGTCGGTTATATGAGATATAGCCGGGTTACCGAATCAAGTGTTGATTCTATATATTGATACACTAGATATTAGTCGGTTATATGCGATATGACCGGATCATTAAATCAAGTGTTGATTTAATGATTTAATGTATAATTATATATTTGATATATCACTTTACATTAACTAGTATTGGTTCACCTAAGATTGGTTTTCTCACTTGTTGTGCATAAGTTGTATATGTGATATATGTTTGTGCACTAGTTTGTATCATGATAGATGATACATGCAAACTTGGGTGTGTGTATGACTTACACCACATTTAGGTTAGTGGATATGGTTTATATTTATTTTGTAATTCAAAATTAGTGTGCACTTTGTCATGCTTAAAGCTTCATGAAGCTTTTAGCATTGTTTGACCAAGTCCACTAATTTTGTCTCACTAAAGATATTTATTAACCAAACCACTAACGTAAACTATGGTTTAGTCTCTATAAAGGTTAACTCACCCATGGTTGCATTATGATAGATTTCACTTGATTATTCTTTTTAGATAATTTTATTATTTTTTTTCTTTCTTCTTCTTCTTCTTCTTCATTCAAGAAGAAAAACTTGCTAGAAATTTTCAAGTGAAGAAATAAAGTGAGAAATCAAAATCCAAAGTGAACCCACTTCCTATTTCATCATCCTTTACTACTTGACATTTAGTTTAGGGTGTTCTCTTCACAAAGTTCTTGACCTAGTGAAGATGGAGCTTGAGTTTGAGTCTCCTCGACGTAGATCATCTTCGGCCTCGAAGTCAACGAGCTAGCCCGTTCATTTCTCCGAGGAAACCATCACTAGAGTCCGGTATCTCGATGATCGCAGTGAAAGGACGTCAACACAGAGCTTTAGAACTGAAGGACTGGACTACAAAGGTTGTAATCCCAAACTCTTAGAAGTAAAGTTGTTTACCTGCTTTGTTTCGCCTAATCTCTAGTCTAAGATCTTGGTTAGGGTTGTTCGGCATGTCTAAATTTTGAATCGGGCATGGTTGATGCCTTGTAGAACCTTGTGAGAGTGCATAGTAACCCTACAGTGGTATCAGAGCCAAGCTAGAGCTTTAGGCGAAGTCTAGAAGAAGTTAGAAGTCCAATCGAACCCCGAAACCCCATATTTTACCCTTCTCTGGAAATTTTTCAAAAGTTGACATTTTTTCATATTAAAAATGCTTAAAAAAATCAGCAGGGAATTCTATGGACACCTGTGAAAAACGACACCCTAAGGCCACTATAGCGCCGCGGAACCGCGGCCAAATTGGGGTATTGGCAGCGGTTCCGCGGCAATAATTGAGAAGTAGGGTATCGTTTTCCAACAGTAACATCCGTATGTGTTACCTACTGTTTCTAGGTATTTTTAATTATACTCAAGTGTTGAGTTTTCTGTGTTGTATTGGGAGCTTGTTGATTCGATCGGAAAGTTTAATTTCGTTTAAGTTATTCCGGGTAATTTTAGAACGTGTTAAAAAGGTTCGAACGGATATCAATAACTCACTTTTTCCCCTGCCGGAAAATTTCCAAGTGTTGGATTTTTCCATAGTTTTAGAACGTTCTAAGTCGTGCAAGTAATGCGGTGGACCCTCTAGAAGACAACAAACCTTAACTCGATTATGCGACCGTCTTGAACTGCCTCTAAACCTTAGGGTTTGGGGCAGTACGGCGTTGCCACATATGAGGCGTTGGCTTGACCCTTCTACGGCTGGACCATTGGTACTGTGGCATATGATGGATGTTTTAAAACTAATTTCAAGTGTTGAGAACTATTTGGGAAAACTTGAATGTTTGATTATTCGATCGGAAAGTTTAACATTGTCTATTTATCTGGAATGTGATACAATATTTGGAATCCATAAGTAGTTATGAGATAACTAATTTGAATGTTATAAATCTAGCAGTTCAGTCTCAGATGATCGGTTGCCACGGAATTTTGATGTGATCAAAAGTTTGTTGCAATCACGTAGAGTACACGGATACTCGCCGGGTAAACTTAATAGATAGCCACGCCCCATAGCCCCGACCAAGTGACTGTAGAAGAACCCCGTCGCCAAAAGCATCCGTTCGGGTGCTCGTGGCAGCGGTGTTCCGCCTTAGTGCACTTCGTCGACGGCGTCGGGGGTGCGGCCGTCTACTAAAGTTTCCGACGAACGTTCGATCAGGATGTCGGGAATCCTGTTGAATTGCCCGACTTGATATTGAAAAGAATTTTCGATATTGAGACTAAAATGCGGGGTTTGTAATTATTAGGCATGAGATGTCTAAGGAATTCATTTGGTTAGGCATGCGATGTCTAAGGAGGCGGCGGATTACAACTGTTGTAGTTTTACGCTTTCTTTTCTGCGACCGTAAGTATAATATGTGGTGTATCGCCGGTTTCGTTGCTATACATCAACGACAATTGGGATACGCATATTTACTTACGTTGATGACATGTGATGTTATGTGTTGCTGGATATGTTATATTGGATCGTCGTGTTTGAATAGCCGGTTTTTTTATGTGAGATGAGTGTTTTTCATTTTTCATTCATGTAAAAACTTGTATGTAATATTCTTTTGTTGGGGCACTTCCGGGCTGAGGATGATGTCACCATTGTATATTATTTACTTTTCCGCATTAGGATAGACCAAAGGCGGGGAGCACAAGTAACCGGGTTCTAAGGCCCAGTGGGAGACCATCTCGAGGAGTCGAGTCCTGGTCTCCTAACTATAGAATTGGTAGGGTTGCTTGCCGTTCTCGTAGGGGTCTAGGGGTGTGGGATTGGCTATTCATCACGGCCGTGGAATCCGTGTTTTATACAGGCTCAAAATAAAATACGGACGTCCTAGTATATCCAATATTTCATATATTGTTTTCTGCTGCGTTATCTGTGATGTGATCATGTAATATATTCAGATAGATACTGTATATAGTATATATGATATATTATATAGACGTTGCTTATGTTTTACATCCGCACTAGCCTTGCCCCGCTATGCCGTTAGTTACCTAACCTAACGGTGCATGACGGGACATCGAGGCAAATGCGGATGGCATAAGTGTACGTTGTATTTATCTGTGATGATTAGGTGAATTAAATGGTGGGACATTCATTAATGAGATTAATGAAAGAAAATAAACCTAAAAGATGTTGTGGAATCGAATTTCAAAAATTAGGTAGCTCTAGTTGTTGCTTTGCATAGCGGTATTCCTTGTAGAATATCCAGCACCTCATTCGATGAGGAAAGAGCCGAGATCCTTTCACCGGGAGTGACCTCTTTAGCAATAACTTGCAGATGCTACAACCTTCGGTTTGTCTTTTGACTGCTTTTCTGGTTCTTACTTTGCATAGTGGTATTGTGAATATCCTGCACCTCATTCGATGAGGAAAGAGCCGAGATCCCTTCACCGGGAGTGACCTCTTTAGCGAAACTAGCAGAAGCCTAAAAAACACTCCATTTAAAAACCATTTGATTCTGCAACAAGATCAAGTTCAAAGCGTTAAAGGTTTTCTTAAAAACCATTCGCAACCCTCCGTCATTTTAGGAAGTAGAGTACTTAGTATTCGTGCTGCGTTTGTCGACCATAGCCGAGGCGTAGTGTGCGGTAGCTAAGTGATGTCTTCCTACACAGTATATGATGCGATTAGTTAGGACTGTCATGTGACTTTGTTGACCTTAGCCAAGGGTCATGTGGGTGGGTCTAATTAATCACGAAATGACGGGTAGAACTTGACTAGTGCTTATGATTTGTTGACCATAGCCAAGGTTATAGGTGCTTGGGGTAAAAACCATTATCGAGAGTTTCAAGTGTTGAAATTTGCAATGAGATTGCATACCTTCTATATGATAGTTGGATCCTGATACCCACTGCGAGTAATTGTTACTCCTGAGAGAGTTTTGCACTTTACAATTAGCCGATCAAGTAGGTGTCTAGAAAGGTGTCAACGGGGTTACGGCCCAGGGAAAACGAGGTTTATTTTAATTAGGTCCGTGCGAAAGCACGGGGAACCTCCCTCAAAGTACCGGCACTGGCCTGGCTGAAAGATTAGCGAACTTGTAGAGTGTAATTAATCCCGGCTAGACTTTTCTTTTAGGGTTTGAAGGAGGATTTGATAAAAACAGTGGGAGTCGTCCTGATTAGATAAAATATATTACCAATCTAATCTTGCAAGAGCGCATACAGAGTGTTTTCTTCTCTCTCTCTCTCCAGGTAGCGACCATGTCACGCCTTAATCAAGATAATAATATGGATGTATTGACCGAACCCGCTTGTTATACTGAGCTGGGGAACGTTGGTCCTGCTCCAACTTATAATTGTTATAAGACCGAGCAGGAAATAGAGGAATACCAGGATTCCCATGCCGCCCAAACGAAGAAAGTGCATGATGATGCATCTTCTTCGGGTATGTTTATTACAAAGAACTGTTTCTCAGTATCCTTTACGTCCCGGGTATGAGATACCGGATCAGGATCCCACATATGTAATCTGTTAATGGGTTATAGGTAGGTAGAGAAGTGAGAACGGGTGATAAATTTCAAGAATTAGAAACTGTACAATTGTTGCAGCCAAGGTGTTGGCAATTATCACCCTATATTACTAAATACATTGATTCTGAACGAATGCTATTAGATACCGAACCTGACATACAACATAATATCAGTCTCTTTGTTTATTAAAGAAGGATATAATTTTGTATTGTTGGATAATGTTTTGAATATTTCCTATATCAAGAGTTGATCGGTTTCAGGCACGTTATCTAAAAGCATATACGTTCTAAATCAGACCACAGTTCTTAACGTACAGAACACACACAAGAGGAAGAGTTTAGAAATAAACGAATCTTTCTTGAGGCATTGTAGACTAGGTCATATCAATGTGACCCGACTAGCTAAGTTACATTTAGATGCATATTTAAATCAGTTTGAATTTTACATCTTGTGAAACTTGCCAGTCATGTCACAAAGATAAGATGACCATAGCTCCATTTACTGGAAACAGAGAAAGAGTTTGTGAACTCTTGGGACTGATACATAGTAATGTATGTAGGTCCCCAGTCTACAAATGCCAGGACTGGTTCTTTGTACTTCCTTACATTCACTGATGTTCTCTCAAGATTCGGACACATGTTCCCGTTGAAACACATGTCTGAAGCTTTTGAGAAATTCAAAGAATATAAGTCAGAAGTAGAGAACCAAAACCGGGTAGAAGTATTATGTCTTATGATGAGATCAGGGAGCAGAATACTTGTGCATGGAATTCTTGGACTATTCTAAAGGAGAATGAGATTCTCTCTCAGCATTACTCCTCCGTATACAACATAACACGTAGGTGTATCGGGACGGAGCAATCGCACCATATTAGATATAGTGTGCTCTATGATGAGTATTACTGAGTTACCTGTTTCTTTTTGGGGGTTATGCACTTGAGAAGCTGCATACCTATTGAATTGGGTTCGAATCAAATCAGTGCCTACCACTCCATATGAGATATGGTATGGGAAGAGCCCATCTCTTAACCAAGTTAAGATTTGGGGTTGTCCGGCCTATGTAAAAAGTAAAATCCGGACAAGATCGAGGCAAGGTCAGTTCTGTAGAACTGGAAGGATTTCTAGCTATACAAACTACAACTGATGATTTGACAGAACCAAAGGATTCAATAGTCCCCGACGAACCTCAGCCTCTCCACCGATCTGGTAGGGTTCCTCATCCGCCTGAGAGATACTTCGGTTTCTCGATGACAGTGGGAGCGAGGAATGCATCATGAGATGATGACCCAACTAGTTTCGAGCAGGCCATCGAGAGTAGAGACTCTGTAAGAATGGCTGGATGCTTAGCGATCTGAGATGGAATCCATGTACACCAACAAAGTATGGACCTTGGTTGCTATATTTGAAGGGTTAAATCCCCATCAGGAGAAAGTATATCTTGAGAAGATTACTTGGTGTAGATGGAAAAGTTGAGACTTTCAAAGCTAGACTTGTTGTAAGAGGTTCTCGTCATCGACCAGGCATGGATAATGATGAAACCTTTTATCCAGTGGCTATGCTTAAGTCCATCCGGATCCTACTTGCCAATGCCACATACCATGACTACGATATCTGGTGGTTGGGTGTCATGACTGCTTTTCTAAATAATGATTTAGAAGAGAGCGTCTATAAGAACACAGCCAGATGGCTTCGTAAACAGTGGGAGCAACGGAAACGTGTGCAAGATTCTTTGTATGATAAAGCAGGCATCGCGGAGTTGGAACATCTGTTTTAATGTGGTAGTCAAAGAGTTTGACTTCATAAAAATAGTAGATGAATCTTGTACATACAAAAAGGTAGTAGAGAGTAAGGTGGTCATCCTCGTATTGTACGTGGAAAACATACTTTTGATAGGAAAAGAGTTTCCTATGCTACGCACGGTCAATCTCCTCTTATCACAAGGATTCTCCAAATAGGATAAAGGTGATACCTCCTAAATCCTGGGTTTTGGATCTATGAGATAGATCTAAATGGATGTTAGGATTCTCACTATGTGTAGTGAGATCGTATCAATCGATCCTGGGGAGAATCGCTGGATAGCTTCCAAGGAGATAAGCACGACTGAATTATTAGTTATGTATATGCCCTAGAGGCCATTGTTGTACATATGATGTATATTATGATGGATTCTTGGATATATACAGAGAGGACTTTCTTGCTCGTCATGATAGTATGCTATTTGGTTTCACTTTATCTTAACATGTTGACTTGTATTGGTTTACTGTCTTTCTCTCACATGTTAATAAAGCCCTTAGGATCTGTACTCGACTACTGGGATTATGATGAGATCATATTAGTGGGGCCACGGTAGTCAATGAGTACATCCTATAAATGTTCCTAGTCGAGGGTATATCGAGACAGGGCATCGATACACCAGAGTAGACTAGCGTATATGCATCTTGACCCATATGATGGGCGATGGATGATCCCATATCCATCGGTGTTTGACATCAAGGATGGTGTACGGGTGCTCAGTGGAGACTGGGTACACTGGACGGACTCGCCGAGAACTCCCAGTTGGTGATATACCACACGTCAGATGGCAGTTCTCCGGTGACACTGGTACAGGGTAGTCTGTAGACCCGAGATCGTCATAGAGTCTTGTGTGATTCCCACTGTGCTTTGATTTCCACCTTACCACGTCCAAGAGGGCATGCAAAACGGTGGCTTTTGGGTACAGTCCCGAATCACATAGAGGCAATGAGCGATAGGAGGGGATTCGTCTCTCCCGGTATAGGGAGTTGATGTCGTGCTGTGTTCGATTGGCTATAACTGGAAGTCCCTGGTCAGGGCTGATATAGAGATATACTGGTAAGTGTTACCAGTAGTATCTCGACCTGTTATGAGCCTCACATCGACACGACTTATCGGTTACTGGGGTCTGACGTATACCACCCTTAGACTTGATATGCGACATATCAGACGAACAGACCGGACTGTACGGGAATGTTACTGATTGGATTCACAGCAGAACGGACATGCTAGCTTGTTGATCTTCTGATCGCTCAATACCTGGGTGGCTGTTACGTTTAGCTAACCGCTTGCAGCTTGTGGGTGTTTGATATGATCATCACCTGCTACCGGCGTATTGACGATTCTTTAGAGTCCTACACAGAGGTTTCTTGGCTCAGGCAAAACGGAGTAGAGGCACATATGTGATATGTGCAGGACCGAGGATAATGCGATATGAGATACCGTATTATATTCTCGAGATATTTAGATATGAATCGGGACATCGGATCAAGTGTTGATTCGATGAATCGGTACATGATATATTAGTCGGTTATATTCGATATAGCCGGATCGTTGGATCAAGTGTTGATTCGATGATTTAATGTATAATGATATATATGATATATTGTATTACATTATCTAATATTGGCTCGCTTTATTATTTCATTTTCTCACCGGATTAATACATTGATATATATATGCGATATATGTTAAATGTATTATTTTCTTTTGTTGCAAATATATAATATATATGTGATATATATTATTGTGACATGATATGATTTATTATAAAACATGTTTAAGGATGATAAAAAGGGATTAGGGTTTGATTAGGGTTAGCTTCTTCTTGTTCATTCTAGAGGAATTCTATTTTGTCTTGGTTAAGATATTATGGTTGATACTTATCCTTAACCTAACTAAACCCTAACTCTAGTTTATTCTCTACAAGTTTTATCCTATCATCCTTGACCATGGTTCTATAATCAATCATATACACTTGACTACTATTCATCACAAAAGGATTATTCTTTCATTCTTCATCTTCTTCTCTCTTTGGTTTTTGAAAGAGAGAGCTCACTAGAAATTCCTTATGTGATGATTTATTGTGAGAAAGTGAATTAAAAAGATAGCATAAATACTACTCCATCATCCTCATCTAATCTAGCCCATTAGAGGGTGTTCATCTCTTTAGAGTGAGAAAGCTTGGGTTATAGAAACTTCGACGTAGATCATCGGAGAATCAGAACACTTCAAGCTAGCATGGATCGTTCGAGTCGTGGAGCCTCTCTTGAGTCCGGGAGATCGTGGATCGCGGCGAAGGGACTTCTACTCGGAGCTTGTGAAGCGAAGGAGCGGACTACAAAGGTTGTAATCCCTCACACTTAGCTTTAAAGATATTATCTTGCATGCTAAACCCTAATAATCTAGCAAAGATCCCGTCTTTGGGTTGTTCGGCACATGTAAAATTTTATTCGGGCATGTTTGTTGCTTTATGAACCTTCACTAGTGTGCCTAGGAACCCTACATGAATGCCAGTCGCAGGCATTGTCTTTACCCTCAGTGGAGGGACGGTATGTTGGAAGAGTTCCAAGCTAAGATACCGTGGCAAACTAGACGATAAAGGTTGGTGACATCGCTATCAACGATACTACTAAAGTGGCAGTTTGGGTGTATATTAGTTCATGTGATGAACTAGGTTCCTACCATTGTATGACAATGGAGGTGAGGCTTTAGCACAGGAACCCCGGTCCCATCAGTGACCCAGACATATTCCAAGGCAGTATCACCTGATCATGGAGATAGTTGATCTCCAGGGAGATCAAGGTTAGGAGAGTAGACTCAGAGAAAAACACGGCGGATCCACTCACAAAGGCCTTTTCCTAGAGAGAGACTTTTATGGGATGGTTGAGTATGAGATACTGCAACCACTGCTACAGATGGCCCTAGTGCAAGTGGGAGATTGTTAGTTATATGTATGCTCTAGAGGCCATTACTGTACATGAGATGTATATTGTAGTGGATGCTGGGACATATATAGGTAGGACTTTCTTGCTCGACATGATAGTAAGCTATCTGATTGCTCTTTATCTTAACATGTACACTTATTGTCTCTCTGTTACATGTTGATAAAGCCCTTAGGATGTATACTCGACTTCCAGGACTATGATGCAGATCATACTAGTGGGGCCTGGGTAGTCCAAGAGTACATCCTTCAATGTTCCTAGTCGTGGGAATATCGAGACGGGGCATCGATATTCCAGAGTAGACTAGCGTATATCTTCTCGACCCATGTGATGGGCGATGGATGATCCCATATCCATTGGTGTTTGATATCAGAGATGGTATGTGGGTGCTCAGTGGAGACTGGGTATACTGAACGGACTCACCGAGAACTCCCAGATGGTATTATACCTCACGTCAGACAGCAGTTCTCTGGTGACACTGGTACAGCTTAGTCTGTTGACCCGAGATCGTCATAGAGTCTTGTGTGTCTCCCACTGTGCTTTGATTTCCATCCTACCACGGCTCTATTGAGTCGTGCAAACAGGTGGTTTTTGGGTACAATCCCGAGTCACATGGAGGCAATGAGCGATAGGAGGGGATTCGTCTCTCCCGGTATTGGGGGGTGATGTTGCGCTATGTTCAATTGGCCATAACTGGAAATCCCTGGCCAGGGTTGCTGTGATTTTACTGATAAGTGTTATTAGTAGTTTCACGAACGTTATGGACCTTACATCGGCATGACTTATCAAGCTACTGGGGTCTGACGTTTACCACCCCTAGGCGAGATATGCGACATATCAGACGAACAGACTGGACTGTGCGGTAAGTGTTACCGATTGGATTCATAGGAGTGTGAGAAGGCTTGCTCGTTGATCTTCTGGTCGCTCAATACCCAGGTGGCCGTTACGTTTAGCAGACCGCTTGCGGCTTGTGGGTGATTGATATGATCACCACCTACTGCCGGCGTATTGACGAGTCTTTAGAGTCCTACACAGAGGTCTCCTAGCTCAAGCAGAACGAAATAGGAGCGCATATGAGATATGTGCGGGACCGAGAATAATACCAGTATGTGATACTGTATTCTATTTTCGTGATTTGTATCATCGGTCGGTTATATGAGATATAGTCGGGTTACCGAATCAAGTGTTGATTCGATATATTGATACACTAGATATTAGCCGGTTATATGCGATATGACTGGATCATTAAATCAAGTGTTGATTTAATGTATAATTATATATTTGGTATATCACTTTACATTAACTAGTATTGGTTTACTTAAGATTGATTTTCTCACTTGTTGTGCACAAGTTGTATATGTGATATATGTTTGTGCACTAGTTTGTATCATGATAGATGATACATGCAAACTTGGGTGTGTGTATGAATTACACCACATTTAGGTTAGTGAATATGGTTTATATTTATTTTGTAATTCAAAATTAGTGTGCACTTTGTCATGCTTAAAGCTTCATGAAGCTTTTAGCATTGTTTGACCAAGTCAACTAACTTTGTCTCACTAAAGATATTTATTAACCAAACCACTAACTTAAATTATGGTTTAGTCTCTACAAAGGTTAACTCACCCATGGTTGCATTATGATAGACTTCACTTGATTATTCTTTTTAGATAATTTTATTATTTTTTTTCTTTCTTCTTCTTCTTCTTCATTCAAGAAGAAAAACCTGCTAGAAATTTTCAAGTGAAGAAATAAAGTGAGAAATCAAAATCCAAAGTGAACCCACTTCCTATTTTATCATCCTCTGCTACTTGCCATTTAGTTTAGGGTGTTCTCTTCACAAAGTTCTTGACCTAGTGAAGATGGAGCTTGAGTTTAAGTCTCCTCGATGTAGATCATCTTCGGCCTCGAAGTCAACGAGCTAGCCCGTTCATTTCTTCGAGGAAACCATCTCTAGAGTCCGGGATCTCGATGATCGCAGCAAAGAGACGTCAACATGGAGCTTTAGAAGTGAAGGACCGGACTACAAAGGTTGTAATCCAAAACTCTTAGAAGTAAAGTTGTTTACTTGCTTTGTTTCGCCTATTCTCTAGTCTAAGATCTTGGTTAGGGTTGTTCGGCACGTCTAAATTTTGAATCGGGCATGGTTGATGCCTTGTAGAACCTTGTGAGAGTGCCTAGTAATCCTACAAGCGTGCGGCTACGCAGCTGAATGTTCTCGCAGTTCTTCTCCTCCTCTTCTTTTTCGGAGGTGGAGTTCTTGAAGAGAGGGCCGATGGTCATTTCTTCCTCAGAATCGCTCCCGAAGATAAGGAGTTAGAGTTTTTCGCTTTCCCTACTGGTATCAACCATATGACAGTTGCCGGTCATTTTCTCACGCGCACTTGTCAAACATCTTTGCTGTCGACGAGCTTCGTATTCCATCCTCTTGAAGTGTTGTTGATGGGAAACGTATCCTTTCCACCACTTCTTGAAGGCACTGTATTCCTTGGTGGGGTGGGTAACCCTCCGATGATATAAGCAGTAGTATGGATGTTGTTTACTGCCGAAAGACTCGACCGGGACGTTGGGACGTCTGGCCTGAATTTTGGGAGCAGATGCTATTGGGTTTTATCTGTCCACCTTTCCGAAGATGCCAAGTTGATTTATGGCACCATGTATCGGAGGTTTGGACAGATGCGCCCGTTGTAGCAGACTTAGTCAGATTCCCCCTCATTGTGAGGGGTTTTTGATTGTGGGGATGCTCTTCCCTGCAGGCGCAAGCCCCTGCAGTTAATTACGTTACCGCATCACGGTAACCACTTTCTCCTGCTCCAGAAGGTCACTTCGTGTCATGTGTGTTGGTTTTATTTTTTGGTTTCCTGTGGATTGTATACGGAGACTAATTTATGTTGTCGCCCGTAGGGCATGGATTAGTCCAAATCCATATTTTCTTAGATTTGGGTTTGGGTTTGTTTTAAGGATCGTTAACCTCATTTGAAATTAAGATCAAATTAAATATTTGTTAAGGGTACGTTAATCTAATTTTTAGACTAAGATCTACCTAACAGGATTTTGGGATAATTTAGACCCAACGAAAGAGTATTTATCGTTTTAGTTTAGGGACGTTGCTGTCCATTGGGTTTAAGGATATCGTAGTCCATGAGTTTAAGGACCTCATAGTCCATAAGGTTTAAAGATATCTTAGTCTGTATGGTTTAAAAACATAGTAGTCTGGTTTAAAGACATCATAGTCTGGTTTAAAGACATCATAGTCTGTGAGGTTTTGGTTTAACCGTTTGGGGATGCACCAAAAGTTATTGGTTATTGGGACCCTCCATCTCTTTGATGACGTTGAAGAATTACAATGACATGTATCAGAGGTATGAAGAGATATACTCTTGAACCAGTAAATGTTCATCAAATATTTGATGATTTTGTTTGGGAACAAGTCCAATAAAGAGCACATGGGCTCGGTTGATTATGAATTTAGCCAGTTTGGGCTTAGCCCATTTAGTCTTTGTCATTTCTCTTTTCTTTTGAATAAAGTGTTAGACACTCGTTAGGGCACCGTCCCTTCTCTGTGCACACAATGCTAAGCATTTATGTGGGTCCTGACACTCACACTTCACTTCCTTTTCTTTTGTTTTTTATGAGTGTTGAACACTCTTTATTACGCTGGGTTCTGTGTAATGAGTGTAGAGCACTCTATGTCAAGGAGCGCCCACGTGAGGGTCACGTGGAGCGCTTGGTGTCTGGCGCCAACCAATTAATGCAGAGCGCTCTTTATAAAAACAGCGCCCACGTTAGGAGCACGTGCGCGCTTGGCGTCTGGCGCCAACCAATGAGTGCAAAGCGCTCTTTATAAAAACAGTACCCATGTAAGGAGCACATGGCGCACCAACCAATGAGTACAGAGCGCTCTTTATAAAAACAGTGCCCACGTGAGGAGCACGTGGCACGCTTGGCGCCAACCAATGAGTGCAGAGCGCTTTTTATTTAGTAGCGCTAAACGCTGGGTTTCCCTTTGTGTATTATATTCTGCAAAGTTCAATTCTTTGTTCTTCTCCGGATCTTTGATCCCTAAAAAAAATTCATCCCCGTAAGAATTAAATTCTTATTTGTGAGAGACTTGTCTCATGGATCTCAGATCCGAGAAAAGAACTATGTTCTTTTTATGAGGGTTAAACCCTTGAGATGCTCTGATCTCTATTTTTATTTACCTTAAAGAAAATTCTTCTTCTTAGAGCTTGCTCTTCTCTTTTTCTTTTGTGAGAACTTGAAACTTATAGGGAGGTTTCTCCGTTCAAGACTTGAAGTCTTGGGCCCTTTATATAGGGGAGGCTGATTTGTTGAATCAGTTAAGGAAATCTCTCACTGAGAGATTTCTAATTGATTTGGGGGTGTTTCCCACCATTGGATTTTTGATCCAAGGGCTTCTGTTTTGCAGAAGACATCTTTCTTGTTATTAACAAGATTGGGAAAATGTTTTCCTATACAGAGATTATTCTGTATCTTGGTGATTTTTAATCACCATTGGATATTTGATCCAACGGTGCTCTGATTTACATAGCGCAATCTTTCTTGTTTGGAAAGATTTAAGGACTATTTTCTCAACAGAATTTAATTCTGTAATTTGATGATTCATTATCTTCGTTGGATCTTTGATCCAATGGTGGAGAACATTTAGTTCTAGCATTGGCGCTCTCGTGCTTTGCACGTGAGGCGCTGCCTCAGAGTCTTTGACTTTCAGCGCTGGCGCACTTGGCGCTGGCGCTCTCGTGCTTTGCACGTGAGGCACTGCCTCAGAGTCTTTGAGCGCTGGCGCTCTCGTGCTTTGCACGTGAGGCGATGCCTCAGTTCAAATTTCAAATTTTTGAATAAAGCTTTGCTCTATGATTGGGGGAAACAAATGCCCCCCACCGTTGCGCTCACGTGGGTCACACGTGAGTGCAGCGGTGGCAGCATTTTCACCGTTGGGTTGTCTTGGATGTTGGATCGACTTCCAGCGCCTATAAATAGGGCCTTTGGCCCTTGAGATGACTGCTTGTTCATCTTCTTGCTTTCTTGTTCTTGAGAATTTAATTCTCCTTCAGAGCTAAGCTCTCTGCCTTAAGAAATTTCTTAAAGTCAATACTCTGCCCAAATTTGGTAAGGGTTAAACTTATTAACAGAGCTTTGCTCTTCTCAGATCGTAGATCTTAAAAAAAGTTTTAGGGTTTTACCCATTAATAGAGCCGTGCTCATCTTTAGATCATAGATCTTCAAGATATAATTTTTATAGGTCGATTTTAACCCATGAACTGGAACACTGTTCCTTTTCCATGAAGAACACTTAGAATTTGTTCACAGATCTTGAAAATCTTGGAGTTTTTACTCTGCAAAAGCTTTTATTTTTTAGGGTTTTGATGGATGATTCCATCATTTTCACAGAGCATAGCTCTTAAAATTTTTAGGGAATTTTATTCTTCTCATGATTAGAGTTGACCGATGTCACTCCTGTCTGCAGAGCGTTGCTCTCGAGGGAGTTTAACTCCTTAGACCGAGGGGCCTCTCATTAAATAAGAATCATTTTAGGATTTCCTATTTAATGAGTGACTGTCTCATCAATGATGAGTCGTAATCTTGATTTGGTGGGTCCCCTTTGGTCCCTTTCCACTGCATTGCAGTGTGGTACAAATTTTAAGTACCAAGTGTTAGAATTGGACTGTAGCATTGACAACTAACCCTTGTTCTTTTTCGCACAAGTACTATGTCTTTTGACACTTCTTTCCTGTTTGTTCACCCGGAGAGCGCATTCCCTGTTAGTTATATGTATGCCCTAGAGGCCATTACTGTACATTGGATGTATATTGTAGTGGATGCTGGGACATATATAGGGAGGACTTTCTTGTTCGACATGATAGTATGCTATCTGGTTACTCTTTACCTTAACGTGTACATTGATTGTCTCTCTGTTACATGTTGGTAAAGCCCTTAGGATGTGTACTTGACTATCTGGACTATGATGCGGATCATACTAGTGGGGACATGGTAGTCCATAAGTACATCCTTCAAAGTCCCTAGTCGTGGGTATATCGAGACGGGGCATCGATATACCAGAGTAGACTAGCGTATACCTTCTCGACCCATACAGATGGGCGATGGATGATCCCATATCCATTGGTGTTTGACATCAGAGATAATATACGGGTGCTCAGTGGAGACTGGGTATACTGGACGGACTCGCCGAGAACTCCCAGATGGTATTATACCTTACGTCAAATGGCAGTTCTCTGGTGACACTGGTACAGAGTAGTCTGTTGACCCGAGATCGTCATAGAGTCTTGTGTGGTTCCCACTGTGCTTTGATTTCCACCTTACCACGTCCAAGAGGGCGTGCAAAACGGTGGTTTTTGGGTACAGTCCCGAGTCACATGGAGGCAATGAGCGATAGGAGGGGATTCGTCTCTCCCGGTATAGGGAGTTGATGTTGCGCTGTGTTCGATTGGCTATAACCGGAAATCCCTGGCCAGGGTTGCTGAGATTTACTGGTAAGTGTTACCAGTAGTTTCTTGAATTGTTATAGACCTCATATCGACACGACTTATCGAGCTATTGGGGTCTGACGTTTACCACCCCTAGGCGATATATGCGACATATCAGACGATCAGACCGGACTGTACGGTAAGTGTTACTGGTTGGATTCACAGGAGTGTGAGCGGGCTTGCTCGTCGATCTTCTCATCGCTCAATACCCGGGTGGCCGTTACGTTTAGCAGACCGCTTGCGGCTTGTGGGTGTTTGATATTCACCTGCTGCCGGCGTATTGACGAGTCTTTAGAGTCCTACACAGAGGTTTCCTGGCTCAAGCGAAACGAAATAGGAGCGCATATGAGATATATGCGGGACCGAGAATAATGCGTGTATGTGATACCGTATTCTATTCTCGCGATAAATGTATCGAATGGTTGTATGCGATATAACCTAGTTATCGAATCAAGGATTGATTCGATAAGCCGATACATTGGATATTAGCCGGTCACATGCGATATGACCGGATCGTTAAATCAAGTGTTGATTTAATGATTTAATGCATAATTATATATTTGATATATTACTTTGCATTAACTAGTATTGGTTCACTTTAAGTGGTTTTTCTCACTTGTTTGTGCACATTGTATATGTGACATATTTTTGTGCACAAGTTTGTATCATGTTTGATGATGCATGCTAACTTGGGTTTGTGTAAAGATTAAACCATGGTTATATGAATGGTTAGGGTTTCATTTCATTTTCTTATTCATTTATTTATTTATTCTTTTTGGAAAATAAATGGCATAAAGAGAAAATGGTGGCTTTCTTTGTTTGCATCTTGAAGCTTCATGAAGCTTTGACTAAGTGATCATTTTGTCTCATGCTTAACCCTAACCATTCCACTAAACCCTAGTTCATTTTCTACACTTGACCATGGTTGGATTATGATAAGTGTTCATTTTATTTTCTTTTTGAATTAACTTATCATAACATTTTTCTTCTTCTTCTTCTTTAAGAAGAAACCATGCCTCCATCAATGGCAACTTGATGAAATGAGTGAGAAATCCAATTCTAAAGTGAACCCACCTCCTATTTCTTCATCCTCTACCTCTTGCCAAGTAGTAGAGTGTGTTTTCTTCACAATTTTCATGACTTGGTGAAGTGGGAGCTTGATCTTGTGATGCCTCGACGTAGATCATCTTCGGCACGAAGCCGACGACCTTGCCCGCCCATTTCTCCGATGAAGCCGACGCTTGAGCCCGGGATTTCATTTGGACAGCGGAGAGGACTTCATCACGGAGCCGTGGAGGTGGAGGACCGGATCTACAAAGGTTGTATTTCCGTTCACTTAGTTAATTTGTTAACTAGTTACTTTTGTCGCCTAAAATCTAGTTAACGATCCGTAGTCGGGTTTCTCGGCACCCGTAAAATTTGAAATTGGCATGGTTGATGCCTTGTGAGACCTCTTGGGAGTGCCTAGGAACCCTATGCGTAGACGGAGTTTTAAGTCCGATTAAACCGAAACCCTAACACAAATTTGCTCTCTGGACTTTTTCCAAAAATTTGGTTTTTTCAAGATTAAAAATATGCAGAAAATTCAGCAGGAAATTCTAAGAATTACGGTGCAAAAATTACCTAATGATCTGTCTAAAGTGCGGCGGAACCGCGGCATTAGCGTGCTAATGCGGCTGTTCCGCGGCCATTTTGTCTCTTCTCCCATTGAATTTTGCACAGTAATTCCTATTTTGCAGTGCTGGTTTTCCTGGGATATTTTTTTTCTGAACTCAAGAGTTGAGTTTTCTGGGTTGTATTGGGGACTCGGTGTTTCGATCGGATTGTCTAATTTTGTCTATGTGGCTTTCCGGATATTTTAGAATATGTTAAAAAGTTCGATCGAATATAAATACCCAACTTTTCCCTTGCCGGAAAATTTCCAAGTGTTGGATTTTTCCGAGGTTTAAAGACGTTCTAAGTAGTGCAAGTAACGCGATGGTCCCTCTAGAAGACAACAAACCTTAACTCGATTATGTGACCGTCTTGAACTGCCCTTTGAACCTTCGGGTTTGGGGCTGTACGGCGTGCCACATGTGAGGCGTTGGCTTGACCCTTCTACGGCTGGACCGTTGGTACTGAGGCACGAAGTGAATGTCTTTGAACTTATTTCATGAGTTGAGCTGTTTCGGGAAAACTTGGGTGTTCGATTGTTCGATCGGAAAGTTTAACATTTTCTATTTATCCGGAATGTGATACAATACTTGGAATTCGCAAATAGTTATGAGATGACTGGATGAATGTTATAAACATAGCACTTTAGTCTCACTTGATCGGTTGCCACGGAATTTTGATGTGATCAAAAGTCCGTCGCAATCACGTAGCGTACGCGGATACTCGCCGGGTAAACTTAATAGACAGCCTCACTCCATAGCCCCGACCAAGTGACTGTAGGAGAACCCCGTCGCCGAAAGCATCCGTTCGGGTGCTCACGGCAGCGGTGTTCCTCCTTGGTGCACTTTGTCGACAGCGTCGGGGGTGCGGCCGTCTACTGAAGTTTGCGACGAGCATTCGATCTGGATGTTGGGAATCTTGTTGAATTACCCGACTTGATATTGAAAAGTGTTTTCGATAATGAGACTGAAATGCGGGGTTTATAATTGTTAGGCATGCGATGTCTAAGGAATTCATTTGATCAGGCATGCGATGTCTATGGAGGTTGCGGATTCCAACTGTTATAGTTTTACACTTTCTTTTCTGTGACCGTAAGTGTAATATATGATATTGCCGGTTTCGTTGCTATATGTCAACGACAATTGGGATGGGCATATTTACTTACGTTGATGACATGTGATGTTATGTGTTGCTGGATATGTTATATTGGATCGTCGTGTTTGAATAGCCGGGGGTTTTTATGTGAGATGAGTGTTTTTCATTTTCATTCATGTAAAAACTTGTATGTAATATTCTTTTATTGGGGCACTTCCAGGTTGCGGAAGATGTCACCCTTTGTATATTATTTACTTTTCCACACTAGGATAGACCCAAGGAGGGGAGCACAAGTGACCGGGTTCTAGGGTCCAGTGGGAGACCAACTCGAGGAGTCGAGTCCGGGTCTCCTAACTCTAGAATTGGTAGGGTTGCTTGCCGCTCTCGTAGGGGTCTAGGGGTGTGGGTTTGGCTATTCATCACGACCGTGGAATCCGTGTTTTATACTGGCTCGTATTGAAAACACGGACGTCCTAGTATATCCAATATTTCATATGATTCTTCTGCTGCGATATCTGTGATGTGATCATGTGATATGTTCTGTGATAGATACTATATATAGTATATATGATATATTATATAGACGTTACTTATGTTTTGCACCCGCACTAGCCCTGCCCTGCTCTGTCGTTAGTTACCTAACCTAACGGTGCACGAGGGGACATCCAGGCGAATGCGGATGGCATAAGTGTACGTCGTATTTATCTGTGATGTTTAGGTGACTTAAATGATGGGACTTCATTAATGTGATTAATGAAAGAAAAAGAAACCTAAAGATGTTGTAGAATCGAATTTCTAAAAATAAAACAGGTAGCTACAGTTCTTGCTTTGCACAGCGGTATATATGATATATCCTGCACCTTATTCGATAAGGAAAGGACCGAGATCCCTTCACCGGGAGTGACTCCTTTAGCAATAACTGGCAGATGCTACAACTCTCGGTTTGTCTTTTGATTGCTTCTATAGTTTCTGCTTTGCACAATGATATATATGATATATCCCGCACCTCATTCGACGAGGAAAGGGCCGACGATCCCTTCACCGGGAGTGACCCCTTTAGCAAAACTAGAAAAGCCTAAAAAACACTCCATTTTAAAATCATTTGATTCTACAACGATATCAAGTTCATTACGCAATAGGTTTTCAGAAAAACCTGTCGTAGCCCTCCGTCATTTCAGATAAGTCCTATTTAGTATTCGTGCTACGTTTGTTGACCTCCGTCAAGGCGTAGTGTGCGGTAGCTAACTAGTATTTATCTGTTTATGCATATGATGCAGATTGGATTAAGGTAGTCGTGCGGCCTTGTTGACCTCCGTCAAGGGTCATGCGGGTGGGTTTAATTCGATCAAGAAATGACGGGTTGAACTTGACTAGTAGCCTATGGTTTGTTGACCTCCGTCAAGGTCATAGGGTGCTAGGGGCAAAATATTATCGGGAATTTCAAGTGTTGAAATTTGCAATGAGATTGCATACCTTCTATGAGATAGTTGGATCCCGATACCCGCTGCGAGTAAGAGTTACTCCTGGGAGAGTTTTACACATTATAATTAGCCGATCAAGTAGGTGTCTAGAAAAGTGTCAACGAGGTTACGCCTCTGGAAAAACGAGGTTTACATTAATTAGGTTCGTGCGAAAGCACGGGGGACCTCCCTCAAAGTACCGACACTGGCCTGGCTGAAAGATTGGCGAACTTGTAGCGTGTAATTAATCCCGGCTAGTCTTTCCTTTTAGGGTTTGAAGGAAGATTTGATAAAAAGCAGTGGGAGCCATCCTGATTAGATAAAATAATAACCAATCTATTCTTGCAAGAGCGCACGCAGAGTGTTTTCTTCTCTCTCTCTCCAGGTAGCGACCATATCACGCCTTAATCAAGACAATAATACGGAAATTTGACCGAATCCGCTTGTTATACTGAGCTGGGGAACGTTGGTCCCGCTCCACCTTATAATTGTTATAAGACAGAGCAGGAAATTGGGGATTACCAGAATTCCCGTGCCGCCCAAACGAAGAGAGTGCATGCTGATGCATCATCTTCGGGTGTGTTCATTACAAAGAACTGTTTCTCTGTATCCTCTACGTCCTGGGTATGTGATACCAGATCAGGATCTCAGATATGTAATCTGTTACATAGGGCTACAGAAAGGTAGAGAACTGAGAACGGGTGATAAGTTTCATGAGACAGAAAACGGGGCAAGTGTTGCAGCCAAGTCTGTTGGTCACTGTCACCCTGTATTACCAATACATTGATTCTGAACAAATGCTATTAGATACCGAACCTGATATACAAAATTATGTCAGTCTCTTTAGTAGTAAAGAAATGATAAAATTTTGTATTGTTGGATAATGTTTTGAACATTTCCTGTATCAAAAGTTGATCGGTTCAGGCACGTTATCTAAAAGCGTTGATGTTCTAAATCAAACTACAGTTCTTAGTATATGGAACACACACAAGAGGAAGAGTTCAGAAATGAACGAATCCTTCTTGAGGCATTGTAGACTAGGTCATATCAATGCGACCCGACTAGCTGAAGTTACATATAGATGCATATTTAAATCAGTTTGAATTTACATCTTGTGAAACTTGCCAGTCATGTCACAAAGATATAATGACACCAGCTCTGTTTATTGGAAACAGAGAAAGAGTTAGTGAACTCCTGGGATGATACATGTTGATGTATAAAGGTCCCCTGTCTACACATGCCAGGACTGGTTTTTTATACTTCATTACGTTCTCTGATAATCTCTCAAGATTCAGTCATATGTTCCTGTTGAAACACAAGTCCGAACCTTTTGAGATAATCACAGAATATAAGTTAGAAGTAGAGAACCAAAAAGGGCAAAAGTATTATGTCCTTTGATGCGATCAGAGAGGAGAATACTTGAGCACGGAATTCTTGGACTTTTCTAAAGGAGAATGAGATTCTCTCTCAGCATTACTCCTCCGTATACACCATAGCACGATGGTATATCGGGGCGGAGCAATCACACCCTGTATGATAAGGTGTGCTCTATGATGAGTAATACTGAGTTACCTATTTCCTTTTAAGGGAGTTATGCACTTGAGAAGCTGCATACCTATTGAATAGGGTTCGAATCAAATCAGTTGCCTATCGCTTCATATGTGATATGGAAAGGGAAGAGCCCATGTCTTAAGCTGGTTAAGATTTGGGGTTGTCCGGCCTATGTCTAAAAGCAAAATCCGGACAAGCTCGAGGCAAGATCTGTTATGTAGAACTGGAAATGTTCCAGCTATACAAACTGCAGCTGATGATTTGATACAACCAAAGGATTCAATAGTTCCCGACGAACCTCAGCCTCTCCGCCGATCTAGTAGGGTTCCTCATCCGCCTGAGAGATACCTCAGTTCCTCTATGACAGTGGGAGCGAGGATTGCATCATGAGATGATGACCCAACCAGTTTCGAGCTGGCCATCAGGGGTGGGACTCTGTAAGAATGGCTGGATGCTTAGTGATCTGAGATGGAATCCTTATACACCAACAAAGTATGGACTTTGGTTGCTATATCTGAAGGGTTAAATCCCCATCAGGAGCAAGTATATCTTGAGAAGATTACTTGGTGTAGATGGAAAAGTTGAGACTTTCAAAGCTAGACTTGTTAAAGGTTTTTGTCATCGACCAGGCGTGGATAATGATGAAACCTTTTCCAGTACCTATGCTTAAGTCCATCCAGATACTACTTGCCACGGCTACATACCATGACTACGATATCTGGCGGTTGGGTGTCATGACTGCTTTTCTAAATGATGTTTTAGAAGAATGCGTCTATAAGTACACAGCCAGAGGGCCTCGTAGACAGTGGGAGCAGCGGAAACGTGTGCAAGATGCTTTATAGGATAAAGCAGGCATCGCGGAGTTGGAACATCTGTTTTGATGGATTAGTCAAAGAAGTTGACATCATCAAAATGGTAGATGAATCTTGTATAAACAAAAAGGTAGTAGGGAGTATGGTGACGATCCTCGTAGAGTACGTGGATGACATACTCTTGATAGGGAAGGAGTTTCCTATGCTACGCTCGGTCAATCTCCGCTTATCACAATGATTCTCCAGATAGGATCAAAGTGATATCTCCTAAATCCTGGGTTTTGGATCTATGAGATAGATCTAATTGGATGTTAGGATTCTCACTAGTTATAGTGAGATGGTATCAATTGATCCTGGGGAGAATCACTGGAAAGGTTCCAGGGTGATAAAGATGACTGAGTGTCAGTCACAGGCATTGTCTTTACCCTCAATCGAGGGATGGTATGTTGGAAGAGTTCCAAGCTAGATACCGTGACATACTAGACGATAAAGGCAGGATACATCGCTACTTAAGATGCTACCAAAGAGGCTGTTTGGGTGTATATTAGTTCATGAGATGAACTTCGTTCCTACCATTGTGAGACAATGGAAATGTGGCTTGTGCCAAGGAACGCAAGTCCCATCAGTGATCCAGACATATTCTAAGGCAGTATCACCTGATCATGGAGATGGTTGATCTCCAGGGGATCGAGGTCAGGAGAGTAGACTCAGAGGACAACACGGCGGATCCACTCGCGAAGGCCTATTCCCAGAGAGAGACTATTATGGGATGGTTGAGTATGAGATACTACAACCACTGCTATCAGATGGCCCTAGTGCAAGTGGGAGATTGTTAGTTATATGTATGTCCTAGAGGCCATTACTGTATATTGGATGTATATTGTAGTGGATGCTGGGACATATATAGGGAGGACTTTCTTGCTCGATATGATAGTATGCTATCTGGTTACTCTTTACCTTAACGTGTACATTGATTGTCTCTCTGTTACATGTTGGTAAAGCCCTTAGGATGTGTACTTGACTATCTGGACTTTGATGCGGATCATACTAGTGGGGACATGGTAGTCCATAAGTACATCCTTCAAAGTCCCTAGTCGTGGGTATATCGAGAGGGGGCATCGATATACCAGAGTAGACTAGCGTATACCTTCTCGACCCATACAGATGGGCGATGGATGATCCCATATCCATTGGTGTTTGACATCAGAGATAATATACGGGTGCTCAGTGGAGACTGAGTACACTGGACGGACTCGCCGAGAACTCCCAGATGGTATTATACCTTACGTTAGATGGCAGTTCTCTGGTGACACTGGTACAGAGTAGTCTGTTGACCCGAGATCGTCATAGAGTATTGTGTGGTTCCCACTGTGCTTTGATTTCCACCTTACCACGTCCAAGAGGGCGTGCAAAACAGTGGTTTTTGGGTACAGTCCCGAATCACATGGAGGCAATGAGCGATAGGAGGGGATTCGTCTCTCCCGGTATAGGGAGTTGATGTTGCGCTGTGTTCGATTGGCTATAACAAGAAATCCCTGGCCAGGGTTGCTGAGATTTACTGGTAAGTGTTACCAGTAGTTTCTCGAATTGTTATAGACCTTATATCGACACGACTTATCGAGCTATTGGGGTCTGACGTTTATCACCCCTAGGCGAGATATGCGACATATCAGACGATCAGACCGGACTGTACGGTAAGTGTTACTGGTTGGATTCATAGGAGTGTGAGCGGGCTTGCTCGTCGATCTTCTCATCGCTCAATACCCGGGTGTCCGTTACGTTTAGCAGACCGCTTTCGTCTTGTGGGTGTTTGATATGATCATCACCTTCTGCCGGCGTATTGACGAGTCTTTAGAGTCCTACACAGAGGTTTCCTGGCTCAAGCGAAACGAAATAGGAGCGCATATGAGATATGTGCGGGACCGAGAATAATGCGTGTATGTGATACCGTATTCTATTCTCGCGATAAATGTATCGAATGGTTGTATGCGATATAACCTAGTTATCGAATCAAGGATTGATTCGATAAGCCGATACATTGGATATTAGCCGGTCACATGCGATATGACCGGATCGTTAAATCAAGTGTTGATTTAATGATTTAATGCATAATTATATATTTGATATATTACTTTGCATTAACTAGTATTGGTTCACTTTAAGTGGTTTTTCTCACTTGTTTGTGCACATTGTATATGTGATATATTTTTGTGCACAAGTTTGTATCATGTTTGATGATGCATGCTAACTTGGGTTTGTGTAAAGATTAAACCATGGTTATATGAATGGTTAGGGTTTTATTTCATTTTCTTATTCATTTATTTATTTATTCTTTTTGGAAAATAAATGGCATAAAGAGAAAATGGTGGCTTTCTTTGTTTGCATCTTGAAGCTTCATGAAGCTTTGACTAAGTGACCATTTTGTCTCATGCTTAACCCTAACCATTCCACTTAACCCTAGTTTATTCTCTACACTTGACCATGGTTGGATTATGATAAGTGTTCATTTTATTTTCTTTTTGAATTAACTTATCATAACATTTTTCTTCTTCTTCTTCTTCAAGAAGAAACCATGCCTCCATCAATGGCAACTTGATGAAATGAGTGAGAAATCCAATTCTAAAGTGAACCCACCTCCTATTTCTTCATCCTCTACCTCTTGCCAAGTAGTAGAGTGTGTTTTCTTCACAAGTTTCATGACTTGGTGAAGTGGGAGCTTGATCTTGTGATGCCTCGACGTAGATCATCTTCGGCACGAAGCCGACGACCTTGCCCGCCCATTTCTCCGATGAAGCCGACGCTTGAGCCCGGGATTTCATTTGGACAGCGGAGAGGACTTCATCACGGAGCCGTGGAGGTGGAGGACCGGATCTACAAAGGTTGTATTTCCGTTCACTTAGTTAATTTGTTAACTAGTTACTTTTGTCGCCTAAAATATAGTTAACGATCCGTAGTCGGGTTTCTCGGCACCCGTAAAATTTGAAATTGGCATGGTTGATGCCTTGTGAGACCTCTTGGAAGTGCCCAGGAACCCTACATTCCCTGACGCGCCCGTGGATAGGGGAATCTTCACGCTGATCAAAGATCACAACCCGGAGCAAAAGTCTCTTCATTTATGCGGGTCGTGGAACAATTAAATCATCCTGGGTCGATACAGCTTCTTTTGTGCGGTGCCTTCGGAGCCCATTTTGGCGATCCACTACGCCGACTCACCCCCAGTGGACTATGCCGTAGAGGTGGTCAACTGGACTTCGGAGGGTTTCCTTCAGCCCTCTGTGGCCGCAATACCCGTACAGCCGCCAATGGCTTTGGATATTCTGGGGCGGTGTATATGTCAGGGCGAGTCGCGCCCTTGGGGACAGCCGTACATGATTGGCTTGACTCCTCACCAGCCAGCTGGGTACTTGCAGTGGGCTCGACACAATTTGTCGGCCAAGAAATCACTGCTGCTAAAGCTTGGGTTGTACCCCGCAGTTTACGCTTCTCTTTTCCAGTATTCCAAGCCCCCTGTATGGTGGGTCAAAGATTTTTTGGAACAATGGAATATTCCGACTCACATCTTTCTTCTATCAGATCGGGAAGTTTCCATCTCTTTAGAGGAGTTTGCGGAGATCTCCGGCTTACCTGTCAGAGGAGAACATTACGAGGAACTACTTCCTCCTGACGAGTACATCTTCGCCACTAAATCAATGGTGATGGGCCTTACCCCGGAGAATGTCATTCAACATCAATCCCCAAGTTTGATTAAGGTGTTGAAAATTTACGAAAGTCTGTTTCTCGAATCCGGAGGACACGTGGTCAGCTTCGCGGATTTCATTGGTCGCTTTCTTCGCCCGGAGGTCTTATCAAAACAAGCTGCGAAATTCGCCAAGCTTGACGACCCGTTTGGTTTTGGCTTAGACAGCCAGCCAACAGCGGAGGCCGATCAAAGGAATTTCTTTCTCCTGGATACCCCGATCGTCCCCTTTGCAGAGCTCGCAGCTTTAGACATTGACGAAGAGGCGTTCTTTCTGGGGTTTCTCGGCCTATATTTAAGTTGGTTTGTGCTCCCAATGCACCCTCGCCATATGAGGCCATCTATCTTCTACCCGGCTTACCGAATGGTTATTGGGATGCGAGTGGCCATCGGGGTTGCTGGGCTAGCTCACTTGTATCATGGCCTTAGCTTGGCGGCAGATACCACTCAACCGGGGGCACAGTCCGTAAATTTCCCGCTGCACTATTTCACTTCGTAGCTCGAGCTGCATGTGCTCGGCACTTTTGGAGTCCACAAACGGCCCCGTTTCTACGAAAGTTATAACTTTCCTCGGGTTATGCAGCTAGTTGACGCTTCCGCTTTGGAACCGAATTAGCGAGAGGCTCGGGGCTTGGTTCTTCGCCCGCGTACAGTTGGAGATGGCATGACCTTTGTCGATAAGGTTCTAACTATCGGCAATGAATCCACTAAGACGGTGCAGCCGCTGCGGGACACCTTCAAAGACGGGGTTTCTACCTTGAAAGCTCGGGAGATTCTTCACATATATTCAATCAGGCCGGGCTTTTTAGTGTTTAGGCAGAACGATTCGGCGCTGTTCATGAGATATAACCCGCACTATTTTTCTTAACAATCAAGCTATAATCAGGGTGTCCCGCTCGAGGCCTTCCTAGCCGAGACGGTTGCCACGGAAGAGGGTATCCGAAACACGCTTCACCATTTCATGCGGCTTAACACCGGGTCTAACTTCTTTATCAGTGAGCCGAGCTGCGTCCCGAAGGTCTTGAACGTATACGTGGCGTGGTACCAGCATGCGATGGGTGCTGTTATCAGGGAAGAAAAGCGATTATTGCTTGATCGTAAGGGTGCTGTCCCAGCTGGTAATCCAGTCGTTCCCTTGAAGCGACGGACCATCGTTCGTCCTTCCTTAAGAGGAGCTACTGCGGTGGTGGTCCCGCGCTCCTTTCCTGATAAGCCTCTACCTCATGTGCCTGTAGAAGCGGTGGCTGCAGCATCTCCTGAGTCTGGGGTGGGTGCAGAGATCGGGACTCGTCGCCCCATGTTGCCCGCCAAGCGCAAACTCCTGTCATCGGCCGCCGGCGCTCGCTCACAAGAGAAGAAGAAGTCGCTATTTTCTGCCGACGTTGTGCTCGGCCAAGATCCCCATGCTCCCTACAGCGAAGGCTTAAGTGAGTATGGCACCAACGAGGGTTTATTTATCATGCCTGTGGATGATACTGATCTTCAAGCTGCCCTTATGGCTTCCAAGCGACTGGCTCGCGATGAAGCAGCACTGATCACTATCGCACAATCAGGTAGACTTTAGTCGTATCTTTCAGCGGTTATTATTTTTTTTATTATGCTTTCACTGACGTTTTCTTCCTCAACAGGTATCTCTGCCGAAGAGGCTCTCGCGGCTTCCCTCAAGACATTCGAAGAGGAATAGAGGCTCCGCGCTTCTCTGGGCCTTGGTAAAATTTTACTCATTGTGGCCTTCTTTCCCTTTTTACGTTATTCGTGGTTTGACCCTCTCCTTTATTTTATTGCAGAGACTACCTTGACTCGGGTTATTCCAAGTACGGTACCAATCGCGAGTGGTGACGCAGCGGCATCGCTAGAGCCGGCTACTGAAGCCACGACTATCCCTAAGTCACCGCAAGGGGTCTCGCGAAAGCAGACGATGATGGACGTCGTAATGGCGCTGGAGGCAGAGCTTGGTTCAGACGACGGTATACCCTTGTCGGAGGTCCTGAGGAGGTCAGCTCTTACGGCCCAGGCTGAAAGAAAGCGCCGGAGGCGTGCAACGAAAGAACGTGATGCCGCCTTGGCCGTAGGTGCAGGCTCAAGCACCACTCCCCCCGTCGCTATTCCTCCAGAGGATGCTCCAGCTGCCCTGTCTACCGCACATAGATAGGTTGCGCGCACGGCTCGGGAAGAAACCGAAAAGCTGCCCGAAGGTAACGTAACGCCCAGTCATTTTTTATTAGAAATTGATCTTCAAACTCTTATATACCATATCCTGCAGGGCCAAGTCCTGGTGATGAGAGGGTAGGTGAGATGACAGCGACTACAGAGCCCGAAGCGGCTACTCTCTCTCGGGAGTTTGGGACTTCCCAAACCGCCGCTGTTTTCCCTTGTGGTTCCCTGCTATCGGCGGGCATCGCAAGCGTCACGACGGCTATCTTCGAATCAGGGGATGAAGCCACGGGCGCCGAAACTATTCCACCGAAGGAGGGCGAAGAAGCCGCTGTGCCTGGTGGTGCTTCTGTCGCGATTTTGGCTGGTGTCCCATCAGGTAGGCCTTGGGTCACTGTTTGCTTTTTATTTCGCAATCTCTTTTTGTCCCATCTGATGACATTTTGTTCATTTTGAGTGTAGGTGTGGTGAACGCTGAGGTTGTGCCATCTGAAGCGCCTCCGGTCGCCATTATGACGGTTGTTGTTCCCTCGCCTTCTCCTATGTCCTCCGAAATGCTGGAAGGTATAGATTCACGATTTATTTAGTTGAACTATGAACCCCGTCTTCCTTGTACTGACCATGTATTGTCGCAACTTTGCAGGAGTCCTCTTTGATCATCTGTATCAGGTGTTGAACCCGCATTTGTCCTTCGAGTCGGAAGTCACTCTGCCTGCTGGTGTCGGTGAGTATAGCTTTTAACCGACATCCTTTCCTTTCTTTTACGGGCAACCATATAGTTGCTAATTCTTCTTTTAATTGATTGCAGCGTTACAGATTGGAGGAGGGGACGAGAGAATAGCCGCGCCTCCGGCACTTCCAACTTTGCCACCTGTCGCAGCCGGTATAGTAAACTCCATCGCTCGTGCATTTTCATTTTCTCTTGAGCCGACATTTGACCATAAATTGTTTTGCAGCAATTGCACCGAATCCATCTCCCTTCGAGTCTCGAATCCCAATGCCGGAAGGGCCCTTTGCTAAACGCCCAACTTCCAGGGGTGCTGCGAATAGTCTGGGAATGTTGAGCGAGTTCGTCGAGGATCTTGATGCCGAGGCCCTCGCATTCGCTGCAGATTTTGCCGCTGAGGTCAATCCTATGTTGGTGACGCTCGTGAACTTCCATGGCGAAGGCGTCGTCAAGTCTTTGGTTAATCACTGCAGAAAGATCGAGTCTTGGCTGCACGAGATTGAGCTCAAGCGTCCTGCTCCGGAAGTATCGGCTTTGAACTCCCAGCGAGCCGCGTGGGTTGAGCAGAGTGTTCCTTTCCTTCACCATTTTGAACAAGAAGCGACCATGAGGCGAAAGGAACGTGAGGCGTCTTCCACAGAGTCTGTCCAATTGCGTGCCCAGGTCAAAGCGAACGTTGCACTGCTGAACGCTATTTTTGAAGGTCTCCAACGATGTATTTCCGACGGGCTGGTGCTGAGGAAGAAGCTTGACTTCACTGAGCGGGTTACGCAGAGTCATGAAGCCGCTCAGCAGGAGATTGATGAGAAGGTTTCATCATGTTTGCAGCAACGGGATCGAATTGAAGCGGAGTTGGCCGCGGTGGCTGATCGTGAAAAGGAATTGAGAGTAGTGCGAGAGCGTCTTGCTGATTTACTGAAGACGTCTACTTCTCAGTAGCCATCTTTGTATCGACCAAAAATTTGTAATTTATGAATAACATGCCCTTATTCATTTTTTTCCATTCTTTTATATGATGTATCTTGTACTCAATTGAATTCATGAATAAAAGACACATTTTGTTTTTATCTTGTACTATCGCATTCTTTTCTTTGTTGTGTTATTGGCATGTTACTCTAGCAAGTGTAGCCTATAGATGATAGATAACAATTCATCTTGAACTCTTTTTAGGGTAGCGATGGCTTAGGAAACAGGTTCAGGTCTTCTGCCTAAGACTTTTCAACTTTATGAGCCGTGAGGGTCTCATAAAGATTTTTCTCCCTACGAGTCGAGAGGATATCGTAGGTGTATTTTCTCTTTAGGAATCGTGAGGATTCCGAAGTGCGTTTTCTCTTGAGAGTCGTAAGGATCTCACAAGAGAATTTTCTCCCATACAAGTCGAGAGGACTCATAAGTGGTTGGTGAGTTGACTTGCCTCCGAGTCGAAGCATTGCTCTGACGGGGAGGTCATTGGCTGACTTGTTTCTGAGACGGAGGTCATTTGCTGATGTGTTTCCGAGACGGAAGTCATTGGCTGACGTATTCCCGAGGCGGGGTTATTGGATGACGTATTTCCGAGACGGGGTCATTTGCTGACGTATTTCCGCGACGGGGTTATTGGATGACGTATTTCCGCGACGGGGTCATTGGATGACGTATTTCCAGGACAGGGTCATTTGCTGACGTGTTTCCGAGATGGGGTCATTTGCTGACGTGTTTCCGCGACGGGGTCATTTGCTGACGTATTTCCGGGACGGGGTCATTGGCTGACATGTTTCCGTGACGGGGTCATTGGCTGACATGTTTCCGAGACGGGGTCATTGGATGTCGTATTTCCGCGACGGGGTCATTGGATGATGTATTTCCGCGACGGGGTCATTTGTTGACGTATTTCCGCGACGGGGTCATTGGATGACGTATTTTCGAGACGGGGTCATTGGATGACGTATTTCCGAGACGGGGTCATTGGATGACGTATTTTCGTGACGGGGTCATTGGATGACGTATTTCTGAGACGGGGTCATTTGCTGACATGCTCCGCTTTCTGCTGTGTCGAGGCTGACTCTAGGTTGTCTGTGAACCGTAGAGTCTTGGAACTAGGGACTTTTCCGTGGCTCCGATTGGTGGTGTCGCGTCCGTATCCTGTTGGAATGAGGAGGAACGCCGTCGTTGGTCTTCTAGGATGCAGATGTTGCCGTTGGGATCTGACTTTCCCTTTGACAGAGTTTGTTGGGACATGTGGTTCCCTTTTCGTTTATGCCCATGGATTGTATACAGGGGTCACTATGGACTTACCTGCAGGGCGAAAGTTTCATTCTTTCAATTTTTATTTCTTTCCGCGATGCTCTATCATTTCAGCTTTTTAAGTCGTGATTGCCCAATCATTTCGGCTGTTTTTTCACGGTGCCCAATCATTTCGGCTATTTTTCTTTTTACTCGCTGCTTTTTATTGCAAGTTGCCCAATCATTTCGGCTATTTTTGTATGCATATCTTTTACCTGCTGATTTTGTTGCAAGTTGCCCTATCATTTCGGCTATTTCATATGCATTTATGGCTCGCTGATTTTTTGTTGCGAGTATGGAACTTGGAATCTGATGCCAATCTTAGCATCAGCATTGCTGCGACTGGAATGTTGCCAGGAGCGACTCATCACTTGCCGTGAAAGGACTTGTAATTTGATACCGATTTAGGCATCAGCATCGCTACCGCTGGGAAATTTCCAGGAGCGAATCATCATTTGCCTTTGTTGATTCGAACAAAGGTGGCTTAGTAAACAGGGTTAGGATCCTGTCGAATAAGGCTTTTGACTTCATGAGCCGTAAGGGTCTCATAAAGGTGTTTTTCCCTACGAGTCTTGAGGATCTCATAGGTGTGATTTCTTCTCAGGAATCGTAGGGATCCCTAAGCGTGTTACTCCTTTGTGAGTCGTAAGGATCTCACGCAGGAATGTTTTCTCCTTGTAAATCGAGAGGACTTATAAGTGTTGTTCACCATATGGGAAAATTTCGCGCCATTAGTGGAACTTGGTGGGGGAGACATTTATTTGTGCCTGTGGATTGTATACAAGGGTCAATATTGAACTTCTTGTAGGGCAGTCTAGGGATTGTGATGGCTTAAGAACAGGTTCAGATCCCTGTAACTTAAGGCTTTCGAATCCTATAAGCCGTAAGGGTCTCATAAGAGGGTTCTCCTTACGAGTCGTGAGGATCTCGTAAGTGTAATTTCTCCTCAGGAATCTTGGGGATCCCTAAGTGTGTTTCTCCCTTGTGAGTCGTAAGGATCTCACGCAGGTATTTTTTCCTTACAAGGTCGAGAGGACCTTGCAAGAGTGCATGAATTTTTTACGAGTCTGCGCCTTTTCGGGTTTTCACAAACTCGCCGGTATCCTTGCTGTTTTTACTCACGGAGCCCTTTTGGGTTTTCATCCGTGCCTATCTTGCTTATGGGCGTATTGTTTTTTTTTGCGTCAGCCCTAGGATGCTGCGGTTTGTAGTAGTTTGAAGACGTTTCGGTCCGTCGTTAGTTTAGGGACGTTTCGGTCCGTAGCTAGTTTAAGGACATTATGGTCCACTGTTAGTTTAGGGACGTTTCGGTCCATTGCTGCCAACAATTTCACTGGATACTACTTATAGAGTTTAGACTTGGGAAGATAGCGAGCGGACATAGACGTTGTCATCTATCGTTGACCTGGGCCGTGACTCGTCAGGCGTAGTATTTTTTTAGGAACCAGCCGTTTATTGGCCTGAAGGGTCTTTCGCTATGCATATCCATGAGCAAGTAAGCCCCACCTTGGTATACTTTGTCTATGATGTACGGGCCCTCATAGCTCGGCTCGAATTTCCCCCGTTTGGCATGATTGGGGATCATAGGTCTCTTGACCACTAGCACGAGTTCGCCTTGGTGAAATGTTCTCGGTCTAGTCAACCTTTCGTATGAGCGCGTCATCCTTGCTTTGTAAGCTTCTAGGTTCTGCTGCGCCATGAGACGAGTTTTATCGAGGGCGTCGAGCTCCTCAAGTCGAAGATGAGCATTTTCTTCATCTGTTAGTTCGTAATGATCCGCCACTCGTAGAGAGGGTAGCTCTATCTCCAAAGGAAGTACTGCTTCAGTGCCGAATACCAACGCGAATGGCGTTGTGTTCGTGGCCGTCTTGAACGTGGTCCGATAAGCCCAGAGAGCTTCATGCAGTCTCTCATGCCAGTCCTTCTTATTTTTAGACACCATCTTCT
This sequence comes from Agapanthus africanus, assembly GCA_030015575.1. Classification (NCBI taxonomy): domain Eukaryota; kingdom Viridiplantae; phylum Streptophyta; class Magnoliopsida; order Asparagales; family Amaryllidaceae; genus Agapanthus; species Agapanthus africanus. Next base: position 985,737,952 of record CM057338.1, read on the forward strand.
TTATGATCTTCGTCAAGGTCTTGTTGAAAGCCTCAGCTAGACCGTTAGCTCGGGGATTATAGACCGATGAGTATCTCCAGTCTATGTTATGCTGCTGTGCGAAGCGGCTGATACTGTGACTTCTGTAGGCCGGCCCGTTGTCGGAGATAATCCGTCTCGGAGTGCCGAATCGGTAAATGACGTGTGTCTTGACGAAATGGAGAATATTCTCCGTCTTCACTTCTCTTAGCGATACTGCTTTTGCCCACTTAGAAAAGTAATCGGTTGTCGCCGATATGAACCGATGTCCTCTGGATGACGCTGGTTCGATGGGCCCGATTATGTCGGTTCCCCACATTTCGAACGGCCAGCTGGCCACTGTTGGGTGAAGCGGGTTTAGATGCTGGTGGATGAAGTCTCCATGAATTTGACACGAGTGACACTGCTTCGCGTATTCAAGGCAGTCCTGAATCATCGTGGGCCAATAGTAACCCATCCTTTTGATCTTCATCTTCATCTTTGGCCTGGCTTGATGAGAACCGCAGAGTCCGTCGTGAGTTTCTTGGACGACTTTCCTTGCTTCTTTCGGTCCCAGACATCTTATCCACAGAGAGTCGAACGATCTCTTATACAGAGTATCATTGACAAAGGCGAAAGACAGCTCGTTTCATGATCTGGTGTCTTGAGGCTGTATCTTCAGGTGTTCGAATGGATTTGAAGTAGTCTATAAAGACTTCTCTCCAATCCTTAGCCCTTCCTTGGTCCTCCATTTGCAGGGTTGTTTGCTTGGTCGCTTCCTTTTCTTCATACGACTTCGGGGATATTTCTGCTGGTGCAAGAACCCGACGGCTTTGTACAACGATCCTCACGTCATCGAGGTTTTCATCAGCCAGTTCTTTAGAGAGCTTGGCTAACACGTCCGCCTTGCTATTTTCCGCACACGGTATGATTTCCAGGGCGTAGGAAGGGATTTGAGTCATCAATTGTTGCATTCTCTCGCCGTACTTTACCAACTCTGGTTTGCATGTTTGATAGTCGCCGTTTACTTGGCTAACGACCAGCTGGGAGTCTCCGTATATGAGAAGGTTTTCGATTCCCATGTCGACAGCGATCTCAAGACCTGCTATCAAAGCTTCATATTCCGCTTCATTGTTTGTCCTTGGTTCTATTAAGGAAAAGGAAAAGCACATTATCCTTCCCTATGGAGTTACGAAGACGAGGCCTACCCCAGATTTGATTATGGGGGAGTTATGCTTTCGCTTCTTCATGGAAGATGCCCCATCAAAGTAGAGTTCCCATCAGGTATCACTCTCTCTTCATTCCCCGTCGATCGTGTCAAACACGTGCTCGTCTGGCAATTCACAATTTAGGTGTGAATCGGCAGGTATCGGATGCTCAGCGAGGAAGTCGGCGATGGCCTGGCCTTTTACTGCCTTGAGAGGTTGGTATGTTATCGAGAATTCCATTAAGAGTAGGGCCCATTTAGCGAGCCGTCCCGTTAGTATGGCTCTTGACATCAAATATTTAAGAAGATCCACTTTTGATATGAGGTAGACCTCATGCGCCAAAGCATAATGTCGGAGCTTTGTTATCGTGAAGATTAACGCCAGGCAATGTTTTTCGATAGGGGAGTAGTTGTTTTCTGCCCCCAGGAGAACTCAACTCAAATAGTAGAGGGCTCTCTCTTTCCCTTGGTCGTTCTCCTGTGCCTATAGCTGGCCTAAAGAACCTTCAAGGGCTGTTGTGTACAGGATGAGGGGTTTTCCCTTGACTGGAGCGGTAGGTACTGGCAGATTCTGCAGCTATTGCTTGATTTTGTCCAGTGCGCTTTGGCATTTGCGATCCCAAACGAACGGGGTCCCCTTCTTCATTAGGTGACTGTAGGGACGACATTTGCCGGAGAGGTTAGCTATGAACTGCCGGATATACGCGAGCTTTCTTTGGAGAGACCGCAGTTGCTTGAGATTTCTTGGCTGAGGCATCTCCATAATCGCCTTGATCTTTGACGGGTATATTTCGATGCCCCAGTGTCGTACGACAAATCCTAGGAATTTGCCTGAGGACACTTTGAACGCGCATTTCAGAGGGTTCATCTTCAGGTTGTATTTCCGAAGGCACTGGAACACGATCTTCAGATACTCCCAATGCTCCTCGTATGATTTGCTTTTCACCACGAGGTTGTCGATATAGAATTCGACGATTTCATGTATGAGGTCATCGAAAATCTTCGTCATGGCCCTCTGATAGGTGGCGTCGGCGTTCTTCAGACCGAAAGGCATCACTTTGTAGCAAAATATGCCCAGAGGAGTCCGTAAAGCGGCATGCTTCTGGTCTTCGGGATGCATCTTTATTTGATTGTACCTTGATGATCCGTCCATGATGTAGGGTTCCTAGGCACCCTAATTTTTATTTCACAAGGCATCAACCATGCCATTTTCAAATTTTATGATGCCGAGAAACCCTAGACTACGGATCGTTAGCTAGATGTCTAGGCGAAAAAGAAACTAGTTAACACTTAACTACTAGAATACGGAAATACAACCTTTGTAGATCCGGTGCTCCATCTCCATAGCTCCGCAATGAAGTCTCCTCGCTGTCCAAGTCGAACCCCGGGCTCTAGTGTCGGCTTCATCGGAGAATGGACGGGCTAGGTCATCGACAACGTGCCGAAGATGATCTACGTCGAAGCATCGCTAGATCAAGCTCCACCTTCACCAAGCCATGAAAACTTGTGAAGCAAACACACTCTACTACTTGGCAAGAGGTAGAGGATGAAGAAATAGGAAGTGGGTTCACTTTAGAATTGGATTTCTCACTCATTTTCACATTCCACCATTGTTGGTAGAAAGCTTTCTTCAAGGTTGAAGATGAAGAAGAAGAAGATAATAGAATTATCATAAGTTATTAAAAATAGAAAAGAATATGATACTTATCATAATTCTAACTATGGTTATGTGTAGAGAATTGACCAAGGTTAAATCATTGGTTAGGGTTAAGGATGAGATAAGAATGGTGGACTAGGTCAAAGCATCAAGAAGCTTCAACTAAACAACAAATAAAGCCACCATTCTTTTCTCTTTTCCATTTATTTTCCAAAATATATAAACAAATAAATAAATGAATAAATAAGTAATGGAAAAATAAAACCCTAATTATATGTTTAACCATGGTTTAATTCTTTACACTTAACCAAGTAAACATGTATCATCAAACATGATACAATCATGTGTACAAAAGTATATCACATATACAATGTGCACAATCCGAGTGAGAAAATCCATTTAAAGTGAACCAATACTAGTTAACGCAAAGTAATATATCAAATATATAATTATGCATTAAATAATTAAATCAACACTTGATTTAACGATCCGGTCATATCGCATATAACCGACCAGTATCCAATGTATCGGCTTATCGAATCAACCCTCGATTCGATAACTAGGTTACATCGCATATAACCATTCGACACATTCATCGCGAGAATGAAATACGGTATTACATACACGCATTATTCTCGGTCCCGCACATATCTCATATGCGCTCCTATTTCGTTTCGCTTGAGCCAGGAAACCTCTGTGTAGGACTCTAAAGACTCGTCAATACGCCGGCAGCAGGCGATGATCATATCAAACACCCACAAGCCGCAAGCGGTCTGCTAAACGTAACGGCCACCCGGGTATTGAGCGATCTGAAGATCGACGAGCAAGCCCGCTCACACTCCAGTGAATCCAACCAGTAACACTACCGTACAGTCCGGTCTGATCGTCTGATATGTCGCATATCTCGCCTAGGGGTGGTAAACGTCAGACCCCAATAGCTCGATAAGTCGTGTCGATATGAGGTCTATAACAATTCGAGAAACTACTGGTAACACTTACCAGTAAATCTCAGCAACCCTGGCCAGGGATTTCCTGTTATAGTCAATCGAACACAACACAACATCAACCCCCTATACCGGGAGAGACGAATCCCCTCCTATCGCTCATTGCCTCCATGTGACTCGGGACTGTACCCAAAAACCACCGTTTTGCACGTCCTCTTGGACGTGGTAAGATGGAAATCAAAGCACAGTGGGAACCACACGAGACTCTATGACGATCTCGGGTCAACAGACTACTCTGTACCAGTGTCACCAGAGAACTGCCATCTGACGTGAGGTATAATACCATCTGGGAGTTCTCGGCGAGTCCGTCCAGTGTACCCAGTCTCTACTGAGCACCCGTATATCTCCTCTGATGTCAAACACCAATGGATATGGGATCATCCATCGCCCATCTGTATGGGTCGAGAAGGTACACGCTAGTCTACTCTGGTATATCGATGCCCTGTCTCGATACACCCACGACTAGGGACTTTGAAGGATGTACTTATAGACTACCATGTCCCCACTAGTATGATCCGCATCATAGTCCAGGTAGTCAAGTACACATCCTAAGGGCTTTACCAACATGTAACAGAGAGACAATTAGTGTACACGTTAAGGTAAAGATCAACCAGATAGCATACTAACATGTCGAGCAAGAAAGTCCTCCCTATATATGTCCCAGCATCCACTACAATATACATCCAATGTACAGTAATGGCCTCTAGGGCATACATATAACTAACAATCTCCCACTTGCACTAGGGCCATTTGTAGCAGTGGTTGTAGTATCTCATACTCAACCATCCCATAAAAGTCTCTCTCTGGGAACAGGCCTTTGTGAGTGGATCCGCTGTGTTGTCCTCTGAGTCTACTCTCCTAACCTCGATCTCCCTGGAGATCAAGCATCTCCATGATCAAGTGATACTGCCTTAGAATATGTCTGGATCACTGATGGGACCGGCGTTCCTTGGCATAAGCCACAACTCCATTGTCACACAATGGGAGGAACATAGTTCATCTCATGAACCAATATACACCCAAACAGCCTCTTTGGTAGCATCTTAAGTAGCGATGTATCCAGCCTTTATCGTCTAGTATGTCACGGTATCTAGCTTGGAACTCTTCCAACATACCGTCCCTCCACTGAGGGTAAAGACAATGCCTGTGACTGACATTCAGTCGTCTTTATCACCCTGGAACCCTTCCAGTGATTCTCCCCAGGATCGGTTGATACCGTCTCACTACAACTAGTGAGAGTCCTAACATCCAATTAGATCTATCTCATAGATCCAAAAACCCAGGATTTAGGAGGTATCACTTTGATCCTATATGGAGAATCATTATGATAAGCGGAGATTGATCGAGCGTAGCATAGGAAACTCCTTCCCTATCAAGAGTATGTCATCCACGTACTCTACGAGGATCGTCACCATACTCCCTACTACCTTCTTGTTTATACAAGGTTCATCTACCATTTTGATGATGTCAACTTCTTTGACTTCCACATCAAAACAGATGTTCCAACTCCGCGATGCCTATTTTATCACATAAAACATCTTGCACACGTTTCCGTTGCTCCCACTGTCTACGAAGCCCTCTGGCTGTGTACTTATAGACGCTCTCTTCCAAAACATTATTTAGAAAAGCCAGTCATGACACCCAACCACCAGATATCGTAGTCATGGTATGTAGCCGTGGTAAGTAGGATCTGGATGGACTTAAGCATAGATTCTTAGAAAAGGCTTCATGATGATCCATACCTGGTCAATGATGCAAACCTTTAACAAATCTAGCTTTCAAAGTCTTAACTTTTCCATATACACCAAGTAATCTTCTCAAGATATACTTGCTCCTGATGGGGATTTAACCCTTCAGATATAGCAACCAAAGTCCATATTTTGTTGGTGTATAAGGATTCCATCTCAGATCGCTAAGCATCCAGCCATTCTTACAGAGTCTTACTCCTGATGGCCAGCTCGAAATTAGTTGGGTCATCATCTCATGATGCAATCCTCGCTCCCACTGTCATAGAGAAACCGAAGTATCTCTCAGGTGGGTGAGGAACCCTACTAAATCGGCGGAGAGGTTGAGGTTCGTTGGTAACTATTGAATCCTTTGGTTCTTTCAAATCATCAGCTGCAGTTTGTATAGCTGGAACCTTTCCAGTTCTACATAACTGACCTTGCCTCGAGCTTGTCCGGATTTTGCTTTTCAGACATAGGCTGGACAACCCCAAATCTCAACTAACTTGAGAGATGGGCTCTTCCCTTATCATATCAAATATGAAGTGGTAGGCAACTGATTTGATTTGAACCCTATTCAATAGGTATGCAGCTTCTCAAGTGCATAACTCCCAAAAAGGAAATAGGTAACTCAGTAGTACTCATCATAGAGCACACCATATCATATAGGGTGAGATAGCTCCGCCCCGATATACCATCGTGCTATGGTGTATACGGAGGAGTATTGCTGAGAGAGAATCTCATTCTCCTTTGGAATAATCCAGGATTTTCGTGCTCAAGTATTCTCCTCCTCGATCACATCAAAGGACATAATACTTATACCCGTGTTTTGGTTCTCTACTTCTAAATCATATTCTGTGAATATCTCAAAAGGTTCGGACTTGTGTTTCAACAGGAACATAGGTCTGAAACTCGAAAGATCATCAGAGAACGTAATGAAGTATTAAGAACCAGTCCTGGCATGTGTAGACAGAGGACCTACATACATCAACATGTATCATCCCAAGAGTTCACTAACTCTTTCTCTGTTTTCATTAAACGGAGCTATGGTCATCTTATCTTTGTGACATGACTGGCGAGTTTCACAAGATGTAAGTTCAAACTAATTTAAATATGCATCTTTATGTAACTCTAGCCAGTCGGGTCGCATTGATCTGACCTAGTCTACAATACCTCAAGAAGGATTCGTTCATTTCTGAACTCTTCCTCTTGTGTGTGTTCCATATACTAAGAACTGTAGTTTGATTTAAAACATCAATGCTTTTAGATAACGTGCCTGAACCGATCAACTTTTGATATAGGAAATGTTCAAAACATTATCCAACAATACAAAATTTTATCATTTCTTTACTAATAAAGAGACTGATATGATTTTGTATATCAGGTTCGGTATCTAATAACATTCGTTCAGAATCAATGTATTGGTAATACAGGGTGACAGTGACCAACAGACTTGGCTGCAACACTTGCCCCGTTTTCTGCCTCATGAAACTTATCACCCGTTCTCAGTTCTCTACCTTTCTGTAGCCCTATGTAACAGATTCCATATCTGGGATCCTGATTTGGTATCACATACCCAGGACGTAAAGGATACTGAGAAACAGTTCTCTGTAATGAACACACCCGAAGATGATGCATCAGCATGCACTCTCTTCGTTTGGGCGGCACGGGAATTCTGGTAATCCCCTATTTCCTGCTCTGTCTTATAACATCTATAAGTTGGAGCGGGACCAACTTTCCCCAGCTCAGTATAACAAGCGGGTTCGGTCAATAATCCGTATTATTATCTTGATTAAGGCGTGATATGGTCGCTACCTGGAGAGAGAGAGAAGAAAACACTCAGCGTGCGCTCTTGCAAGAATAGATTGGTTTTATTTTATCTAATCAGGATGGCTCCCACTGCTTTTTATCAAATCTTCCTTCAAACCCTAAAAGGAAAGACTAGCCGGGATTAATTACACACTACAAGTTCGCCAATCTTTCAGCCAGGCCAGTGTCGGTACTTTGAGGGAGGTCCCCCGTGCTTTCGCACGAACCTAATTAATTTAAACCTCGTTTTCCCAGAGGCGTAACCTCGTTCACACCTTTCTAGACACCTACTTGATCGGCTAATTGTAATGTATAAAACTCTCCCAGGAGTAACAATTACTCACAGCGGGTATCGGGATCCAACTATCTCATAGAAGATATGCAATCTCATTGCAAATTTCAACACTTGAAATTCCCGATAATATTTTGCCCCTAGCTCGCTATGACCTTGACGCATGCCAAACAACCCATAGTCTGCTAGTCAAGTTCAACCTGTACATTTCTTGATTGAATTAAACCCACCCGCACGACCCTTGATGCATGCCAAACAACGCCGTACGAATACCCTAATCCAATCGCATCGTATGCTAGCAAATAAGCACTAGTTAGCTACCGTACACTACGCCTTGACGCATGCCAAACAACCGCAGCACGAATACTAACTAGTACTTATCTGAAATGACGGAGGGCTACGACAGGTTTTTCTGAAAACCTATTGCGTAATGAACTTGATATCGTTGTAGAATCAAATGATTTTGAAATGGAGTGTTTTTGAGGCTTTTGTAGTTTTTCTAAAGGAGTCACTCCCGGTGAAGGGATCGTCGGTCCTTTCCTCGTCGAATGAGGTGCGGGATATATCATATATATCACTGTGCAAAGCAAAAATACTTAAAAGCAATCAAAAGACAAACCGAGTGTGTAGCATCTGCCAGTTATTGCTAAAGGAGTCACTCCCGGTGAAGGGATCTCGGTCCTTTCCTTATCGAATAAGGTGCAGGATATATCATATATACCTCTGTGCAAAGCAAGAACTGTAGCTACCTGTTTTATTTTGAAATTAAATTCTACAACATCATTAGGTTTCTTTTATTTCATTAATCACATTAATGAAGTCCCATCATTTAAGTACCTAAACATCACAGATAAATACGACGTGCGCTTATGCCATCCGCATTCGCCTCGATGTCCCCTCGTGCACCGTTAGGTTAGGTAACTAACGGCAGAGCAGGGCAGGGCTAGCGCGGGTGTAAAACATAAGTAACGTCTATATAATATATCATATATACTATATACAGTATTTATCACAGAACATCACATGATCACATCACAGATATCGCAGCAGAAGAAACATATGAAATATTGGATATACTAGGACGTCCGTGTTTTCAATACGAGCCAGTATAAAACACGGATTCCACGGTCGTGATGAATAGCCAAACCCACACCCCTAGACCCCTACGAGAGCGGCAAGCAACCCTACCACTTCTAGAGTTAGGAGACCCGGACTCGACTCCTCGAGTTGGTCTCCCACTGGACTCCAGAACCCGGTTACTTGTGCCCTCCTCCTTGGGTCTATCCTAGTGCGAAAAAGTAAATAATATACAAAAGGTGACAACTTCCGCAACCTGGAAGTGCCCCAATAAAAGAATATTATATACAAGTTTTTACATGAATGAAAATGAAAAAACACTCATCTCACATAAAAAACCCCCCGGCTATTCAAATACGACGATCCAATATAACATATCCAGCAACACATAACATCACATGTCATCAACGTAAGTAAATATGCGCATCCCAATTGTCGTTGACATATAGCAACGAAACCGGCGATATCACATATTACACTTACGGTCACAGAAAAGAAAGTGTAAAACTACAACAGTTGGAATCCGCAACCACCTCAGACATCGCATGCCTGACCAAATGAATTCCTTAGACATCACATGCCTAACAATTATAAACCCCGCATTTTAGTCTCAAAATCGAAAACACTTTTCAATATCAAGTCGGGTAATTCAACAAGATTCCCGACATCCTGATCGAATACTCATCGCAAACTTTAGTAGGCGGCCGCACCCCCGATACCGTCGACGAAGTGCACCAAGGCGGAACACCGCTACCGCGAGCACCTGAACGGATGCTTTCGGCGACGGGGTTCTCCTACAGTCACTTGGTCGAGGCTATGGAGTGAGGCTGTCTATTAAGTTTACCCAGCGAGTATCCGCGTACGCTACGTGATTGCGACGGACTTTTGATCACATCAAAATTCCGTGGCAACCGATCAAGTGAGACTAAAGTGCTATGTTTATAACATTCATTCAGTTACCTCATAACTTCTTGTGAATTCCAATTATTGTATCACATTCCAGATAAAATAGAAAATGTTAAACTTTCCGATCGAGCAATCGAATACCCAAGTTTTCCCGAAACAGATCAACACATGAAATAAGTCTAACAACATTCAGTTCGTGCCTCAGTACCAACGGTCCAGCCGTAGAATGGTCAAGCCAACGCCTCACATGTGGCACGCCGTACTGCCCCAAACCCGAAGGTTCAAAGGGCAGTTCAAGACGGTCACATAATCGAGTTAAGGTTTGTTGTCTTCTAGAGGGACCATCGCGTTACTTGCACTACTTAGAACGTCGTTAAACTACGGAAAAATCCAACACTTGGAAATTTCCCGACAGGGGAAAAATTGGGTATTTATATCCGGTCGAACTTTTTAATATATTCTAAAAATTATCCGGAAAGCCACACAGACAAAATTTGATACTCCGATCGAAACACCGAATCCCCAAATCAATCCCAGAAAATTCAACTCTATAATAAATATTAAAATATCCCAGAAAATACAGCACAACTAAAGAGGAATTACTGTGAAACTTTTACTGTGTAAATCGACCGTACGGCCGCGGATCCGCCGCATGAGCCATGCTCATGCCGCGGAACCGCGGCGGTTTAGATGAATTAGGTCCACGAAATTTACAGTAATTCCTAGAAAACCCTGCTTGATTTTCTGCATATTTTTAATTTCGAAAAATCCACGATTTCAGAAAAAGTACAGAGAGCAAGTTTTGAGTTGGGTTTCGGGTTCGTTCGGGTTTCAAATTCCGTCTAGACTTCGCCTAAGGCTCTAGCTAGGCTTTGATACCACTGTAGGGTTCCTAGGCACCCTAATTTTTATTTCACAAGGCATCAACCATGCCATTTTCAAATTTTATGATGCCGAGAAACCCTAGACTACGGATCGTTAGCTAGATGTCTAGGCGAAAAAGAAACTAGTTAACACTTAACTACTAGAATACGGAAATACAACCTTTGTAGATCCGGTGCTCCATCTCCATAGCTCCGCAATGAAGTCTCCTCGCTGTCCAAGTCGAACCCCGGGCTCTAGTGTCGGCTTCATCGGAGAATGGACGGGCTAGGTCATCGACAACGTGCCGAAGATGATCTACGTCGAAGCATCGCTAGATCAAGCTCCACCTTCACCAAGCCATGAAAACTTGTGAAGCAAACACACTCTACTACTTGGCAAGAGGTAGAGGATGAAGAAATAGGAAGTGGGTTCACTTTAGAATTGGATTTCTCACTCATTTTCACATTCCACCATTGTTGGTAGAAAGCTTTCTTCAAGGTTGAAGATGAAGAAGAAGAAGATAATAGAATTATCATAAGTTATTAAAAATAGAAAAGAATATGATACTTATCATAATTCTAACTATGGTTATGTGTAGAGAATTGACCAAGGTTAAATCATTGGTTAGGGTTAAGGATGAGATAAGAATGGTGGACTAGGTCAAAGCATCAAGAAGCTTCAACTAAACAACAAATAAAGCCACCATTCTTTTCTCTTTTCCATTTATTTTCCAAAATATATAAACAAATAAATAAATGAATAAATAAGTAATGGAAAAATAAAACCCTAATTATATGTTTAACCATGGTTTAATTCTTTACACTTAACCAAGTAAACATGTATCATCAAACATGATACAATCATGTGTACAAAAGTATATCACATATACAATGTGCACAATCCGAGTGAGAAAATCCATTTAAAGTGAACCAATACTAGTTAACGCAAAGTAATATATCAAATATATAATTATGCATTAAATAATTAAATCAACACTTGATTTAACGATCCGGTCATATCGCATATAACCGACTAGTATCCAATGTATCGGCTTATCGAATCAACTCTCGATTCGATAACTAGGTTACATCGCATATAACCATTCGACACATTCATCGCGAGAATGAAATACGGTATTACATACACGCATTATTCTCGGTCCCGCACATATCTCATATGCGCTCCTATTTCGTTTCGCTTGAGCCAGGAAACCTCTGTGTAGGACTCTAAAGACTCGTCAATACGCCGGCAGCAGGCGATGATCATATCAAACACCCATAAGCCGCAAGCGGTCTGCTAAACGTCACGGCCACCCGGGTATTGAGCGATCTGAAGATCGAAGAGCAAGCCCGCTCACACTCCAGTGAATCCAACCAGTAACACTACCGTACAGTCCGGTCTGATCGTCTGATATGTCGCATATCTCGCCTAGGGGTGGTAAACGTCAGACCCCAATAGCTCGATAAGTCGTGTCGTTATGAGGTCTATAACAATTCGAGAAACTACTGGTAACACTTACCAGTAAATCTCAGCAACCCTGGCCAGGGATTTCCTGTTATAGCCAATCGAACACAGCACAACATCAACCCCCTATACCGGGAGAGACGAATCCCCTCTTATCGCTCATTGCCTCCATGTGACTCGGGACTGTACCCAAAAACCACCGTTTTGCACGCCCTCTTGGACGTGGTAAGATGGAAATCAAAGCACAGTGGGAACCACACGAGACTCTATGACGATCTCGGGTCAACAGACTACTCTGTACCAGTGTCACCAGAGAACTGCCATCTGACGTGAGGTATAATACCATCTGGGAGTTCTCGGCGAGTCCGTCCAGTGTACCCAATCTCTACTGAGCACCCGTATATCTCCTCTGATGTCAAACACCAATGGATATGGGATCATCCATCGCCCATCTGTATGGGTCGAGAAGGTACACGCTAGTCTACTCTGGTATATCGATGCCCTGTCTCGATACACCCACGACTAGGGACTTTGAAGGATGTACTTATAGACTACCATGTCCCCACTAGTATGATCCGCATCATAGTCCAGGTAGTCAAGTACACATCCTAAGGGCTTTACCAACATGTAACAGAGAGACAATTAGTGTACACGTTAAGGTAAAGATCAACCAGATAGCATACTATCATGTCGAGCAAGAAAGTCCTCCCTATATATGTCCCAGTATCCACTACAATATACATCCAATGTACAGTAATGGCCTCTAGGGCATACATATAACTAACACATGAAGGAGAAGACTTCGTGAGTGGACGTGTTATCTATCACCAGCTCGGTAACCGGTACGAGAAAGTCATCCTTCGGATATGCTTTGTTGAGGTCCCGAAAGTTTACGCAGATGCACACCGTCCCATTCTTCTTCATCACTGGGATAATGTTGGCGATCCAGTCAGAGTATTGAACTTCTTGGATGAAGCCAGAGTTGATTAGCTTCTTAAATTAGGCGTTGATGCTCATTTCAAGTTCGAGTAGCATCCTTCTTGGTGCTTTTTTGACTGGCTTGATGTCCGGAGATATCGCCAATTTATGCACAGCTATTTCTGGATCTAGCCCCGGCATCTCGGAATAGTTCCATGTGAAGCAGTCTTTATACTGCGTGAGCACGTCTTTTAGCGTAGCCACCTGTTCTTTAGACAACAACTCACTGACGAACGTTGGCCGCGGGTCGTTTGCTATCCCCAAGTCGATTTTCCTTAGGTTGTCCGCAGTGGTATGTATTCCATCTTTCAACTTTTTTGGCGTCGGTGGAAACTCTGAGATCAACTCATTTCATCCTCATTTTCGAAGCACCAGGAGAGGTCATCCATATTCTCGGGTACTCCTTCTTCTGACAGTGTTATCACGTGACAGGTACAAGATCGTTTCCAAGACCGATATTGATCTGATTCTACTCTTGCCATAAACGTTGCTTTTGTCATATGCTTTTGCGGTGGGGATACCCTCCAACTGTTGGATAGAGTGAACCTGCCGAGTTGATATTGATCTTCGACCCAGTTCTTGAAGGTGAAGCAGTCTTCAATAGGATGTCCGATCACTCAGTGATAGGAGCAATAATTCGGGTGATGAACCTCATTTGCTTGTTCGGAGTGCTTGGACTCCGGGAGTGTAATCATTTGATGTTTCACGATGAGGTCAAAGATTCTCCTTGTCTTATCTCGAGGGAAAGAATATGCTCGATCCATCTTTTTCATAAGAGACAGATTCCGGCCGACCTTTTCTCGATCGCGTGGCCTTTTGGACCCGTTTTGCCGTTGTCGAACGATTTTTCCGTTCTTCAACTTTCTTTTGCCTCCACGTCGGGCCCTTTTCTTGTCTTGGGAATGCATGGCGGGCTGACGGTGAAGGGAATCATCATCCAGTGTGGCCTGCTGAAGGATACGTTGCATCCTGGCTTTCTCATAGATGGCCATTTCGCGGCTGTGGTCGTTCCAAACCTTTTGACTCGCTTCCCGTACTATCTTGTCCATCTGTTCTTCAAACAACGGACTCGGCATTTTTATTGCAGGACCGCGTTCTGGTTCAGCGTCAGCGTCTTTTAAAAGTGCATCCTCTTCTTCATCAAGGTCCTTGATGACATGGCAGCCATGGAACTGCTCCCGTTTCTTGGACTGAACATATCCAAGCTCGTTCGTTTCTATTTTTCCGTTGGGCAATTTTCGCTGAGTACCGGGGAAGTTCCAGATCCTGTTGTAGAATTGGGCCTGTCGCACGGTCTGCTTCAAGGGTACGCCATGTCATCTCAACAACCTTTTTAACCCCTCTTCATAGTATCTGGGCAGACGGATTGGTTGGAGCCTGTCAATCACAGGTTCGGCACCACGCCAGATTTCTCTCTCAAATTTGGTTTCCTCGGATCGGTAAAATAGGATCACCTTTTCACCTCTTCGCCTGGGAGGGATGTAGAATGTCTGCAGCTCTTTCACACTATATGTTTCGAGTGTATCAAGCTATCTGTAGTGCTGCCGTTGAACCATGGCGATTTGCAAACTCTGATCATCTCCAGTGAAGGCCTGCATTGATGGACGGACCGAGAACACTGCGTTGACTTCGTCTTCAGAGTCACTGCCAAAGACCAGAATAGGGGTAGATGGTCTCGGCTTATTGCATTGGGGTGGCCCCGAGTAGACTATCTCCTCTTCCTCCTCGGTATCGCTCCAGAAGACCGGAATAGTGGTGATAGCTTTTTGCTTATTCTCCGGTTTATGGCATCTTTCCATGTCTTCAAAATCTGGTAGGAAATACTTTGCATCCTCGTATTTGCGGACTTCATTCACGGAGAATGAGTTTAGCTCCCCCGTTACAGTGTGCTCGAGACCGTCTTTGAAATACTTCATACATTGATGCTGTGTAGAAGGGATGATGTTGTACTAGTGTAACCAAGGTCTTTCGAGTAAAGCGTTGTAGCAGGTCTTGGCATCATGACATGAAACTTGATGTCAGTGAAGAGCAGCCCAAAGAGTAACGTCAGAATCACACTCCCGAGTGTCCGTGATGACTGGGAGTCGAATCGGGAGATAGTGATTTTATCCCGAGCGAGGTGTTTCCCCCAATCAGAGCAAGGCTCTACTTAATTTTGAAAATTCAAAATTCGAAGCAACGCTTCAGTCCCCGTGCGCAGCGCGCAATTTGCCACATGGCAGAAGCTGATTCGGCGGCGTAACGCCCGAGACAGTGCGTCCCATCAGAGCAAGGCTCTTCAGAAAACATAATTAAGACTTAACTGCGCAAATGCATGGCAGCGCGACACGTGTCTGCGCAGTTGCGCAATCGCAACTGCGCAAGCGCACGGACGCGCGACACGTGTCTGCGCAGTTGCGCAATCGCAACTGCGCAAGCGCATGCGCGACACGTGTCTGCGCAGTTGCGCAATCGCAACTGCGCAAGCGCACGGATGCGCGACACGTGTCACGCGCTGGTGAGTTGCGCAATCGCAACTGCGCAAGCGCACGGATGCGCGACACGTGTCACGCGCTGGTGAGTTGCGCAGTCGCAACTGCGCAAGCGCACGGATGCACGACACGTGTCACGCGCTGGTGAGTTGCGCAGCAACAGAATGAAAATTTAAGTAAATCTTTTCTGTTCTTCTGTAAAACAGAGACCCTTGGATCAGAGATCCAATGGTGGGAAAATTCCCAAAATTATTCAGGAAAGATCTTGATAACAAATTTAACAAATTTGTGAGCACTATAAATAAGAGCCCAGACCTCATTCAAAAATAAGGTAGAATCATCAAGAGAAGGATAAACTTCTGGAAAAAAAAAGAAGAGAAAGAACTCTTGAAGATTAATCAAGAACAAAAAAAAGAAAGGTAAAATTTCTGAAGAACAGAAGATTAAAAAAGGGAATAATAAAAAATATATAAATAGTGCCTTGCACTTGATATGAACCCTTGGTTCTGTGAAAAGAAAACAAGAAGAAAAACTTGTTTTCTTTTGATCTAAATTTAGATCAAAAGTGCCATGCACTTTTGTTCTTCAATCTGAAAATTCTTGAGTTCCTGCAACTCATTACTTAAAAGGGCCTGGCCCAAATCAAATCACAAAAATAATAAAAGGGCAGAGCCCTATTTGGAAAATTCTTGAGGGCCTGGCCCAAATCAGATCACAAAAATAATAAAAGGGCAGAGCCCTATTTGGAAAATTCCTGAGTTTCTGCAACTCATTATTTAAAAGGGCCTGGCCCAAATCAAATTAATAAGAGGGCAAAGCCCTGTTTGGAAAATTCTTGAGTTTCTGTAACTCATTATTTAAAAGGGCCTGGCCCAAATCAGATTGCAAAATAATAAAGGGGCAGAGCCCTGTTTAGATTGATTCTTTTAATCGGGCAGAGCCTAAAATAAAAAAAATTGGACTTAACCCAATCCTGGCTGTAAGTCCTTAAATTAAATGCCTCTCATAAACCAATTCACGACCGGTTCGAGGGTACATCTCCGAACTCCTTTGACATCTGTCGTTGTAATTCCTCAACGACGTCAAAGAGGTGACGGGTCCCAACGACCACTCATCTAATATCGGACCGAAACGTCCTTAAACTAACATCGGACCGAAACGTCCTTAAACTAATATCGGACCGAAACGTCCTTAAACTAACATCGGACCGAAACGTCCTTAAACTAACGTCGGACCGAAACGTCCCTAAACTAACGTCGGACCGAAACGTCCCTAAACTAATAACGGACCGAAATGTCCTTAAAACTAGCGATGGACCGAAACGTCCTTAAACTAATAATGGACCGCTATGTCCTTAAACTGGCGACGGACCGAAACATCCCTAAACTAATAATGGACCACCACGTCCCTAAACTGGAATATGGACCGCCACGTCCCTAAACTGACACAATAGGGCCCAAACGCTCTTTTGTCGGATCTAAACGGTCCCGTCTAAGTTGATCTTAGCCCCAAATACGGTTAATGTGTCCTTAGATATTCAAATAAGTAATAAAATCCCAAACCAACTTTGGTTCAAGGGTACATCTCTGAACTCCTCAGACACCTGTCGTTGTAATCCCTCAACGACGTCAGAGAGGTGACGAGTCCCGACGGCCGGATAATTAAATCAATCACTACGTCAAGTCGATCTTAGCCCAAAACAGGACTAATGTATCCTTGACGAACGTTTAAGTTGATCTTAGTCGCAACACGACTAATGCATCCTTAAACTAAAAACACCGAACCCAAATCTAAGCAAACTACGGATTTGGACTAATCCACGTCCTACGGGCGACGATATTACTCAGTCTCCGTATACAATCCACGGGCAACCACAAATAAAACAAATACACACGACACGAAGTGAAATTCTGGAGAAGGAGAAAGTTGTTACCGCGATGCGGTAGCGTAATTAACTGCAGGGGCTTGCGCCTGCAGGGAAGAGCGTCCCCACAATCAAAAACCCCTCACCCTGAGGGGGAATCTGACGAAGTCTGGTATATCGGCCGCATCCGTCTAAACCTCCGATATACGGTGCCGTAAATCAACTCGGCATCTTCGGAGAGATAGACGGATAAAACCAAATAGCATCTGCCCCGAACTTCAGGCAAGACGTCTTCACGTCGTCGCCGTCTTTCGGAGGGGAACAGATTCTGGCACGCCCGGTGGGACCTTTTCCTCTTTCCACTCCACACTTCGTGTGTCGTCTTCGCGAATCAATCGCGGTTTGTTAAATGGTTGTCTTCGGATTTCAAGTTGCTAAGATTTGGTCTTTTATCTGGCGCAGAACTCAAGCATCCATGGATTCCCACTGCACCAAATGCGCGAAGCACCACTGCAACGGACGCTCCACCTCACCGAGAGGTGTAACATATGGGCCCCAAGCGGCCTCTTTCCTTACTCTGCCGGTAGAGCAGGTGACCCAGGCCACCACCGGCCTATTTTTCGGGACCATGGTCCCCCCTGCAAGCTTCTCTATACCGATATCCGCACCAGAAGCGAACAAGAAGTCGGTATTTGACCGGCTCACTGCTACCACGACCCCTGTCAACGGGTCGCCCGCTACTAAGCTGACAGCCTCTGTTTTCACCAGGCTAGGTCAGGATCATAAAGTGGTTGTCCCAAAGAGGGCAACGGCCGCTGCTTTGGAAGTTGTTAAAACGGCTTCTCCGATCAGAGAGTCGGTCTTCACAAGATTGACGGTTCCCACTCCTCCCCCAACTGGTCTAAAAGCATCGGTCTTCGATAGGCTGACATCGGCAGTTACCCCACACTCAAACAGGGGGCAACAAGGAACCATCTCGATTTCCGAGGCAGTCCCAACGGCTCGTCGTGCGCGACGTCGCCATTGGCGACGAGTGAGAAAAGCAGGGGGCAACTCTCCCTCAGGGCTAACCCCACCTGCTCCAGTGGTGGAGGTCAATGCTGCTGTTCCAACTGGGAACAGCTTCGAATTGCTGAGGAAGGTGAGAAAGAACTCTCCGGTTGCTACATTGAAAAGGTCTCCTCCGCCCATGGAAAAAGCTCCGGAGACGAAGCATGAACAGCCCCCTCAACGGGTATCCTCAAAAGTTTATAAAGTATGGCGCAGGGTTCAAGACTCTGTGATCGATCCAGACCACTTGCGTCACCAGAAAAGGGCGAAGGTGGAAAATAACAAAAACTGCCCCATTAAACAGCAGGGGGCAACAAATGCTAGAATGCCCGCTTCAACGGCTCCTTCAACCTCAAAGGTCCATAAAAGGAAGAGGCCAGAAAAAGCTCCCATGACACCGGCAAAGTTTGAAAGCGGCGAACCTAAATGCCCCAAGTCAGGGGGCATAATTGTTCATACAGTTTATATGGCTTCTGGAAAAGAAGAAAGCCGTACATCTACGGGTCACCGACCGCTCACCCGATCAGTGACCAAGGCTCAGGAGCAGCAACAAAAGCTCCAGGAGATGATGACCACAATGGCTGCACTCACTGGGCCGAAAGAAACCCCAGAAACATCCTCAGAAGAACGTCAAGAACAAGAGACGGATGCCGAATTCCTTCGGCGCGTGCTAGAGAAGAAAGACAAAGAGGCTGCGGAACAGGCAGCCAACATAAAGAAAATGGCCCTCCTCTTCCAGGATATGGTGGGTATGATGATTCAACCAGATCCACCTGCTGGAGATCCCCCGATCATTCTTGAAGATGATAGGGGAGAGACATCGAATCCTCCACCGGCTCTATCCGCAGCTAAAGAGGATACCATATCAAAAGCTGATTTGAATGAATATATTGCCCAACAAATACGGGTGCATCAGGCGACTGAAGCAGCCGGTCAGATCGTGAAAACGGGGCGGCCATATCCGGGCTGGTATGACCAAATCAAGTACCCGCCGGGTTACACGATCCCCAAGTTTCATGTCTACAAAGGGACCGGCAATCCCCATCAACATGTGGCCCAATTCAGGGCTCTTTGCGGTAATACCGGTGGCGACGACAAGCTTTTGCATCGCCAGTTTGTTGGAAGTTTATCTGATACGGCATTTGAATGGTATTCTGAGCTTCCCAACGACTCTATAAAAACCTTTGCGGAGATGGAGCTGCTCTTCACCCAACGTTTTGCAAGTGCCAGCGAGCGTACCCCAATGACGGCACTGATTAACGCCAGGGTAAAACCCGGCGAGACGTGGGTTCAGTACGCTATACGGTGGCGTAATCTATGGTCTAAATGTGAACAGCGCATAGAAAAAGCCCCTGCGGTGGGAATGTTTGTTGGAACCCTTGATCCACAAGCAACTATTTCACAATTTATGATGTTCTTCAAGCCGACTTCCTTCCAGGCTTTGATCGCCAAATTGGCGCAGATGGACCAGATGGGCCATAAACCCCCTCTCCTGAAGCCGGATTCCCGAAACGATAAAGGAAAGGGAAAAGCGATCATCGTCGCTAATGCCCAACAACAACCGAGCGACTCGAAGCCGGCTGCTCGTCCAAACAATACACGCCCATACGTACCCCTTGAGGACAGGATGGGACGTGCTTACTCCTTCCCCCGTGATAAAACAAGAAGGCTATTCGAGCTGGCATTGCGCAACAGGCTCATAAATCTGCCAGATCCAAAACGTCCGTCACAACCGAGTGACGTCAACGAGCCCAATTACTGCCCTTATCATCGAGTGCTATGCCATCCAATTGAGGATTGCTACGTTTTCAAGAATTGGCTTGAGAACCAGTACCGTCAGGGCAAATTTGCGCTATCTGACAAATGGAAGGTGAATCCTCCGCAGCCCCACACCTCTAAGGGGACGAATACGCCGGGGGCAACATGCTCCGTTATTGAAGAAACCCCCTGGGAGGTTGTATTATCAGCCAAAACGAGGAGAATGCTAAATGATCTTCAGACCTGTCCAGCGGTCAAGTGGAAGAACCCCTTGGAACCGCAGGTTATTGAGGGGATGTTGAAGCCACGACCGACTCCGAAGACCGATGGTGGTAGTTCAAGCGTTCATAACCAGCCGTCAAAATCTTCGAAAAAGAAGAAGAAGAAATCTAAGAAGCCCGTTAAGCCTGGTGACAAGCGCACGGACTTACAAAAGCAAATCGATGCGCTGGATGAATATAACCAAAAGGCGCGAACTCCCATTACGCTCCAAGATTTCCTTGATCACGTCTTCCAAAAAGAAGATGAAGGAGAAAGTTCATCGGATGAATCTGACGAATATGTGGCAAGCTGTCATATGATCTCCCATTCGACCACGAACGATGAAGGAACTTCTGGCACTAAAACGCTGGGGGCAAATGCCGAATCAGGAACCCCAGGGTTACCGGTTGAAATGATTAGCGCGTTTCTTAATGAAGCTCGGTTGAAAAGCAAGGCTGATCGAGAACGCGAGACGGTTATATTCGAAAGGGCTAAGCGTCAGCGACTTGAGGAAGGAGCTGAAATGATCCCGTTGGAGCAAAATGCCTCCACCACTGACAAAAGCCAATTCAAGATAAAAAAGAAATTTGCTAAGGCCATATCGATGGGCATGAAGCTACCACCCTCTGAAGAAAGAGTTACTGGCGCGGTAGAAATGCACCCCTCTTATTGCTTATACCATCAGAAGGTCTCGCATTCCACCCAAGATTGCAAAGCTTTTAATGGATGGTGGCAAGGATACGTCGCTAATCGACAACGATTTAAACGGGAAAAACGTAAAATTCGCCGAGAGCAAAGAAATACGACTAAAGAACTTGAAAGAACTGCCGGCAATTGTCACATGGTTAACACTACTGGGTCACAAGTGCCTACATTTGGGAGCGACTCCGATGAAGAGCTAGAGCTTGGCCCCCTCTTCGAAGAATCCACTTCGGGGAAAGAAAAAGAACTGAAGGCCTGCGAGAATATACAGCTGCGCAATCGAACATTACCCGAAAAGAACCTCGGACCCTTGAATAAGAAAAACAAAGGGAAAGAGAAGGTCTCTGAAGACATCGCTTTGGATGACCAAGTTGCGGAAGAGTTAACCGCCAAGAATCCCCCAAAAAGGAATAAAGTAGATTACAATGTCTTGGCGCATCTGAGAAAGCTACCCTCACAACTCAACATTCTCGGTGCCCTATTGCTATCGAAAGAAGCGAGGGATTCTTTGATTAAGGCCCTACAAGATCCGGACCAGTTCCAAGCCTTCTTAGCCAAACAAAAGATGAAGGATGAATTGGAAGAGGTGCACACAGCCGACGTTGCTTTTGGTGATGAAGACCTTCTCCTCGGGACGTGTGAACACAATCGCCCCCTTTATGTCTCGGGATACTGCCATGACATAAAGATAGGAAAAATCTTGGTCGATAACGGATCGTCTGTCAATTTACTCAATGTGCGAGTGTTAAAGGAGATTTGCATGAGTGTCCAACACCTCGCCCGGGACAAAATCACCATCTCCGGTTTCGACTCTCAATCCTCAAAGACTCTTGGATCTGTGATATTGACGCTACGCTTCGGGGTGCTCGTCACAGACATCAAATTCCATGTTATAGACGCTAAGACGTGCTACAATGCTCTGCTCGGCCGACCATGGCTACACGAATACAATATCATCCCTTCTACACAACATCAGTGCATGAAGTATTCTAGGGACGGCCTCGAGTACACAGTGGCAGGAGAGTTGAATCCGTTTTCCGTGAACGAAGTTCGCAAGTACGAAGATGCCAAGTACTTCTTACCGAATTTCGAAGACACGGAAAGGTGTCACAAACCGGAGAACAAAACTAACGCAACCATCCCTGTCTTCGGCAGTGACACCGAGGAGGAGGAGGATATAATTTATTCAGGTCCATCCCAGTCCACTAGGCCAGGACCATCTGTTCCTTCATTGATCTTCGGTAGTGATTCAGAGGATGAAGTTCATGCTGTATTCCCCGCTCGGCCCTCAATACAGATTTCCACTGATGAAGAGCGAAGTCTGCAGGTAACCATGGTGCCGCTTGAACATTACAAAGAACTGGATGCATTCGACACCAACAGCGTAGAAGAATTGCAGACATTCTATATCCCTCCCGGAAGAAAAGGCGAGAAGGCAATCCTGTTCTACCGTTCTGAAGAAAACAGGGTGGAAAAAGAAATTTGGCATGGCGCGGATCCCACGCTCGACAGGCTTCAGCCTATCCGTCTTCCCAGATATTATACCGAAGGTTTGAAGAAACTGCTAAAACGCCAAGGGATGTCCTTCACACAGACCGCTAGAAAAGCTAAATTCTATGACAAGGTCTGGAACGTTCCCGGGACTCAATGCAAACTGCCTAACGGGAGAACGGAAACAAAAGGGCTCGGGTACATCCGGCCAAAGAAACGGGAGTTAATAAACAGCTGTTATGCCATGTATGACTTTGATGAAGAAGCGGACGCTCAATGGGAAGACGCTAATCCTGAATCAGCAAGAGTTCCTGATGCAAGACCTCCCAGTCCATCGTCTGAAGACCAGATGAGCAAACTTATAAAGGATGCGAGTCAAAAAGCCCGAGATGATCACGATCGTGAAATGGCAATCTATGAGAAAGCCAAGACACAGCGTCTCCTTCGACAGGCAGTAAAGAACGAAGATGTTACCCCACGTCAGCCTGCTACAAAAAGGGTTCGACGCGAAAGCAAAAACAAGTCGAGGGGCCGAAAAGGTGCTCGACAACCACAAGACAGAGCTAAGAAGCCACGCGTCCGAGAGTCGAGCGTTATTGACCTAGCCCTTATGAAGAAAATGGGTCGAGCATACTCGTTTCCTCGGAACAAAACAAGGAAAATACTTGATCTCGCTCTAAAACATCAAATGCTTACTCTGCCAGAGTCTAAACACCCTGAGCAAGCGGGCGAAGTCTCCAACCCAAATTATTGCTCTTACCATCGAGTAGTAGGGCATCCGCTTGAAGATTGCTTCACCTTTAAGAATTGGGTTGAGGACCAATATCAGCTTGGCAAATTTGCATTGTCTGACAGTTGGAGGGTAGCGCCGCCGCAAAAGCACGAACCTGAAAACACAAGGATAAAACCAACTCTGCATTGGGATTGGCAAAAAATTCGCACCTGCCATGTGATAACAATATTAAAAGAAGGGTCCGAAGACATGAGCAACCTCCCTTGGTGCTTTGAAAGCGGCAGCGACGAGGTAATCTCAGAATTTCCCCCAGCTCCGAAAGAACTGGAGGATGGAATCCATACTACTGCAGATAACCTCAAGAAAATCGAGTTAGGGACCATAAATGATCCGCGACCGACATTCGTTAGCGAGCTGCTGTCGGAAGAGAGGGTGGCTGCGTTAAAAGATGTCCTTGTGCTGTATAAAGATTGCTTCGCATGGAACTATTCCGAGATGCCGGGGCTAGATCCAGAAGTTGCTGTACATAGACTAGCAATATCCCCAGACGTCAAGCCGATCAAACAGGCGCCGAGAAGAATGCGACTCGAGCTTGAGATGAGCATAAACACCGAAGTCAAAAAGTTAATCGACTCTGGCTTCATTCAGGAAGTTCAGTACGAATGGATCGCCAACATCGTCCCAGTGATGAAGAAAAATGGGACAGTGCGCATATGCGTAGACTTTCGGGATCTTAATAAAGCCTGCCCAAAAGATGATTTCCCAGTGCCAGTCACTGAACTTATGATAGACAATACATCCACTCATGAGGTTTTCTCCTTCATGGACGGCTCGTCGGGGTATAACCAGATAAAAATGCATCCCGAAGACCAGAAGCACACGGCTTTCCGGACTCCTTTGGGAATATTCTGTTACAAGGTGATGCCCTTCGGTTTAAAGAACGCCGGTGCTACTTATCAGAGGGCCATGACAAAAATCTTCGACGACCTTATACACGAAATCGTTGAATGCTATATCGACGATCTCGTGGTTAAAAGCAAATCATACGAGGAACATCTCGAGCATCTGAAGACTGTATTTCAACGCCTTCGGCAGTACAACCTGAAGATGAATCCTCTTAAATGTGCGTTCGGGGTTTCCTCGGGCAAATTCCTGGGATTCGTTGTGCGACACCGAGGTATTGAAATAGATCCGTCAAAGATTAAAGCAATCATGGAAATGCCTCCGCCGAGGACTCTCAAACAGCTGCGGTCTCTCCAAGGGAAACTCGCATACATACGGCGATTTATAGCCAACCTCTCAGGAAAATGCCGGCCATATAGTCACCTGATGAAGAAAGGAACCCCGTTTGTTTGGGATCAAAGATGCCAAGGCGCACTGGATGAGATCAAGCAATACCTGCAGAACCCGCCGGTGTTGGCTGCCCCGGTTAAGGGGAAGCCTCTCATTCTTTATACGACCGCCCTCGAAGGTTCCCTAGGCGCATCATGGGCGCAAGAGAACGATCAAGGGAAAGAAAGAGCACTCTATTACTTAAGTCGGGTTCTGCTGGGGGCAGAAAGCAACTACTCTCCCATCGAAAAACACTGCCTGGCGTTGATCTTCGCAATAACAAAGCTTAGACATTACGCATTGGCGCATGAGGTCCGTCTCATTTCAAGGGTGGACCCCCTTAAATACCTAATGTCAAAGGCCATATTGACGGGACGACTCGCTAAATGGGCTCTGCTATTGATGGAATTTTCGATAACATATCAACCTCTCAGGGCAGTAAAAGGCCAGGCCATCGCCGACTTCCTTGCTGAGCATCCCATCCCTGCCGATTCTCCTTTAAATTGCGATTTGCCAGACAGACATGCGTTTGATGCAATCGACAGTGGTGATACCCGGTGGGAGCTTTATTTCGATGGAGCATCTTCCATGAAAAAGCATAAACAAAATACGCCCATGATCAAATCAGGGGTAGGTCTTATCTTCGTAACCCCACAAGGAGGAATAATGCGATTCGCCTTCTCCTTGACAGAGCCGAGAACGAATAATGAAGCTGAATATGAGTCTTTGATAGCAGGCCTCGAGATCGCCATTGACATGGGAATTGAAGACCTACTCATATATGGGGATTCCCAACTGGTCGTCAGTCAAGTGAACGGCGACTACCAAACGTGCAAACCGGAGTTGGTGAAATACGTTGAGAAAGTGCAACAACTGCTAGCCCAAATTCCCTCCTACACTTTGGAGAGTATACCGCGAGCGGAAAACAGCAAAGCGGACGCACTAGCCAAACTTGCTAAAGAACTGGCTGACGAGAACCTCGACGACGTTAGAATCGTGGTACAAAGCCGTCGAGTGCTTGCCCCAGCAGAAATACCCCCAGAATCATATAAAGAAAAGGGAGCAACTGAGCAGG
Source organism: Agapanthus africanus (assembly GCA_030015575.1). NCBI lineage: Eukaryota > Viridiplantae > Streptophyta > Magnoliopsida > Asparagales > Amaryllidaceae > Agapanthus > Agapanthus africanus. Next base: position 985,763,668 of record CM057338.1, read on the forward strand.
CGACCCTACAAATAAAAGATCATGAGAAGGCCGAAGACTGGAGAGAAGTCTTCATAGATTACTTCAAGTTCCACCGAATGCCTGAAGAAGCGTCCATAAGACATCAGCTCGTGAAGCGAGCTCTGTCTTTCGCCTTCGTCAATGATACTCTATACAAAAGGTCATTCGATTCTCTGTGGCTGAGATGCCTAGGACCTGACGAAGCGAAAAGAGTCGTTCAGGAAGTTCACGACGGACTCTGCGGTTCTCACCAAGCAGGTCCTAAGATGAAGCTGAAGATAAAACGGATGGGCTACTACTGGCCCACGATGATGCAGGATTGCCTGGAATACGCGAGGCAATGTCATTCATGTCAAATTCATGGGGACTTCATCCATCAGCATCCCAATCCACTGCATCCAACAGTGGCTAGTTGGCCGTTCGAAATGTGGGGGACTGATATAGTCGGCCCCATCGAACCAGCATCGTCAAAGGGACATCGTTTCATATTGGCGACGACTGATTACTTCTCCAAATGGGCAGAGGCGGTACCGTTGAGGGAAGTAAAAACGGAGAACATCCTCCATTTCTTTAGAACGCATGTCATATACCGGTTTGGAACCCCGAGAAGAATCATCTCTGATAATGGGCCAGCCTACCGAAGTCATAAGATTAGCCGCTTCGCACAGCAGCACAATATAGACTGGAGATATTCCTCAGTTTATAACCCCCGAGCTAACGGTCTAGCTGAGGCCTTCAACAAGACCTTGACGAAGATCATGAAGAAAACGGTGTCACGAAATAAGAGAGATTGGCACGAAAGATTGCAAGAGGCGCTTTGGGCGTATCGAACTACATTTAAAACGGCCACAAACACAACGCCGTACGCGTTGGTATTTGGGACGGAAGCAGTACTCCCCCTCGAGATAGAATTACCCTCTCTACGAGTGGCAGTCCATTACGAGTTGACGGACGAAGAAAATGCTCACCTTCGGTTTGAAGAGCTTGACGCCCTTGATGAAATCCGGCTTCTAGCACAGCAAAATCTGGAAGCTTATAAAGCAAAGATGACGTGCTCATATGAAAGATTGAGCCGTCCGAGGACATTCCGCCAAGGCGAACTCGTGCTAGTCGTCAAAAGGCCCATGATCCCCAATCGCGCCAAGCGGGGAAAGTTTGAGCCAAACTATGAAGGACCGTACATCATTGATAAGGTCTACCAGGGCGGGGCCTATCTACTCATAGACATGCACGGTGAAAGGCCTTTCAGGCCAATAAACGGTCGCTTCCTAAAGAAATACTACGCTTAACGAGCCTTAGTTTAGGTCAATGATAGATGACGACGACTATGTCCGCTCGCTATCTTCCTAAGCTCAGGCTTTATAAGCAGTAGCCAGCCCTCTCAACGTCGGACCGAAATGTCCTTAAACTAATAGCAGACCATAACGTCTTTAAAAACTACTACCGCAGCATCTTTAGACTAACGAGATAATTAAAAAAAAAAAAAAAAACGGTATGTCCATGAGCAAGAAGGGCACGGATGAAAACCCGAAAGGGCTCCGTGAGTAAAAACAGCAGGGCTACCGGCGAGAGTTCGTGAAAACCCGAAAGGGCGGACCTCGTAAAAAAAAAAAAGAAAAGAAGAGAAAAAAGAAAATAAAAAGAATAAAACAAAAAAACAAAAAAAAACGGTATGTCCATAAGCAAGATGGGCACGGATGAAAACCCGAAAGGGCTCCGTGAGTAAAAACAGCACGACTACCGGCGAATGTTTGTGAAAACCCGAAAGGGCGCAACTTCGTTAAAGAACCCTTACAGAGTCCTCTCGACCCTGTAAGGAGAAACCACCCGAGTGAGATCCTTACGACTCACAAGGGAACAACACACTTAGGAATCCCCACGATTCCTAAGGAGAAAATACGCTTGCGAGATCCTCACGACTCGAAAGGAGAACTCTCTTATGGGACCCTCGCGGCTCATAGGATTTGAAAGTCTTAAGTCACAGAGACCTAAACCTGTGCTTAAGCAAACCCCCACAAACTTCCAATGTTGCCCTATAAGTGGTTCAATATTGACCCTTGTATACAATCCACGGGCGCGAATAAACATTTCCCTAACCAAGGTCCATCCGTGATCGGGGATATGTTCGCATAACCCTTGTAAGTCCTCTCGATTTACAAGAAGAAAACCCCCCTGTAGGATCCTTACGACTTACAGAGGAACAAAACACTTTGGAACCCTTACGATTCCTAAGGAAAAAATACACCTACAAGATCCCCACGACTTGTAGGGAGAAATACCTTCACGAGACCCTTACGGCTCATGAAGTCAAAAGCCTTAGCCGACAGGACCCTAACCCTGGTCGCTAAGCCTCCTTTGTTCGACAACGACAGAGGCAAATGATGATTCGCTCCTGGTAATATCACAGTTGTAGCGGTGCTGATGCCGAAATCGGTGTCCAATTTCGGGTTTACGGCAAAAGCCAGCAGGCCGCTCATGCATACGAAATAGCCGAAATGATAGGGCAACTTGCAATAAAAAGCAGCAAGTAAAATGTATGCATGCAAAATAGCCGAAATGATTGGGCAACTCGCAATAAAAAGCAGCGAGTAAAAACAAAAAATAGCCGAAATGATTGGGCACCGCGAAAAATTGCCGAAATGTTTGGGCAATCGCGACCTTCGCGATATAAAAGCTGAAATGATAGAGCATCGCGGAAATAAAATAAAATAAAAGAAGGAATGATAAAACTTTGGCCCTACAGTCGAGGTCACATCGATCCCTGTATACAATCCAAGGGCGTAAACAAAGAAGAAACCATACTTCCCCAGCGGATTCCGTCGAACGACGAAGCCAAACCTCAACGGTTCATTTCAACCGAAGAAGCCAGCAAATTCCTCGACTCACGGATACAAACACTCCTTGACGAGAGCCTCCTGATCCGCGTCGCCCCGCAGAGCCACCAGTGCCTCCGTAGGAACCCTCGACTCGTTTCAAACCCCAAGGACACAAATAATCCTTGGCGCTTGGGAAACAAATAATCCCTTGCAAAACTTCTCAACTCACGGATACAAACACTCCTTGACGAGAGCCTTCTGATCCGCGTCGACTCGCAGAGCCACCAGCGCCTCCGTGGGAACCATCGACTCATTTCAAACCCCAGGGACACAAATAATCCTTGGCGCTTGGGAAACAAATAATCCCTCGCAAAACTTCTCAACTCACGGATACAAACACTCCTTGACGAGAGCCTCCTGATCCGCGTCGACTCGCAGAGCCACCAGCGCCTCCGTGGGAACCATCGAGTCGTTTCAAACCCCAAGGACACAAATAATCCTTGGCGCTTGGGAAACAAATAATCCCTCGCAAAACTTCTCAACTCACGGATACAAACACTCCGTGACAAGAGCTTCTCTGACTCACATCTCGGGCAGTAAGGATTCAAAAACTTGCTTCCTGAACAATGGGACCCTGCAAGTCAATCCTAAATGGTCTCTTGCATACTATTCACGGGTCTCACTCTCTGAAGTCGATTCTCGACAAAGAGGGAAACGACCGCTTACGAGCCCTCTCGACTCGTAAGAAGGGCAATGGGATCCTGCAAGTCAATCCTAAATGGTCTCTTGCATACTATTCACGGGTCTCACTCTCTGAAGTCGATTCTCGACAAAGAGGGAAACAATCGCTTACGAGCCCTCTCGACTCATAAGAAGGGCAATGGGATCCTGCAAGTCAATCCTAAATGGTCTCTTGCATACTATTCACGGGTCTCACTCTCTGAAGTCGATTCTCGACACAGAGGGAAACAACCGCTCACGAGCCCTCTCGACTCGTAAGAGGGAGAAATTCTCTCATAAGATCCTTTCGACCTATGAGAGAAAACTACACTTGGGAATCCTCACGATTCCTAAGGAGAAAATCCACTTACGAGATCCTCTCGATCCGTAGGGAGAAAAATCTCTATGAGACCCTCACGGCTCATAGAATTGAAAAGTCTTAGGCAGCAGATCCGAACCTGCGGCCTAAGCCATCGTTATATCTTGAAGAAACCAAATTGCTTACTCTGTTACCTGTCAATCATGTTTATCAAAACAGCATGCTGATAATAAGAGAAGGGGGAAAGCAAAGAAATGATACAAGACATTGCAAAAAAAATGTGTATCTTTATTTATCAATTCAATCAAGTACATGGCGAATCGTATAAAAGAATAAAGAATGCATACATCTTATTCAAAAAAAAAAAAAAAAAAGAAAGAAAATTACAAGTATATTGATACAAGGGCAGCTACTCGGAAGGGAGCGTCTTGCACAAATGTAGCAATCGCTCGCATATCTCCTTCCACGCCTTCTCCTGCTCGGCTACCGCCGTCAACTCTGCCTCCACTTGGGCCCGTTGCCGCAAGACCAATGCAAGCTGCTCCCTCGCGACTTGATAAGCAGCCTCCCGACTTGGGATGTTGCGCTCAGCCACGTCAAGCTTCTTCTTTAAGTTTAGCCCATGGGAGATGCGCTCCAAGAGACCCTCAAAAATAGTCTTCACTTGGGCAGCATTTGACTCAACCTCAGCGCGCAGATGGGCCGTTTCGTTTGAGGTCTTTTGGCATTCCCTTAGTCTTTGAGCTACTTCTTGCTCCAAGTGGCGGGAGTGCGAAGTACTTTGCTCGAGCCAAGTTGTGCGTTGGGTGCTCAGAGCTAAAACTTCGGGAGAAGGGCGCGTCAACTCCAGCCGGTACAGACAGGCCTCGATCTCCCTGCAGCGGTTAACCCAAGATTCAACGACGCCTTCGTCGTGAAAAGTTACGAGCGCCGCTAACATTGGGTTAACATCCACAGCGAAATCTGCAGCAGAAGGAAGAGCGTCCATGCTGAGCTCTTCGATATACCCGCTCAGCATGCCTAGACTCATCACAGCACCCTTTGAAGACGGACGTCTCAAAAAGGGGCCTGCCGGTGAAAAGACGCGAGCCTCGAAAGGGACTGGAGCCGGAATAATAGCTGCAAAACAAAACAGGGTTAAACGATGGTTCAAAAGATGTTGAAGGGTTACCAAAGAGGAAATCTACTATACCAGGTGTAGCGGACGGCAAAGCCGGAAGGGCCGGAGCGCGACAGGGCTTGCATCCCCTCCTTCGATTTGTGGCACTGCAATAAAGAAAAGGAAAAGTCAGGAATCATCCCATTGCTAGAAAAAAAAGGGGTAAATAAAGATATTACCGGCGCCACCAGAGGGAGAAGCGAGTTCGGATGGGAAAGAGAAGTGCGGGAGCAACACTTGATATAAGTGATCAAAAAGCACTCCTGCAAAAGCACAATAGTGTAACGTTAGTACAAAAGCCGCATTTTTGAAAGATTAATGCATGAGTCGTGAATCCATACCTTCCAACATCCGTGACGGTACAAGGGAAGACGGGGAGGTGACTACTGCCAAAGCAGTAGTTGACGGTGCCCCCTCGAGCAATGGAGCATCGATACTGGCCGCACCTGCAAGAACAAGCTTGTTAGAAGAGATCACAAGATATATACAAAAAAAAGGGAAACGCTGGTGACTCAAAAGTTTACCTGACGAGCTGCCAGCAGAAACTGAGGCAGTCCCTTCCTCCACTGACGGAAGACCACCGCCTGTAGCTTCATCACCCGACTCAAGGGGAACCGTTGTTATGCTCTCAAGCTCTACAGGCGGCGGGGAACCATAGACAGGGAGGGCCAAGATAGGAACATTGCCAGATTCCTGAGAAGGAGCGCCCAACTCATCTTCAGGAATCATGGCCGCCTCACCCGCTGCTCCCTCAGGGTCGGCGATTACAGCTGCCTCGTCCATCGGTACCACGAGGTCCCCAGCCTCAAGCACTTCGCCCTCTACCGCCTTCGGCTCGGTTGAGACAATCATCTCATCTGCCGCCACTTCAGGCGCGGCATCAATGACCCTCTCCGCGGCAGGTTCCTCAATCTCGGTTTCAGGCACCGTGGCCCCGACGACAGTGCCCACCGTCGGCTCAGGTTCGGCAGGCGCCGCTTCCGCCGTTTCCTGGGGTCCAACGGTCTCTGCCTCCCCCTCAGTCGGACTAGGTCCTGCCAGATGAAACGCATGTGAGCCAATGGCTTTATAATTCTTACAACAAAGCTCTGAAAGAAGTACTACCTGAAGAAGATTTATCATTTGCACTCCGGGCCGCGCGTGCCGCTCGCCTATAAGCAGTAGATAGGGCGACAGGGGCCTCTTCAGAAGGAGTGTCAGCGTGAGGAATGGTGCTAGGGCCCGCTCCCGTGGCCAAAGCAGCTCTGCTCGCCTCTGCTTCAGAAGGAGTGTCGGCACCAGGAAGAGTGCTAGGGCCCGCTCCCGCGGCCAAAGCAGCTCGGCGTGCCCTTGCTTCGCGTCTCAACCGCTTCCGCTCCTCTCGAGCCATTGAGACGGATGCCACTAAGGCTTCCTTGAGTGAGGCTCCCTCGTCCGTATATAGGGATGCCTCTAAATTCTTCAAGGCGTCCCTCATCGTCTTGTCAAGCCGAGGCTCTTGTGGCAATTTTGACGAAGCCGGGACTTCGATAACGGACTTGGGAGGGACCCCTGCGTCAATTGATACAGCGCCTGCAAAGAAACAAAAGAAGGTCAGGTTAACTATAAAAAAAAAAGGGACAACAAACTTTCCTTGTAAAAGAGAAAGGGGTGAAACATACCAACGCCTGCTAGGGCACGCTTCTCCTCCTCCTCCTGAAAGGTTTTCAGGGAGGCAGCAATAGCCTCTTCAGTGGAGACACCTGTTAAAAATGGAGCGAATATTAGTTAAGGTAACAATATAAAATGCAATAGAATGACAAATAAGGCGTTTGATAATTACCGGACTCAGCGAGTTTGCTCAACATCGCTTCAAGCCTCGCCGATCGCTCTGAAGCTGCAATGGCGGCAGCCAAATTGGTGTCCGCAGGGTCCACCACAAAGCCCTCATTGCTGCCGTACTCGCATATGGTCTTGGCAGGAGAAGCCGCAGGCTTTAACCCGAGGATCGCATCGAGGGAAAGGGCGGACTTTTTCTTTTTCTGCTGTCCACCAGCTTTAGATCCACCTGGAGCGGATTTGCGCTTGGAAGCTACTTTAGGGCGGCGGGTCCCAATATCTGCCCCTACGCCTGACTCTGGCGATACTACTTTAGCCGCCTTCATGGGAGCACGAGGCGCCGATGGCGCATCCACCGTAGCGGGCAATGGCAGTCCACGCGGAGGGGCCAACACGCGTGGTCGATCAGATCCGGCCTCTTTCATCGGAGGGATAACCTGAACCCTGGGCTGCAATGGAGCCTTGCGATCGCCGCCGGGAGGCGCAGCCCTACGATCGACCAGTAAGCGTTTCTCCATCAAGATGATTGGGCCCATCGCGTGCGCGTACCAAGCCACATACGAATTGAGTATCTTGGGGGTACAGCTGGGCTCACTGATAAAAAAGTAGGAGCCTGTATTGAGCCGGATGAAGTGATGCATCGCATTCCGTACTCCCTCTGGACCGACTGCAGGTGTTCCCAAGAAGGCTTCCAACGGGACTCCTTGGTTATAACTCGATTGCCGGGCAAATCGATGCGGGTTATACCTCATGAAGAGGGCCGTTTCATTCTGCCTAAATACCAAGTAGCCCGGCCGAATGGAATAAAGGTGGAGGATTTCCCGAGCCTTCAACACGGAGACACCGCCCTTAAAGTCATCACGCAGCGGCACCACCGACTTAGTGGTCTCGGAACCCATGGTGATGACCTTATCCACAAAAGAGGTCTTCGCCCCGACTAGATGCGAACGCAGAAGCAGTCCCCTAGACTCCCGCGGAGGTGCAAACACGATGGAAGCCCCGACCAATCGTATGATTCTTGGAAATATGAATCTCTCAAAGAATGGAGGAGTTTTGTGGGCACCAAACACTCCTCGAACATGCAGCTCCATCCAAGAAGTGAAGTAATGCATCGGGAAGTTAGCAGGCTGTACCCCAGGTTCATTAGCGTCCGCCTCTACGCTAAGTCCATTGTAGAGGGAAGCCAACCCGGCGATCCCCACTGATAACTGCAGACCGGCCACCATTCGATGCGCCGGGTAAAAGACAGAAGACCGCATGAGGCGTGGGTGCATGGGAAGCGCGAAGCTGCAAAGCCACAGACCTAAGAACCCGATGAAGAAGGTCTCCTCATCCATGCCAGGAACGGCGATCTCTGAGAAAGGGACGCTAGCAGTGCCGGGAAGGTAAAAACTTCGCTGATCAATTTCCGATGAAGGTCGGCGGTCCAGGCCGAAACCAAAAGGATCAGCAAGTTGGGCGAACTTCTCACCTTGCTCTGATAAAAATTCCGGGCGAATAAAACGAGCAATGAAGTCCGCGAAACTAACGCCTCGGTCGCCCAATTCCAAATGAAGCTCCTGGTAAATCTCCAACACCTTCACCAGGCCCGGATGCTGATGCTGGATGGCATTTTCCGGAGTCAAGTCGAATACCACCTGCTTGGTGGCAAAGACGTACTCATCAGGAGGAAGCAGCTCTTCGTAGTGCTCCCCCCTCGCCGGTAAACCTGAAAGCTCAACGAATTCCTCTAGAGAAATGGAAACTTCCCTATCCGCTGCCAGGAAAGTATGTGTGGGGATATTCCATTGTTCAATGAAGGCCTTTGTCCACCACGTTGGAGGAGTAGGATACTCGAAAAGCGAGACGTAGATGGCGGAGTATAAACCAATCTTCGTCAGGTGAGCTCTTTTCGCCGCTAAAATGTACCGGGCCCATGGCAGGTATCCAGCAAGCGGTCGCGGATTCAATCCAATATTGTAAGCCTGTCCCCAAGGGCGTGCTTCACCCTGACAGATTCGCCTTCCCAAGATATCTATGGCCGGCGGCGGCTGTACCGGAATAGCGCCAATTGCAGGCTGGAGAAGGTCGTCTGAATTCCAATTTTTTACCTCCACGGCATACTCCACCGGGGGTTTGTCCGCATAGGGGATCGTAACTATGGGTTCGGAAGGCGAGGCGGAACTAAAACTGCGGCGGTCTTGGATAATCTGGCTATACCACCTTCCCCATAGGTGAAGTCTCTTGCACTCAGGATCGTGATCTTTAATCAAGGCGAACACTACCCGGTCCACTGGTGCATGTGGGAACCCTCCTTCTGAGCGGACGAAGGGAAAAGACAAGTCGTCAAACATCTTTCCTGCATAAAAATATATATATCATTAGTGGCCTGACGTTTAAACCTTAAAAAAAAAAATAATGATAAAAAAAAAATAAAATAAAATAGTAATAAATAAAAATCTTGCTCCACACTGTGATGCAGCGGGTAGGGGACCAAAGGGGGACCCACAAAATCAAGATGACGGCGCATCATTTGATGAGACAATCCCACCATTGGATGAGACTATCAGTCAATAAAAAAGACCCCCAAGAGAATATCCTCATTGGGGGGGACCCCTAGAGACAAGGAGAAGATCTCCTCTTTTCAGAGCAAAGCTCTGCCACAGAGTGACATTTGTCAAACTCCTGTTTCAAAGGAATAAAACTTCTTAAAAAAGAGCCTAGCTCTGCAGTAGTAATAAAAATTTATAACTCCTAAGAATTAAAATTTTGGGATCTTAAAGATCCATGGAAACTTTAAAAAAAAAAAAAAGTTTTCTAGTTGATTTATGAAGCAGGGCTCTGTTCATGGGTTAAAACCTAAGAACAGAGTCTCTGCAAATTTTTGAGAGCAAGGCTCTGTGAATAAAAACCCCAAAGGGGTTTCCTTTAGATCAAAGATCTATAAGAGCAAGGCTCTGTGAATAAAAACCCCAAAGGGGTTCCCTTTAGATCAAAGATCTATAAGAGCAAGGCTCTGTTGAAGAAACCCCAAAGGGGTTTCCTTTAGATCAAAGATCTATAAGAGCAAGGCTCTGTTAATTAAGTTTAATTTGAATTAAATTAATTTAATTTTACCTATAATGGTTCTGAAGTTAGAACTTGGAAGTTCTTAAGGAAATCACAAGAGCAAAGCTCTGGAAGTTCTCAAGTAAGAGCAAGGCTCTGAAATTCAATTTCTTGAAAATGGTAAAAAATTACCAAGGACCAAGGGTCCTATTTATAGGCGCCTGCGCCTGTTCACTTGACCCCTAGATCCGACGGTCAGGATCTTGCCACCGCTGCACTCACGCGCGCGCCACGTGAGCGCAACGGTGGGGGGGCATCTGTTTCCCCCAATCAGAGCAAGGCTCTACTTAATTTTGAAAATTCAAAATTCGAAGCAACGCTTCAGTCCCCGTGCGCAGCGCGCAATTTGCCACATGGCAGAAGCTGATTCGGCGGCGTAACGCCCGAGACAGTGCGTCCCATCAGAGCAAGGCTCTTCAGAAAACATAATTAAGACTTAACTGCGCAAATGCATGGCAGCGCGACACGTGTCTGCGCAGTTGCGCAATCGCAACTGCGCGAGCGCACGGATGCGCGACACGTGTCACGCGCTGGTGAGTTGCGCAGTCGCAACTGCGCAAGCGCACGGATGCGCGACACGTGTCTGCGCAGTTGCGCAACTGCGCAAGCGCACGGATGCACGACACGTGTCTGCGCAGTTGCGCAATCGCAACTGCGCAAGCGCGCGACAGCGCGACACGTGTCACGCGCTGGTGAGTTGCGCAGCAACAGAATGAAAATTTAAGTAAATCTTTTCTGTTCTTCTGTAAAACAGAGACCCTTGGATCAGAGATCCAATGGTGGGAAAATTCCCAAAATTATTCAGGAAAGATCTTGATAACAAATTTAACAAATTTGTGAGCACTATAAATAAGAGCCCAGACCTCATTCAAAAATAAGGTAGAATCATCAAGAGAAGGATAAACTTCTGAAGAAAAAAAAAGAAGAGAAAGAACTCTTGAAGATTAATCAAGAACAAAAAAAAGAAAGGTAAAATTTCTGAAGAACAGAAGATTAAAAAAGGGAATAATAAAAAATATATAAATAGTGCCTTGCACTTGATATGAACCCTTGGTTCTGTGAAAAGAAAACAAGAAGAAAAACTTGTTATCTTTTGATCTAAATTTAGATCAAAAGTGCCATGCACTTTTGTTCTTCAATCTGAAAATTCTTGAGTTCCTGCAACTCATTACTTAAAAGGGCCTGGCCCAAATCAAATCACAAAAATAATAAAAGGGCAGAGCCCTATTTGGAAAATTCTTGAGGGCCTGGCCCAAATCAGATCACAAAAATAATAAAAGGGCAGAGCCCTATTTGGAAAATTCCTGAGTTTTTGCAACTCATTATTTAAAAGGGCCTGGCCCAAATCAAATTAATAAGAGGGCAAAGCCCTGTTTGGAAAATTCTTGAGTTTCTGTAACTCATTATTTAAAAGGGCCTGGCCCAAATCAGATTGCAAAATAATAAAGGGGCAGAGCCCTGTTTAGATTGATTCTTTTAATCGGGCAGAGCCTAAAATAAAAAAAATTGGACTTAACCCAATCCTGGCTGTAAGTCCTTAAATTAAATGCCTCTCATAAACCAATTCACGACCGGTTCGAGGGTACATCTCCGAACTCCTTTGACATCTGTCGTTGTAATTCCTCAACGACGTCAAAGAGGTGACGGGTCCCAACGACCACTCATCTAATATCGGACCGAAACGTCCTTAAACTAACATCGGACCGAAACGTCCTTAAACTAATATCGGACCGAAACGTCCTTAAACTAACATCGGACCGAAACGTCCTTAAACTAACGTCGGACCGAAACGTCCCTAAACTAATATCGGACCGAAACGTCCCTAAACTAATAACGGACCGAAATGTCCTTAAAACTAGCGATGGACCGAAACGTCCTTAAACTAATAATGGACCGCTATGTCCTTAAACTGGCGACGGACCGAAACGTCCCTAAACTAATAATGGACCACCACGTCCCTAAACTGGAATATGGACCGCCACGTCCCTAAACTGACACAATAGGGCCCAAACGCTCTTTTGTCGGATCTAAACGGTCCCGTCTAAGTTGATCTTAGCCCCAAATACGGTTAATGTGTCCTTAGATATTCAAATAAGTAATAAAATCCCAAACCAACTTTGGTTCAAGAGTACATCTCTGAACTCCTCAGACACCTGTCGTTGTAATCCCTCAACGACGTCAGAGAGGTGACGAGTCCCGACGGCCGGATAATTAAATCAATCACTACGTCAAGTCGATCTTAGCCCAAAACAGGACTAATGTATCCTTGACGAACGTTTAAGTTGATCTTAGTCGCAACGCGACTAATGCATCCTTAAACTAAAAACACCGAACCCAAATCTAAGCAAACTACGGATTTGGACTAATCCACGTCCTACGGGCGACGATATTACTCAGTCTCCGTATACAATCCACGGGCAACCACAAATAAAACAAATACACACGACACGAAGTGAAATTCTGGAGAAGGAGAAAGTTGTTACCGCGATGCGGTAGCGTAATTAACTGCAGGGGCTTGCGCCTGCAGGGAAGAGCGTCCCCACAATCAAAACCCCCTCACCCTGAGGGGGAATCTGACGAAGTCTGCTACATCGGCCGCATCCGTCTAAACCTCCGATATACGGTGCCGTAAATCAACTCGGCATCTTCGGAGAGATAGACGGATAAAACCAAATAGCATCTGCCCCGAACTTCAGGCAAGACGTCTTCACGTCGTCGCCGTCTTTCGGAGGGGAACACGAGGTATTGAACACTTATGTAGATTTATTTTAGTACCCTCACATTTAGGAGGTTGACAGAGGACCCGTTATCAACTAAGATCGTCCCTATCTTAATGTCATGGTAGTATCCAGTGACATACAGGGGACGGTTGTGCTCACGCGTTTCGATGAGGAGATCTTCATTGCCGAAAGTGATATCAGCTGTATGCACTTCTTCCAGCTCGTCCTTCATCTTTTCTTCGGCAAGGAAAGCATGGAATTGGTTGGGCTCTTGTAGTGCCTTGATCAGAGAATCTCTCGCCTCTTTAGATAGCAGAAGGGCATCGAGAATGCTTAGCTGCGAGGATATCTTCCTCAGGTGTGCCAGAACGTTATAATCCACCTTGTTTTTCTTGGGCGGGTCCTTGGCTGCCAGCTCTTCGACAATTCGATCATCGAGGGCGATATCCTCAGGGACTTTTTGTTAGGATTCCTTAGCACCTAGCCAAGGGTTTTCAATTTCACACATGCCACAACAAAAAAAATGAGGGGGTGCTAAGCAATCAACTACGAATCGTACTAGAAAATGGGGTAACAAAAACATGTAATCTAACATTACAAAGAGAAGTGAACAAAAATACAACCTTTGTGGATCCGCTCCTTCACTTCTAAAGCTCCGTGTTGACGTCCCTTCGCTGCGATCATCGAACTCCCGGACTCTAGTATGGAATTCCCCGGAGAAATGAAAAAGCTTGCTCATAGACTTCGAGGCCGAAGATTATCTACGTCGAGGTGACTCAAACTCAAGCTAACCCTTCACTAGGTCAAGAACTTTGTGAAGAGAACACCCTAAAATAAATGGCAAGTAGTATAGGATGATGAAATAGGAAGTGGGTTCACTTTAGATTTTGATTTCTCACTTGTTTTCATCACTTAGAAAAAACTAGCAAGGTTTTTCTTTTGGATGATGAAGAAGAAGAAGTAAGAATGAATAATGAGAAAAAGAATAATGATAATTATGCAACCATGGGTGAGTTAGTATCATCCACTAACTCTTGTAGAGACATAACCATGGCTAATTATAATGGTTTGGTTAATAAATATCTTAATTGAGACAAAATAAGTGGACTTTGTCAAAGATGCTTCAAGCTTCATGAAGCTTCAAGTCATGACAAAAGATGCCACCATTTTGAATAATTAAGATAAATAAAAACCTAAATTATAATTAGCATGGTTTATATCACTCACCCACCCATGTTTTCATGTATCATCAATCATGATACAAACATGTACACAATTATATATCACATATACACTTTGTGCACATCAAGTGAGAAAATAATCTTAAGTGAACCAATACTAGTTAATGTAAAGCAATATATCAAATATATAATTATACATTAAATCATTAAATCAACACTTGATTTAATGATCCGGTCATATCGCATATAACCGACTAATATCTAGTGTATCAATATATCGAATCAACACTTGATTCGGTAACCCGGCTATATCGCATATAACCGACCGATGATACAAATCGCGAGAATATAATACAGTATCACATACTCGTATTATTCTCGGTCCCGCACATATCTCATATATGCTCCTATTTCGTTTCGCTTGAGCCAGGAAACCTCTGTGTAGGACTCTAAAGACTCGTCAATACGCCGGCAGTAGAAGGTGATCATATCAGTCAGCCACAAGCCGCAAGCGGTCTGCTAAACGTAACGGCCACCCGGGTATTGAGCGATTAGAAGATCAATGCGCAAGCCTACTCACACTCCTGCGAATCCAATCAGTAACACTTACCGCACAGTCCGGTCTGTTCATCTGATATGTCGCATATCTTGCCTAGGGGTGGTAAACGTCAGACTACAGTAGCTTGATAAGTCATGCCGATGTAAGGTCCATAACGAGCGTGAAACTACTGATAACACTTACCAGTAAATCACATCAACCCTGGCCAGGGATTTCCTGTTATGGCCAGTCGAGCATAGCGCAATATCAACCCCCAATACCGGGAGAGACGAATCCCCTCCTATCGCTTATTGCCTCCATGTGACTCGGGACTGTACCCAAAAACCACCTGTTTGCACGACTCAGTAGAGCCGTGGTAGGGTGGAAAGCAAAGCACAGTGGGAGACATACAAGACTCTATGACGATCTCGGGTCGACAGACTAAGCTGTACTAGTGTCACCAGAGAATTGCCATCTGACGTGAGGTATAATACCATCTGGGAGTTCTCGGCGAGTCCGTTCAGTATACCCAGTCTCCACTGAGCACCCTCATATCATCTCTAATGTCAAACACCAATGGATATGGGATCATCCATCGACCATCACATGGGTCAAGAAGATATACGCTAGTCTACTCTGGAATATCGATACCCCGTCTCGATATTCCCACGACTAGGAACATTGAAGGATGTACTCATGGACTACCCAGGTCCCACTAGTATGATCTGCATCGTAATCCTGGAAGTCGAGTACACATCCTAAGGGCTTTATCAACATGTAATAGAAAGACAGTAAGTGTACATGTTAAGATAAAAAGCAACCAGATAGCGTACTATCATGTCGATCAAGAAAGTCCTCCCTATATATGTCCAAGCACCCAATACAATATACATCTCATGTACAGTAATGGCCTCTAGGGCATACATATAACTAACAATTTCCCACTTGCACTAGGGCCATCATGTAGCAATGGTTGTAGTATCTCATACTCAACCATCCCATAAAGTCTCTCTCTGGGAAAAGGCCTTCGTGAGTGGATCCGCCGTGTTGTCCTCTGAGTCTACTCTCCTAACCTCGATCTCTCTGGAGATCAACCATCTCCAAGATTAGGTGATACTTCCTTAGAATATGTCTGAGTCACTGATGGGACCGGGGTTCCTAGGCCAAAGCCACGCCTCCATTGTCACACATTGGTAGGAACTTAGTTCATCTCATGAACAAATATAAACCCAAACTGCCTCTTTGGTAGTATCTTTGATAGCGATGTCACCAGCCTTTATCGTCTAGTTTGTCACGGTATCTAGCTTGGAACTCTTCCAACATACCGTCCCTCCACTGAGGGTAAAGACAATGCCTGTGACTGACATTCAGTCGTCCTTACCACCCTGGAAGGTATCCAGTGATTCTCCTCAGGATCGATTGATACCATCTCACTACACCTAGTGAGAATCTTAATATCCACTTAGATCTATCTCATAGATCTAAAAACCCAGGATTTAGGAGGTATCACCTTGATCCTATATGGAGAGTCCTTGTGATAAGAGGAGATTGACCGAGTGTAGTATATAAAACTCTTTTCCTATCAAGAGTATGTCATCCACGTACAGTATGAGGAATACCACTATACTCTCTACTACCTTTTTGTATATACAAGGTTCATCTATCATTTTGATGAAGTCAAACTCTTTGACTACCATATCAAAACAGATGTTCCAACTCCGCGATACCTGCTTTATCCCATAAAGCATCTTGCACACGTGTTCACTGCTCCTACTGTCTACGAAACCCTCTGGCTGTGTATTTATAGACGCTCTCTTCTAAATCATTATTTAGAAAAGCAGTCATGACACCCAACCACCAGATATCGTAGTCATGGTATGTGGCATTGGCAAGTAGGATCCGGATGGACTTAAGCATAGCCACTGGATAAAAGGTTTCATCATTATCTATGCCTGGTCGACGACGAGAACCTCTTACAACAAGTCTAGCTTTGAAAGTCTCAACTTTTCCATCTACGCCAAGTAATCTTCTCAAGATATACTTGCTCCTGATGGAGATTTAACCCTTCAGATATAGCAACCAAAGTCCATACTTTGTTGGTGTACATGGATTCCATCTCAGATCGCTTAGCATCCAGCCATTCTTACAGAGTCCCTACTCTTGATAGCCTGCTCGAAACCAGTTGGGTCATCATCTCATGATGCAATCCTCGCTCCCACTGTCATCGAGAAATTGAAGTATCTCTCAGGCGGATGAGGAACCCTACCAGATCGGCGGAGAGGCTGAGATTCGTCGGGAACTATTGAATCCTTATTCAATAGGTATGCAGCTTCATAAGTGCATAACCCCCAAAGGAAACAGGTAACTCAGTAATACTCATCATAGAGCGCACCATATCTAATAGGGTGTGATTGCTCCGCCCCGATACACCGTTGTGTTGTGGTGTATACGGAGGACTAATGCCGAGGGAGAATCTCATTCTCCTTTAGAATAGTCCAGGATATCCATGCCTAAGTATTCTTCTCTCTGATCACATCAAAGGACATAATAATTATACCTGTATTGGTTCTCTACTTCTGACTTATATTCTTTGAATTTCTCAAAAGCTTCAGACATGTGTTTCAACAGGAACATGTGTTCAAATCTTGAGAGATCATCAGTGAATGTAAGGAAGTACAAAGAACCAGTCCTGGCAATTGTAGACTGGGGACTTTTATACATCATCATGTATCAGTCCCAAGAGTTTACTAACTCTTTCTCTATTTCCAGTAAACGGAGCTATGGTCATTTTATCTTTGTGACATGACTGGCAAGTTTCACAAGATGTAAATTCAAACTGATTTAAATATTCATCTTAATGTAACTTAGTTAGTCGGGTCGCATTGATATGACCTAGTCTACAATGCCTCAAGAAGAATTCGTTCATTTCTGAACTCTTCCTCTTGTATGTTGTCACGACCCGAAAGTACGGAACATGACCGGCACTTAGACTACGAACGTCTTAAGGAGTACGTATGCTAAGTAAGCCGAAACCCAGAAATCCAAACCAAGAGAAGTAGTAGAGAATAGGAAGAACCATATCAAATCAACCTGTATGCAACATAATATACAACGCCTAAAGGCGAGGATCACAACAGAAATGGAACTCAACCAGCAAGAAACTCAAGAAATATAACATGCTACTCTATGGTCGAAAGAATAACATTACTGGTCTCTATCTCAAAAAAATACAAGTTTGGTTGATGGAACTTCTAGATACAACTGAAATATAATATACAAGGTATAATGATGGGTAAGATACAATAAACCCACCTACTAGCAAGTCACCCGAAAAGAAACCGTGCCCGCAAAGCCGTAATGAAATCCGTACGGCAACACCTGCAAGAAACTGGGACACAACGAGGGTGAGTTGCCAACTCGTGAGTAGAAAAAGATCTATGAACAGAAAATCGCATGAATAACGCAACCTAGGTCAATGATCATAATATATCCTCAAATATATGAATAACATGCAGCCTATAACAATGGCTAGGGTAATATCTAACCCGAGTGTGATCTCATGTGCCCGTGTCAGTGCCTCAGGTAGCAATATATCATATGAATGAGGTATGAATGCATGAAAACAGAATACATGTAAATGAAGAAACTGTTTTCATAAATTAGTGAAATTTCCTTTATATTTTTAAAATGAAGTATCATAAATGAAATCAGCATCAACAGTGTCTAGCATCGACACAAAACATAAATCTCAATGTCTCAAAACCTCAGGCTCCGGCCATCCGGACTGGCCTGTATCATCAAATCTCAGTACCTCAATATCTCGAAATCTCAATGTCTCAATCTCAATAGCTAGGGCGCCGTCAGTCCAGACCGGCCCCTACCATCCATCTCAAGACCACGACGGTATCCTCCGGATATCCGACGCGTCGGGTAAAATCACCGGTAGGTAGTCTCCCCCTGCCAGGCTCATCGTCATCACCACGAGCTTCTTGCCCCGGGGTACCTTACCGGGTCCACCATGTACCCGAAACGGTTCATCCAACACCTCGAATCGGGTATCCAAATCTATCAGCAAACTCATGGTGGACGACTCATACATCATGGGAAAAACCGCGTTTTTTATTTAAAAAGAGAAAGAAGAAGTTTGTATATGTTTTGCGGTTTTCCCCAAATCCAGAAAATCTCATGGAAATCCAAATCCAAAACCTCAATAGCATGTAAAAAGTGAATATATGCATGAGAATCCATGAATGCGGCATAACAATGAATAACAGTATGCATGAGGTAGCAGGTAATAACTATAATGTATAAACTAACATATAAGGCAAGTACACTAATATCATGTCTAAACTATTAGCTAACAGGCTATGTCAAGCAATAATATTTTCTAAGGTGTACGTGACATGGCAATTACCGATGAAGATGTGTGTGAGCCGGCAAGTAAGTGTATGTGGTACATACGCATCATCGGTAATGGTGCTGGTGTCCTAACCATAAGATATCAACAGTAGAATATGAAGCATAATATAAGCATGTGATGCGGAGCAAACAACAATAATGAGCGGGAGCTGAATACTAGACGCAACGATAATTAATCTGTTTTAACCTAATATAAGTCCTACAATGGTGCCTTTTGAAATAACACGAATCGTGGGGTTTTGAAAATAAGGGCTACGGTGTTTTAAAGAAAAGATACGTTTTTTGAAATATCCGTAGGATCCCTTAGGCTGTCTTTAAAAATACGCACGATTCGTAAGCTTTGAAATAGGTAGGAACCGAATCTAATCTAACAACTAACTAAACTAAAGGGCTACGCTATAAGCTAGACTACAGGTAAAGAAACCGCCTAACATCTGAGTCGATACATATACATACCTGTATATATATTAGTCGGTGATCCCGCCTCAATAATATCATATCCGATACCATATCTATAATCAGACATCCCAAGTCAAGAGTGCGGATCGATCATCAAGATATAGCTCGTACGTAAATCCGTCGTACGGCATCCCCAAATCTGGGTACGGGTCAATATCATATTCCTCACACTATTCCTCTGGTATCCTCTTTATCCAAGATCATAGTCTAGGGTACTGACCTATGTCTAGTACAATACTAATATCCTCAATATACTCATGATCTGACTACTGATCGACAATCTCGTTCAAACCGATATCGTCAGCACATATCATCATCAAGGGGTATACATCGCCCGATACGGCCTAATATCAATATCCTAGCATATTATGCATCATATCACGATCACATGTCGACCATTTATTTATAACACTATTCACCCGTATCGCCGCCGCAAGATCCGCTATAACACCAGGACGTACCTTAAGTACGAATCCTGCCATATCACCGAGATCACAACCACAAACAAATCTCATCGACTCAGCTCAATCCCAAGTATCCTCCTCAAATCCGTATGTGAACACATAGTCCCATACCCATGTGAACATATAAATATATTCCCATACACGCACATATGAAATAAGGAATGTATGCAAGTATGTATATGTGTGTATGTGTAAGTGTAGTGCACCCACTACCTAAGGTTTCGTAACCATGCACCAATCCAACACCAATATCCATCTAAAATCATCAATAATAAATCCTAACAACATATCATAAATTGTTGGTGTGTATACGCATCCGTATACATCACCACGGACTGCGGGGGTGCTATACGCCATCCACCCGACTTCTCCCCGTAGATATAAATCTACTCACCTGGTCCTCGCTAGCCGGTACCGACGTCGCCACGCGCTTGCTTGTCGTCTCGAAGTCCACATGGGGGTACCTACATATCATAACGCACCATATCGCATTAAAACTAAATTCGAAATCGAAACGGCATACGAAAATCAAATCGGCACGCGTATCACGCATAGGTCCAAACCTATCGCCTACGCATGCAAGAATAGTCAAACCAACCCTCGATGTCGATGTACAAACGTCAAACCATCGAGAAAAATCCAATCACACTCATTTGCACATTCACGAACACTAATTTTAATATAAACTAGGTTAAAACTCACAAAAACCTCAATTTTGCTTAAAAAGTCATTTTTCCGAAAATCTAGCAAGCACAATTCGCCGTTTTTGTACAAAACAGGATGTTTAAATGAATGTAGCGGCCAATATATTTATTAAATATCTTAACTAAGTCGTATAAATAATTTCCGGAATTTAATCTCATTAAATTCCAAAAATCCTAATATTCTAGTTTACAAAATACCCTTTTTAACAATTTCATAGCAAAAATGCACAAACTACAATTTAGGTTGGATTTCCATGAACTAAAGTGTTAAACTACACTTAATAAAGTTAATAATATGATAAAAACCCTAACCATATTTTTAATCTCATATTTCGAATTAAATCAAAAAAACTAGTTTGCAACAAAAAGCTTAATTTGGACATTTTTCAAGTAACAACTTGTAATTAACAACTAGATTAGTTTTCTACAAAACTAAATATATTAATCCACCTCACTAAACCATACACAATCAAACACAACCCATTTCCACAACAAACCCTAACTTAGTAATCAAAACCCTTTCTTTAAATTTCAAAACTTGAAATTTAAAACCCTAATTTAACACCTAATAGCTAGATTCAAGTAATTTAACAACAAATTAAGCATAAGCTTATGATTATACCTCACAAGCTTGAGATCAAACTTGCAAAAATCTTAGCCTCCAACAATGATTTCATGCTCCAAGATCCATGCTTGAATAGCTAAAGAATAATGGGTAAAGCTTGGATTTAGAATTAGCTTTGAATTTTTGAGAAAAAGGGTGGATTTTTGATAGAAATTTTGGGGATTTTGATGGAAAAATGAGATGAAGTATTTGGGGCTGTTTTGGTTCAGGTTTTGGCCAGAAATCTTGGGGGATTGGGTGAGGGAGGAGAGAGAGTGAGGTGGGGAAAGTTAGTTCAAGTCAAAGTCAACTCAAATTATACCATTTTCTACTCTTTTTTCTTTTCTTTTCTTTCATTTCTTTTCTTTAAAATCCAAGTGGGGAAAAAAGAGGGGGCTGCTGAATTCTTCAAGGGGATAAGTGAATGGGGGTGTGTGGGTGTGGGTACGGGTGTGGGGTGATGAAAAATGATAAATACAATACCCCAAACATCCATTTACGCTAAAAAAAAGCCTTTTTTCTTCAATAATTTCTAAACCGTTTTGGCAAATGATTTCGTTCCAAAAACCACATGATAAAATTTTATTTAATGTTTTATGATGCACAAAATTTGTTTCAACTCATTCCAATTTGTAATTTTCCCTAATTAAATGTATTAGTGACGGCTTAAAATAATAATAAAATAATATTTTTTTCAGAAAATTTGAAATTTCACCAGCGGCTCAATAAACACCAAATAATAGCAATTACATAGCTAAAATGTGTATATTTAATTTTTATAATAAGATATTTGTATTTTGACTTTTTACAGAAAACCCCCTTATTTTACCGATTTTTTTCGAAATTTCACCGAAACGATTTTCAAAACGTTACAATCTTCCCCCCTTAAAGAAATTCGGTCCCCGAATTTAAATTCAAACTCCCCCAAATACTAAAACATCTAAGAAAAACCATCAAGTCGTCGGGGCTCCGAAATTGTAACTACATAAAACAAATCGTAGCGCAGCGCATGCGCTTGAAAAATGAGCATATAACTCAAATCAAAACTCCGTCAAGCATCCCGCAATCATCGGAGTCATGGAGAAGACATCAATGCCAAATCCAAATCAAAACCAATATGATATAACTCGAAACTATAAATGTAAATATCGAATCTATATCTGTAAGTATCTGAAGGAAATGCATGCCAAATCTCTTTAAGTCGCTGTGCAACGCGTATAACACTGCACAGTGGCGGACGTCTACCATAAGAAAATAACTATATACATATATACCTTTGTTTGAAATGTACGTTCCGCCGTTTTGGAAACAATTTAGAAGGGTCTCCTTGTTTTAAACATTTCGTGTCATATCAGACACGTAGGTAAATACTGAGGCTATAGCTCGCTTTTTGGAAATCCCTTCAATAACTATCAATGCATGCAAAATGTATTCAGGTACTGTCCTCTGACTAGTCCTGCTCAGTACGGAAACACATAGCAATATCATAAAACGTACTGCTCTATAAGAAATCAATCCCAAAATATGCACATGAATACTACGTGCGTCTGGTGCGCACGGAAATCAAAATCCATGAATGTACCATACATGCGCACAGAAACAACATCTAAGTGCATCAGGTGTGCACGAAACATCTGTCGTAGGCAACATGTGTGCCTGACAGCAAAATCAGGTGCATCTGACATGCACGAAAAATCTCGAATTAGTGCATCTGGTGTGCACCAAATCGCATCTCGTAACAGGCGCCCAACAGGTGCTAAAAATCCAATCCGGTGCATAAAATGCACAAAACAAATGTCGAGCATCACCCTCGAAATCGAAATCCAGTGTATCCAAGTGCACAAAATACATGTCACTGCACTGCCAGCATATATAAACTATACAGAGTGCAGGAACCAAATCGCGTGCGTGCATACGCACAAAATCAACTCAACTGTTTAAAACCGTAAAATCACAAACATGTGAAACTAAAGCACGAAAACGATATCAAGTGCAACACTGTGCAAAGATCGTAAATCCTCAATCATCAAAATCAAATCATACGAATAAATCACCCAAAACATCGAAATCAATAATGGCGGAACAGTACCGCTCAAGTGCATCCTCTAAGAATCTCGGGCCAACTGTCGCGGTCACTAGTGGGACGTCTCGTCAATGATCATGACCTCTGGCCTGCTGGTGTGCGTAACATGACCACTCCTGGGTCCAAGTCTTCTCCGTGGATTACCAATCTCACAATCCATCGGCTCATCGGCCCTGTCAAGGCAGCATATCACTGGCGTCGGCCTCTGGCTCTATGAATGCACGTGACACATCTGATCCTGGGTGCAAGTATCATCGCAGCAGTATCCTGGAAGGAATCCTGCTCACGGTCTCTTCCATGTCTCGTCTCTGCCAACTGTCCGGAAGTCATTGTCCTTTCCTATATCTGCATCTTGCTCTGGAACGACTGCATACTCATCGCGACTCCTTCTGGAAGGTAAGTCCAAGTACCATGCCTCGGCATGCGCATCGCCTCTCTGATGTCGGCGGAGTGGAACGTCATCTCATCTAGATCTGGTGCGAACCTCTTATTCCACTTTTCTCTAATGTCGTCTTCTTTGGACTCGTCTCGTCGCGGCTGCATGGACTGAGCTCCAACGGCTATCCTCGTATCTGGAGTCTCCCAAGAATGCATCTCACCACCTAGCATCCGAATTAAATCGAGCCATCCAATCGATTCGTCAAAACCTCATAATCCTCCAAGAGCTCAACACCTTGGGTACAGTTTAATAGTATCGAGTACATACCACAGCATCGGTGGTCCAGCCGTAGAAGGGCAAACTCAAGCCTCACTAATGGCGCCGCAGAACTGCCGCAAACTCTAAGGTTCAAAGGCTTTCACACGGTCATTAAGTCGAGTTAGGGTTTCATTCTTCTAGAGGGACCATAGAATTGCCTGCATGTCTTTCCGACTATCTTAAACTTGGAATAATAGGTTTCTGACATTCGATCGTCTCTGTCGACTCCCAACGTCTCCACGTGAAGTCGTCTCTAGCTGGAATCCATCTATCTGATGACCTCGCATCGGGTTAGGCGAACGATCCACATGTCCTAGTCATTCATCCACGATGACTAGCGACCTTCTATCATCTCTTAGTACAACTCGTTCTGCACTAACTCCAGCATCTGGGGCAATACCTTGTCGTTCGCAGCAATAACTGGCTCGCTCGTCTGCACGCCGAACAGTGCCTCGATCATCATGAATAAGCAACACACCAACGGTCATCAAGATCTGGCTGGCCTCTATCATTAGCTCAATCCTCTAATGTCAATCAGCACATCCGAGTAACCTCATAAAGGCGATCCGCCAAACGCTAGTGGCGCGGAAACACAGTCAAAAGACACCTCTCTATAATCGGGTGTCGCCGGAATCATGCCCTGGTCAGTCCTCGTTCGTGCCGAGCTCGTGCTGACCGCAACTCTAGCCGTAGCTCTCCCTGCCCGTAATCGTGGCAGCAAAACCAAACTGGTACCGATGAGGCTAGATCAGGAAGGAATATAATACTGAACAAGGAAATGTACATCCTAAGGCTTCTTAAGTGGAGTGGCGTGTCGTAAATATGCCGCGGAACATACCAACGGTACGTCACTCTACTTTAGTCACCTATTCCATCAACCAAGGGTCATCCTACGCTCCGAAGGTAAAACCTAACGCTCTGATACCAACTTTGTCACGACCCGAAAGTACGGAACATGACCGGCACTTAGACTACGAACGTCTCAAGGAGTACGTATGCTAAGTAAGCCGAAACCCAGAAATCCAAAGCAAGAGAAGTAGTAGAGAATAGGAAGAACCATATCAAATCAACCTGTATGCAACATAATATACAATGCCTAAAGGCGAGGATCACAACAAAAATGGAACTCAACCAGCAAGAAACTCAAGAAATATAACATGCTACTCTATGGTCGAAAGAATAACATTACTGGTCTCTATCTCAAAAAAATACAAGTTTGGTTGATGGAACTTCTAGATACAACTGAAATATAATATACAAGGTATAATGATGGGTAAGATACAATAAACCCACCTACTAGCAAGTCACCCGAAAAGAAACCGTGCCCGCAAAGCCGTAATGAAATCCGTACGGCAACACCTGCAAGAAACTGGGGCACAACGGGGGTGAGTTGCCAACTCGTGAGTAGAAAAAGATCTACGAACAGAAAATCGCATGAATAACGCAACCTAGGTCAATGATCATAATATATCCTCAAATATATGAATAACATGCAGCCTATAACAATGGCTAGGGTAATATCTAACCCGAGTGTGATCTCATGTGCCCGTGTCAGTGCCTCAGGTAGCAATATATCATATGAATGAGGTATGAATGCATGAAAACAGAATACATGTAAATGAAGAAACTGTTTTCATAAATTAGTGAGATTTCCTTTGTATTTTTAAAATGAAGTATCATAAATGAAATCAGCATCAACAGTGTCTAGCATCGACACAAAACATAAATCTCAATGTCTCAAAACCTCAGGCTCCGGCCATCCGGACTGGCCTGTATCATCAAATCTCAGTACCTCAATATCTCGAAATCTCAATGTCTCAATCTCAATATCTAGGGCGCCGTCAGTCCAGACCGGCCCCTACCATCCATCTCAAGACCACGACGGTATCCTCCGGATATCTGACGCGTCGGGTAAAATCACCGGTAGGTAGTCTCCCCCTGCCAGGCTCATCGTCATCACCACGAGCTTCTTGCCCCGGGGTACCTTACCGGGTCCACCATGTACCCGAAACGGTTCATCCAACTCCTCGAATCGGA
Source organism: Agapanthus africanus (assembly GCA_030015575.1). Lineage (NCBI taxonomy): Eukaryota > Viridiplantae > Streptophyta > Magnoliopsida > Asparagales > Amaryllidaceae > Agapanthus > Agapanthus africanus. The sequence goes on from CM057338.1 coordinate 985,789,472, forward strand.
TCTCCAAATCTATCAGCAAACTCATGGTGGACGACTCATACATCATGGAAAAAACCGCGCTTTTTATTTAAAAAGAGAAAGAAGAAGTTTGTAAATGTTTTGCGGTTTTCCCCAAATCCAGAAAATCTCATGGAAATCCAAATCCAAAACCTCAATAGCATGTAAAAAGTGAATATATGCATGAGAATCCATGAATGCGGCATAACAATGAATAACAGTATGCATGAGGTAGCAGGTAATAACTATAATGTCTAAACTAACATATAAGGCAAGTACACTAATATCATGTCTAAACTATTAGCTAACAGGCTATGTCAAGCAATAATATTTTCTAAGGTGTACGTGACATGGCAATTACCGATGAAGATGTGTGTGAGCCGGCAAGTAAGTGTACGTGGTACATACGCATCATCGGTAATGGTGCTGGTGTCCTAACCATAAGATATCAACAGTAGAATATGAAGCATAATATAAGCATGTGATGCGGAGCAAACAACAATAATGAGCGGGAGCTGAATACTAGACGCAACGATAATTAATCTGTTTTAACCTAATATAAGTCCTACAATGGTGCCTTTTGAAATAACACGAATCGTGGGGTTTTGAAAATAAGGGCTACGGTGTTTTAAAGAAAAGATACGTTTTTTGAAATATCCGTAGGATCCCTTAGGCTGTCTTTAAAAATACGCACGATTCGTAAGCTTTGAAATAGGTAGGAACCGAATCTAATCTAACAACTAACTAAACTAAAGGGCTACGCTATAAGCTAGACTACAGGTAAGGAAACCGCCTAACATCTGAGTCGATACATATACATACCTGTATATATATTAGTCGGTGATCCCGCCTCAATAATATCATATCCGATACCATATCTATAATCAGACATCCCAAGTCAAGAGTGCGGATCGATCATCAAGATATAGCTTGTACGTAAATCCGTCGTACGGCATCCCCAAATCTGGGTACGGGTCAATATCATATTCCTCACACTATTCCTCTGGTATCCTCTTTATCCAAGATCATAGTCTAGGGTACTGACCTATGTCTAGTACAATACTAATATCCTCAATATACTCATGATCTGACTACTGATCGACAATCTCGTAGAAACCGATATCGTCAGCACATATCATCATCAAGGGGTATATATCGCCCGATACGGCCTAATATCAATATCCTAGCATATTATGCATCATATCACGATCACATGTCGACCATTTATTTATAACACTATTCACCCGTATCGCCGCCGCAAGATCCGCTATAACACCAGGACGTACCTTAAGTACGAATCCTGCCATATCACCGAGATCACAACCACAAACAAATCTCATCGACTCAGCTCAATCCCAAGTATCCTCCTCAAATCCGTATGTGAACATATAGTCCCATACCCATGTGAACATATAAATATATTCCCATACACGCACATATGAAATAAGGAATGTATGCAAGTATGTATATGTGTGTATGTGTAAGTGTAGTGCACCCACTACCTAAGGTTTCGTAACCATGCACCAATCCAACACCAATATCCATCTAAAATCATCAATAATAAATCCTAACAACATATCATAAATTGTTGGTGTGTATACGCATCCGTATACATCACCACGGACTGCGGGGGTGCTATACGCCATCCACCCGACTTCTCCCCGTAGATATAAATCTACTCACCTGGTCCTCGCTAGCCGGTACCGACGTCGCCACGCGCTTGCTTGTCGTCTCGAAGTCCACATGGGGGTACCTACATATCATAACGCACCATATCGCATTAAAACTAAATTCGAAATCGAAACGGCATACGAAAATCAAATCGGCACGCGTATCACGCATAGGTCCAAACCTATCGCCTACGCATGCAAGAATAGTCAAACCAACCCTCGATGTCGATGTACAAACGTCAAACCATCGAGAAAAATCCAATCACACTCATTTGCACATTCACGAACACTAATTTTAATATAAACTAGGTTAAAACTCACAAAAACCTCAATTTTGCTTAAAAAGTCATTTTTCCGAAAATCTAGCAAGCACAATTCGCCGTTTTTGTACAAAACAGGATGTTTAAATGAATGTAGCGGCCAATATATTTATTAAATATCTTAAATAAGTCGTATAAATAATTTACGGAATTTAATCTCATTAAATTCCAAAAATCCTAATATTCTAGTTTACAAAATACCCTTTTTAACAATTTCATAGCAAAAATGCACAAACTACAATTTAGGTTGGATTTCCATGAACTAAAGTGTTAAACTACACTTAATAAAATTAATAATATGATAAAAACCCTAACCATATTTTTAATCTCATATTTCGAATTAAATCAAAAAAACTAGTTTGCAACAAAAAGCTTAATTTGGACATTTTTCAAGTAACAACTTGTAATTAACAACTAGATTAGTTTTCTAAAAAACTAAATATATTAATCCACCTCACTAAACCATACACAATCAAACACAACTCATTTCCACAACAAACCCTAACTTAGTAATCAAAACCCTTTCTTTAAATTTCAAAACTTGAAATTTAAAATCCTAATTTAACACCTAATAGCTAGATTCAAGTAATTTAACAACAAATTAAGCATAAGGTTATGATTATACCTCACAAGCTTGAGATCAAACTTGCAAAAATCTTAGCCTCCAACAATGATTTCATGCTCCAAGATCCATGCTTGAATAGCTAAAGAATAATGGGTAAAGCTTGGATTTAGAATTAGCTTTGAATTTTTGAGAAAAAGGGTGGATTTTTGATAGAAATTTTGGGGATTTTGATGGAAAAATGAGATGAAGTATTTGGGGCTGTTTTGGTTCAGGTTTTGACCAGAAATCTTGGGGGATTGGGTGAGGGAGGAGAGAGAGTGAGGTGGGGAAAGTTAGTTCAAGTCAAAGTCAACTCAAATTATACCATTTTCTACTCTTTTTTCTTTTCTTTTCTTTCATTTCTTTTCTTTAAAATCCAAGTGGGGAAAAAAGAGGGGGCTGCTGAATTCTTCAAGGGGATAAGTGAATGGGGGTGTGTGGGTGTGGGTACGGGTGTGGGGTGATGAAAAATGATAAATACAATACCCCAAACATCCATTTACGCTAAAAAAAAGCCTTTTTTCTTCAATAATTTCTAAATCGTTTTGGCAAATGATTTCATTCCAAAAACCACATGATAAAATTTTATTTAATGTTTTATGATGCACAAAATTTGTTTCAACTCATTCCAATATGTAATTTTCCCTAATTAAATGTATTAGTGACGGCTTAAAATAATAATAAAATAATATTTTTTTCAGAAAATTTGAAATTTCACCAGCGGCTCAATAAACACCAAATAATAGCAATTACATAGCTAGAATGTGTATATTTAATTTTTATAATAAGATATTTGTATTTTGACTTTTTACAGAAAACCCCCTTATTTTACCGATTTTTTTCGAAATTTCACCGAAACGATTTTCAAAACGTTACATATGTTCTGTACGTTAAGAACGGTGGTTTGATTTAGAATGTATATGTTTTTAGATAACGTGCCTGAACCAATCAACACTTGATATAGGAAATGTTTAAAAAATTATCCAACAATACAAAATTATATCCTTCTTTATTCAATAAAGATATTGATATGATGTTGTATATCAGGTTCGGTATCTAATAACATTCATTCAGAATCAATGTATTTGGTAATACAGGGTGATAACTGCCAACACCTTGGCTGCAACAATTGCACCGTTTCCAACTCTTGAAACCTATCATCTGTTCTCAATTCTCTACCTATCTGTAGCCTATGTAACAGATTACATATTCGGGATCCTGATCCGGTATCAAATACCCAGGACGTAGAGGATACTGAGAAACAGTTCTATGTAATGAACACACCCGAAGAAGATGCATCAACATGCACTTTCTTTGTTTGGGCTGCATAGGAATCCTGGTATTCTCCTATATCCTGCTCGGTTTTATAACAATTATAAGTTGGAGCGGGACCAACGTCCCCAGCTCAGTATAACAAGCGGGTCCGGTCAATACATCCATATTATTATCTTGATTAAGGCGTGACATGGTCGCTACCTGGAGAGAGAGAGAAGAAAACACTCTGCGTACGCTCTTGCAAGATTAGATTGGTTATATATTTTATTTAATCAGGATGGCTCCCACTGTTTTTATCAAATCTTCCTTCAAACCCAAAAAGGAAAGACTAGCCGGGATTAATTACACCCTACAAGTTCGCCAATCTTTCAGCCAGGCCAGTGCCGGTACTTTGAGAGAGGTTCCCCGTTCTTTCGCACGGACCTAATTAAAATAAACCTCATTTTCCCAGGGGCTTAACCCCGTTGACACCTTTCTAGACACCTACTTGATCGGATAATTGTAAAGTGCAAATCTCTCACAGGAGTAACAATTACTCGCAGTGGGTATCAGGATCCAACTATCATATAGAAGGTATGCTATCTCATTGCAAGTTTCAACACTTGAAACTCCCGATAATGGTTTTTACCCCTAGCTCTTATGACCTTGACTATGATCAACATATCATAAGCACTAGTCAAGTTCTACCCGTCATTTCGTGATTAATTAGACCCACCTACATGATCTTGACTATGATCAACATATTATATAAATGTCCTAACTAATCGCATCATATGTTGTGTACGAAGACATCACTTAGCTACCGTACACTGCGCCTTGACTATGACCAACATACGCAGCACGAATACTAAGTACTCTACTTCCTAAAATGACGGAGGGTTGCAGATGGTTTTTAAGAAAACCTTTAACGCTTTGAACTAGATCTCGTTGTAGAATCAAATGGTTTTAAAATGGAGTGTTTTTTAGGCTTTTGCTAGTTTCTCTAAAGAGGTCATTCTCGGTGAAGGGATCTCGGCTCTTTCCTCGTCGAATGAGGTGCAGGATATTCACAATACCACTATGCAAAGAAAGAACTAGAAAAGCAATCAAAATACAAACCGAAGGTTGTAGCATCTGCTAGTTATTGCTAAAAAGGTCACTCCCGGTGAAGAGATCTCGGCTCTTTCCTTATCGAATAAGGTGCTGGATGTTCTACAAGGAACACCGCTATGCAAAGCAACAACTAGAGCTACCTAATTTTTGAAAATTCGATTCCACAACATCTTTTAGGATTATTTTCTTTCATTAATCTCATTAATGAATGTCCCATCATTTAAGTTTACCTAAACATCACAGATAAATACAACGTATGCTTATGCCATCCGCATTCGCCTCGATGTCCCGTCATGCACCGTTAGGTTAGGTAACTAACGGCTGAGCGGGGCAGGGCTAGCACGGGTGTAAAACATAAGCAAAGTCTATATAATATATATACTATATACAGTATCTATCTCAACATATCAGATGATCACATCACAGATATCGCAGCAGAAAACATCATATGAAATATTGGATATACTAGGATGTCCGTGTTTTATACTGAAGCTGTATAAAACACGGATTCCACGGTCGTGATGAATAGCCATACCCACACCCCTAGACCCCTACGAGAGAGGCAAGCAACCCTACCGATTCTAGAGTTAGGAGACCCGGACTCGACACCTCGAGATGGTCTACCACTGGACTCTAGAACCCAGTTACTTATGCTCCCCTCCTTGGGTCTATCCTAATGCGGAAAAGTAAATAATATACATGAACGGTGACATCTTCCTCAACCCGGAAGTGCCCCAATAAAAGAATATTATATACAAGTTTTTACATGAATGAAAATAAAAAACTCTCATCTCACATACAAACCCCCGGCTATTCAAACACGACGATCCAATATAACATATCCAGCAACACATAACATCACATGTCATCAACGTAAGTAAATATGCGTATCCCAATTGTCGTTGACGTATAGCAATGAAACCGGCTATACCCACATATTACACTTACGGTCGCAGAAAAGAAAGTGAAAACTACAACAGTTGGAATCCGCAGCCACCTTAGACATCACATGCCTAACCAAATGAATTCATTAGACATTGCATGCCTAAAAATTATAACCCCGCATTTTAGTCTCGATATTGAAAACACTTTCCAATAATCAGTCGGGCAATTCAACAAGATTCCCGACATCCCGATCGAATGCTCGTCGGAAACTTTAGTAGACGGCCGCACCCCCCGATACCGACGACGAAGTGCACTTAGGCGGAACACCGCGGCCGCGAGCATCCGGACGGATGCTTTTTGGAAACGGAGTTCTCCTACAGTCACTTGGTCGGGGTTATAGGGCGTGGCTATCTAGTAATGTTACCCGGCGAGTATCCGAATACACAAAATGATTGTGATAGACTTTTGATCGCATCAAAATCCCATGGCAACCGATCAATGAGACTAAATTGCTAGCGTTATAAAATTTAAATATTGTTGATTCCAAGTATTGTATCACATTATACTAGACGATGTTAAACGTTTCGAGCGAATCAAACAACACCCTCATCTCCCAATGAGCTCAACACTTGAGCGAAGTTAAAGTACCCAAAACGTGCCACAGTAGCTATGATCCAGCCATAGAAGAGTCAAACCAATGCCTCACCTATGACACCGCGGAACTACGGCAAACCTAAGGTTCAAGTCGTGGTTCTGAGGGCATAGAATCGAGTTAAGGTTTTTGTTCTTCTAGAGGGTCTATAGAGTTACTTGCACGAACATCGAATATAATTAACTTAGAAAAATTCCAACACTTGGAAATTTCAGAGGGGGTCATGGGGTGATGTTTGAAGTTCGTTCGAACTGTTAAACATGGCCTAGGTTACCAATTACAATGCAAAAATATACGACTACGAAATACTCCGTAAAGAGTCCTTTACAAAACTAACATCACATGCAATTCTGGACTACCCAAACAATACCAGAAATCCCAAAACATAAAGACTAGAGCACTGGTGCAATACGAGGAGGGAAGGAGCACACAAGGCCGGCGACGCCGGAAAAAGAGCCCTAGTGCTCGGCTAAAATCCGATCCACCCCCGTATTCCACCTGTGTTCTTATAATCTCCAGTACATCACTCTGCAGTTGCTAAAATAATTTTTAAACCACTTTTCAAAAAATTTCCAGAGAGCAATTTTCAAGGTTTCTAAAATCGTATTTTTGCGGAGTTTTTCTGTTTCGTATTATCTTAGCATCGTCTTAAGTTTCTAGTTAGGCTCTGATACCATGTTGGGATTCCTTAGCACCTAGCCTAGGGTTTTCAAGCATCACACATGCCACCAAAAAAAATGAGGGGGTGCTAAGCAATCAACTGCGAATCGTACTAGAAAAATAGGGTAACAAAAACATGTAATCTAACATTACAAACAGAAGTGAACAAGAATACAACCTTTGTAGATCCGCTCCTTCACTTCTAAAGCTCCGTGTTGATGTCCCTTCGCTGTGATCATCGAACTCCCGGACTCTAGTATGGAATTCCCCGGAGAATTGAACAAGCTTGCTCGTAGACTTCCGAAGATGATCTACGTCGAGGTGACTCAAACTCAAGCTAACCCTTCATTAGGTCAAGAACTTTATGAAGAGAACACCCTAAACTAAATGGCAAGTAGTATAGAATGATGAAATAGGAAGTGGGTTCACTTTAGATTTTGATTTCTCACTTGTTTTCATCACTTAGAAAAAACTAGCAAGGTTTTTCTTTTGGATGATGAAGAAGAAGAAGTAAGAATGAATAATGAGAAAAGAATAATGATAATTATGCAACCATGGGTGAGTTAGTATCATCCACTAACTCTTGTAGAGACATAACCATGGCTAATTATAATGTTTTGGTTAATAAATATCTTAATTGAGACAAAATAAGTGGACTTTGTCAAAGATGCTTCAAGCTTCATGAAGCTTCAAGTCATGACAAAAGATGCCACCATTTTGAATAATTAAGATAAATAAAAACATAAATTATAATTAGCATGGTGTATGTCACACACCCACCCATGTTTGCATGTATCATCAATCCTGATATAAACATGTACACAATTATATATCACATATACACTTTGTGCACATCAAGTGAGAAAATAATCTTAAGTGAACCAATACTAGTTAATGTAAAGTAATATATCAAATATATAATTATACATTAAATCATTAAATCAACATTTGATTTAAATGATCCGGTTATATCGTATATAACCGACTAATATCTAGTGTATCAATATATCGAATCAACACTTGATTCGGTAACCCGGCTATATCGCATATAACCGACCGATGATACAAATCGCGAGAATAGAATAAAGTATCACATACTCGTATTATTCTCGGTCCCGCACATATCTCATATGTGCTCCTATTTCGTTTCGCTTGAGCCAGGAAACCTCCGTGTAGGACTCTAAAGACTCGTCAATACGCCGGCAGTAGGTGGTGATCATATCAGTCACCCACAAGCCGCAAGCGGTCTGCTAAACGTAACGGCCACCCGGGTATTGGGCGATTAGAAGATCAACGCGCAAGCCTGCTCACACTCCTGCGAATCCAATCAGTAACACTTACTGCACAGTCCGGTCTGTTCGTCTGATATGTCGCATATCTCGCCTAGGGGTGGTAAACGTCAGACCACAGTAGCTTGATAATTCATTCCGATGTAAGATCCATAACGAACGTGAAACTACTGATAACTCTTACCAGTAAATCACATCAACCCTGGCCAGGGATTTCCAGTTATGGCTAGTCGAGCATAGCGCAACATCAACCCCCAATACCGGGAGAGACGAATCCCCTCCTATCGCTCATTGCTTCCATGTGACTCGGGATTGTACCCAAAAACCACCTGTTTGCACGACTCAGTAGATCCATGGTAGGGTGGAAATCAAATCATAGTGGGAGACACACAAGACTCTATGACGATCTCGGGTCGACAGACTAAGTTGTACCATGTCACCAGAGAACTGCCATCTGACGTGAGGTATAATACCATTTGGGAGTTCTCGGTGAGTCCGTTCAGTGTACCCAGTCTCCACTGAGCACCCGCATACCATCTCTGATGTCAAACACCAATGGATATGGGATCATCCATCGCCCATCACATGGGTCAAGAAGATATACGCTAGTCAACTCTGGAATATCGATGCCCCGTCTCGATATTCCCACGACTAAGAATATTGAAGGATGTACTCATGGACTACCCAGGTCCCACTAGTACGATCTGCATCGTAATCCTGGAAGTCGAGTACACATCCTAAGGGCTTTATAAACATGTAACCGAGAGACAGTAAGTGTACATGTTAAGATAAAGAGCAACCAGATAGCGTACTATCATGTCGAGCAAGAAAGTCCTCCCTATATATGTCCAAGCATCCACTACAATATACATCTCATGTACAGTAATGGCCTCTAGGGCATACATATAACTAACACTTTTTCCTTCCCCTTATCTTTTTTGTTCAATCCCTTGTTTGTAGGTCCAAGATTCTTTTCAGGCAACGTACGGTTATGCAGCTGAATATTCTCACAGTTCTTTATCTCCTCCTCTTTTCCTGAGGTGGATTCTTTGAAGAGAGGGCCGGGGGCTATTTCTTCCTCAGAATCGCTTCCGAATGTGAGAACTCGCGATCCTCCAGAATCAACCATGTGAAAGTTACCGGCAATTCTTTTGTGCTCATCGTTCGTGCCTCTTTGCTCCCGAAGAGCCTTACGCTTCAATCGTTTGAAGTGTTGTCGGTAGGCGACGTATCCTTACCACCATTTCTTGAAGGCGTTACACTCTTCGGTAGGGTGCATGATCCTCCGATGGTATAAGAAGTAGCTTGGATGTCCATCCGCTTCGTCAAGGTGTATGCTGCCAGGAATATCTCCTTTAAAAGGTGGCAGCTTCATTCCCATCGACAGGGCTTTAGCGAACCGTTTCCTCATCTTAAGCCTGCTTCTGTCTGCCGCGGCATGCTTCGATCTGGTTGGAGTGCTTCAACCTTTTCATCCTGTCGCCGACGTTTGGATTTTTCGAATATGGCCATTTCACGCTCTCGATCAGCTTTGCTCCTCTGACGGGCATCTCGGCTATGGCAGAGTTATGAGCCTGTTGCGTAGCGCTAGCTCGAATAATCTCTTCGTCTTATCCCGAGGGAACGAGTAAGGGCGTCTCATCTTTTCTCCGAATGATCGTTGTTTATCGTTTTGGTGATCAACCGGCTTCGGGCCACTCGGTTTTTGCTGAGCGTTGGTGATGAAGGTCGCTTTCCCTTTCCCCTTTTCATTCCGAAAATCTGTTTTCGAAGAGGACGGTCTATGGCCCATCTGGTCCATTTGGGCCAGCTTATCGATCAGGGCCTAGAAAGTGGTCGGCTTGAAGAACATCATGAATTGGGAAATGGTTGCCTGAGGGTCAAGGGTCCCCACGAACATGCCTACGGCTGGAGCTTCCTCTATGTGCTGTTCACACTTTGACCACAGGTTCCGCCACCGAATGCCGTATTGAACCCAGGTTTCTCCCGGCTTCACTCTAGCGTTAATTAGTGCAGTGATCGGGGTGCGCTCGCTAGCGCTTGAGAATCTTTGTGTAAACAGTAGCTCCATTTCTGCAAATGTCTTGACAGAGTCATTCAGGAGCTCGGAGTACTATTCGAATGCTGTCTCCGACAAGCTGCCAACAAACTGGCGAAGCAGCAGTTTGTCGTCACCCCCAGTATTACCGCACAGAGCCCTGAATTGAGCTACGTGCTGGTGTGGATTACCCGTCCCCTTATACACGTGGAATTTAGGGATCGTATATCCCGGCGGGTAGTTTATTTGATCGTACCAACCCGGATAGGGTCATCCAGTTTTGACGATTTGGCCGGCCACTTCGCTCGCCTGATGAGCTCGTATCTGTTGAGCTATATAGTCGTCAAGGGCAGCTTTGGAGACGGTCTCTTCCTTGTCTACTGATAGAGCCGGAAGAGGGTTTGGTGTTTCCCCTCCGTCGCCTTCAAGGATAATCTGAGGATCTTCAGCTGGGGGATCCGGCTGTATCATCATCCCGACCATATCTTAAAATAGAAGCGCCATTTTCTTTATGTTAGCCGCTTGTTCTGCGGCCTCTTTGTCTTTCTTCTCGAGCATTCTCCGGAGTAATTCGGCATCGGTTTCCTGCTCCTGGCGCTGCTCCGACGATGTCTCCGGGTTTTCTTTCAGCCCTGTCACGCCCCGCTTCCTAGTGTACGGGAAGAGGACGCGATGATGCCGCTACGCATTTACTTTGAAGTAAATACGCCAAGCGTATCTAAGCAATATAAATATAAATGCACAAGAGACAAGATATAATAAAACAACAACTTTATTTATTCACGTTCTTTTTGTACAATGCATGGAAAAGTAAATACAACTGAATGAAAGCAATGCCTAAACACTGGCATAACAGAAATGAAAAGTACTGAAATAAAAATGTGTTCAATGAAGCTAGAGCTCTGGGTCGTAGGCAAGCTGATCCAAATCCTCGCTGGTGGGCTCGATCTCTTGAAGGTCCAGATCACCTGACCACATTCCAAAGAAGAAAGAGAAGGAATGTCGTCAGCGAACAATCGCTCGGTAAGTCCCAAAGATAAGGGAGAAATAGAATAGACAGAGAGAGAGAGAGAGTGTGTGTGTGTGTGTAACTTTTAAAGTTGTATTATATTGTATACTGTTATATTTAGTGTTAACGCTGTTGTTTGTAGATTGGTATAGATGGATGCCAGTGTATACGAGAGGAGTCTCACTTACCCCGGAGACTAAGGTATCAGGAACTCAAGGAACCGTTTATGCCACGGTACAACAGCAACGGAGACTAAGGTATCAGGAACTCAAGGAACCATTTATGCCACGGTACAACAGCAACGGAATACAGGTTAGGTGTCTTATGGTTGCAGTCTCGTGCCACTTCTAACACCTTCTGTACCAATCTACCCCTTAAACCCCGTAGTGTCTTGATTGTATTGTTGTATTGTATTGCAACTTGTATTGTCTTGTAATATAGATGGTATAATTGGATGACTTGCCGAAATCATAATATCAGTAAATGGATGTAACTGGAGAATCATGTAAATGGAAGTATATCCATGGTTCGGTTCGGTCAATATGGATTGAATAGATTGAGTATATAGGTTCATGGATTCATGTTGAATTGTAATATTGTAGATTGTACTTGAATCATATTCAAGTCATATTATTAATGAGACTCAGTCTGAGTCAGAACAATTAGAAAAGAAATTGAAGTCCTGATTGTTTTGATGTTATCGGTAACCGCTGCACATGGGCGGCATGATTTGTGTCTTCTTCAAAGACGATTACCGTGTTGATAACATTGTTGTTAAGTTATCTAACTTAGATAGGCAAGCACCCACATCTCCGGCTCCCTGAGGCTCAAGAGACTGGTCCCGCTTAAACCTATATTTACTAAGGTCCTTATTGTAATTTATAATACTTGAGAGGGTTTTATGTAAAAATACTTTTGTATAAATTTCAAAATACACCCCAAGTATTTAATTATCGTTTTTAGAGTTTTCATAGTTGTAGATTTTATATTTGTGACATTTCTAGTGAATAAAGCCTATTTTTCATAATACATGGTATTTAATTGTAATATTGAACTTGTATGGATTTCATGGTATTTTAATGTAAAGTGATTCTTTTGATTTAGAAAGGTTGGAATATTTATATCATATCAAAAATAGGTCTTTTGATAATACATATATATATATATATAATTTTAATTTATTATTTTCTAGAAATCTTATTTTCTTAAGATATTCGTATTTTAAATCTTCGAGACTGAATGCTCCTTGCGGAGGTCTGAATCTCGCACTACTAATCCCGAGGATGTGCGATAATCCGCACCATCCCGAACGGGTTCCCCAAAATGGGTTGTAGCGGCGCTTTGCAAAGATTTGTAAAAAATATGTAATCTTGTAGAAAACGGTTTTAATAGCTAGTGGTATTTATATGTAAAGTTTCGTTTTCCCGTATTCTATGTTCCCGAAAGGTATTGTGCTATGTTGCATATGAGTTTTGTGAGGAGGTAGGTCATTACCTCATGATCTACTTAAAGGTATAATAAGATTGTGATGTTTTAAATGTCGAAATTAAACTACATTCTATTATAGTGAAAAAAGTACGATAAAAATGGAAATAGAAATCCTTTTGATATGGAACTTATTCAATATGAATTGTTAATGTTTAATCGTCAACATGTAAGGGTTTAGTATGATTGTATTTAAGAAAAAGTGAGATTTTTAGGAAGAACCGAATCGGAAATCGGACTAACTCCGATTCCGTCGGGTTTTAGTAATATGAGTTTTTAGAAAAGAATAGAGAAGAGGGAGGTGGGACCTATGGGTTTAAAGATTAGAAAAGAGGGAGAGGGAAGCGGTAGGAGGCGCCGGTACGTCGTTTCGTCGCCGGGAACTCTTAGGGTTGTCGTCGGAATTTCGCCGGAGCTTTCGCCTTTTGCTAACTTCAATTGCACACTAAAATTCTCTAGAGTTTTCTTGAGAGTTTGGAAAAAATTGTGAGTGAGGGGGGTGTGTCGAGGGGTAGTATTTATAGGGTAAAACTAGGGTTAGGGTTAGGTGAAAGGGTGAATTGAAAATGTATTAAAAATGGAGTAAATAGGGTTTTAAAGGGGCTCTGTTACTGATCCAAGGAATTAAAGTATGCAAGAGTGATGGGGAGGTGAAGAGACGCAACTTTGGTGTTGACGACTCGGCGGTCCGGCCGAGTCCGGCCGGCGGCGGCGGCCGAATCGGCCGAGTTACCGGCCGAGTCAGGCCGGGTCGGTCGCCGTCGTCGTCGTCGCTTGGTCTACTCCCTGGGTTATTTTGTTTTATATGTGTAGTGGGGTTTTTACGAGTTATGCACATGTAGATCCTTGGACTTCTAAAAATTCAAAATAAAACAATATTAAAAATAATGTGGGGGATGGGATTTGAACTCTGGTGGCTTGGTTCAGCAGTGCAAGGTCTTACCAATGAGCTACAAGCTCCTTCTTGCTATTAAAAGGCAAATCAAACTTATAACTTGTGCTCAGGCAAAAATACGCTTTTCTATATTTTTTGAAAAAATTGTACAGAAAGTTTAGGGTTGTTACAAACCAAGTGAGTGTGTCCATCTTTGTCAGCATTTCCTGGAGCTTTTGCTGTTATTGCTCATGAGCCTTAGTTACTGATCGCGTAAGTGGTCGATGACCCGTGGAGGTACGGCTATCCTCTTTTTCGGATGCCATGTAAATGGTGTGCACTACCATGCCCCCAGACTTGGGGCGTTTGGATTCAGTGCACTTAAGATTCATCGCAGATACAGGGATCTTCTCCGGCCATCTCCTTTTATGGGCGGTCGAAGTTGAGGGTGACCGTTGCAGCCGATGCTTCCCACGGTACGACGGCGGTGAGATGGTCCTCCTTTTGCCGAACCTTCATTTTCTTCTGTCGGCGGGAGTAGCCTTTGTCGATCACATAGTCTTGGACTCTTCGCCAGACCCTGTGGATTTTGGAGGACAGCCACTGAGGGGGCTGTTCCGGCTTCACTTTAGCAACATTTTCAGCGGGTGGAGGTGACTTTTTCAACACAGCGGTTGGAGAGTTCTTGCGCACCCTCCTGAGCGGCTCAAAGCTGTTTCCAGTTGGGACAACAACATCAATTTCCACCATTGGAGCTGGTGGAGTCAGTCAAGAAGGAGAGCTGCCCCCAGTTTTCCTCACTCAGCGCCAGTGACGACGTCGAGCGTGTCTTGCAGATGGTATTGGCTTAGTTACGGGGGTGGCTTCATCATGCCCCCTGTTCTGGTGAAGGGCTGCCGTTGGTGCCAGTCTATTGAAAACTGATGCCCGCTGAGAAGAAACGTCCAATCTGTCGAAAACTGACTTTCGGGTAAGGGAAGCACTTGCAACGACCTTACCACAGCAGGAGTTGGAAAGACCAGTCTTACGAAGACCGATCCCTTAGCAGGAGAAACCCCTTTGACGACTTCGTCCGTCGGAGTTGGAATGACTATCCGCTTCGGGATAAATCCTTCGGGTATTGCAGGCTTCTTGCTGGGCCCACCTGAGCTTCAGCTCATCCTGTCGAAGACTGAGGTGCTGGATTTGGACGCCCCGTTGAGAGGGGCCGCGGTAGTTGTAAGCCGATCGAAAACCGACTTCTTTGGAGCTTCCTGTGACGGTACTGGAGTGTTGAAGCTCATTGGAGGGAGCATGGTCCCGAAGAATAATCCAGTGGTGACCTGAGTCACCTGTTCCACTGGCATGGCGAAGATGGAGGCCGCTTGGGGCCCATAGGTCACTCCTCCAGCGAGGACGGAGTGGGAGTTGTTGTTGCAGTTAGTGCAGCTGGAGGCCATTGCTCTTTTTTTCTCTGCATGGGAGCAAGTAACCAAATCTTAGTACCTCGAATCCACAGGCAACCATAGCAAACCACGATTTGTTCGCGAAACACGACACACGAAGTGTGGAGTGGAAAGAGAAAAAGGTCCCACCGAGCGTGCCAGAATCTGTTTACCGCCGAAAGACGCAACCGGGACGTTGGGACGTCTGGCCTGAATTTTACAGGCAGATGCTATTGGGTTTTATCTTTCCACCTCTCCAAAGATATCAAGTTGATTTATGGCACCGTATATCGGAGGTTTGGACAGATGCGGCCGTTGTAGCAGACTTCGTCAGATTCCCCCTCATTGTGAGGGGTTTTTGATTGTGGGGACACTTTTCCCTGCAAGCGCAAGCCCCTGCAGTTAATTACGTTACTGCACCGCGGTAACCACTTTCTCCTGCTCCAGAAGGTCACTTCGTGTCGTGTGTGTTTGTTTTATTTTTTTGTTGCCCGTGGATTGTATACGAAGACTAATTCATGTTGTCGCCCGTAGGGCGTGGATTAGTCCAAATCCGTATTTTCTTAGATTTGGGTTTGGGTTTGTTTTAAGGATCGTTAACCTCATTTGAAATTAAGATCAACTTAAATATTTGTTAAGGATACGTTAGTCTAATTTTTAGACTAAGATCTACTCAACAGGATTTTGGGATCATTTAGAGCCAACGAAAGAGTATTTGGACTCTATCCTTTTAGTTTAGGGACGTTACGGTCCATTGGATTTAAGGACATCGTAGTCCATGAGTTTAAGGGCCTCATAGTCCGTAAGGTTTAAAGACATCGTAGTCTGTATGGTTTAATGACATCGTAGTCTGGTTTAAAGACAACATAGTCTGGTTTAAAGACATCATAGTATGTGAGGTTTTGGTTTAACCGTTTGGGGATGCACCAAAAGTTATTGGTTATTGGGACCCTCCATCTCTCTGAAGACGTTGAAGAATTACAACGACATGTATCAGAGGTATGAAGAGATGTACCCTTGAACCAGTAAATGTTCATCAAAGATTTGATAATTTTGTTTGGGACTAAGTCCAATAAAGAGCACATAGGCTCGGTTGATTATGAATTTGGCCAGTTTGGGCTTAGCCCATTTAGTCTTTTTCATTTCTCTTTTCTTTTGAATAAAGTCTTAGACACTTGCTAGGGCACAGTCCTTTCTCTGTGCACACAATGCTAAGCATTTATGTGGGTTCTGACACTCACACTTCACTTCCTTTTCTTTTGTTTTTTATGAGTGTTGAACACTCTTCATTGCGCTGGGTTCTGTATAATGAGTGTAGAGCACTCTATGTCAAGGAGCGCCCACGTGAGGGTCACATGGAGCGCTTGGCGCTTGGTGCCTGTTCTCCGTCGAAAGACGCGAACGGGACGTTGGGAAGTCCGGGCTGAATTTTAGGGGCATATGCTATTTGGTTTTATCCGTCCAGCTCTCCGAAGATGCCAAGTTGATTTATGGCATCGTGTATCGAAGGTTTAGACAGATGCGGCCGTTGTAGCAGACTTCGTCAGATTCCTCCTCATGGTGAGGGGTTTTTGATTGTCGGGACGCTCTTCCCTGCAGGCGCAAGCCCCTGCAGTTAATTGTGCTACCGCATCGCGGTAACCACTTTATCCTTCTTCAGATGGTCACTTCGTGTCGTGTGTGTTTGTTTTGGTTTTAGTTGCCCGTGGATTGTATACGGAGACTAATTTATATTGTCGCCCCTAGAGCGTGGATTAGTTCAAATCCGTATTTTCTTAGATTTGGGTTTGGGTTTGGGTTTAAGGATCGTTAATCTCATTTGAGACTAAGATCAATTTAAATGTTTGTTAAGGATACGTTAGTCTAATTTTAAACTAAGATCTACTTAACAGGATCATTTAGATCCAACAAAAGAGCATTTGGGCTCTATTGTTTTAGTTTAGGGACTTTGTGGTCCATAAGTTTAAGGACATCATAATCCATGGAGTTTAAAGACATCATAGTCTGTAAAGTTTAAAAACATCATAGTCTATGAGTTTAAGGACCTCACAGTCCATGGTAGTTTAGAGACGTCATAGTCTGTAAAGTTTAAGGACATCATGGTCCATGAGTTTAAGGACCCCACAGTCCGTAAAGTTTAAGGACATCATAGTCCATGAGTTTAAGGACCCCACAGTCCATGGAATTTCTGGTTGTCGGGACCCGTCACCTCTCTGAAGACGTTGAAGGATTACAACGATACATATCAGAGGAGTGAAGAGATGTACCCTTGAACCAATATTGGTTGGGAGATCTATAGTCCAATTTGGGACTAAGATCAAAGATTTATGAGCATATGGACTCAATTATCTGAGGTAGGGTTTTGTGGCAAATTTGAGCTGGACCCATTTAGTTAAAATGTTGAACATTTAACAATGCTGAGCATTGGTTTGGATTCTAACAGCATTTTTGTCTTTTATTGAGTGCTGAGCATTCATTATAGCTCTGGGGCTTTTATTTAAAGAATAGTTTATCTTCTCTTAGCGCACACGTGAGGAGCACGTGGCGCGCTTGGCGTTGTGCGCCAGTCAATGAGCGCAGAGCGCTTCTGTTAAGTAGCGCACATATGAGGAGCACGTGGCGCGCTTGGCGCTGAGTGCCAGTCAATGAGCACAGAGCGCTTCTGTTAAGTAGCGCACACGTGAGGAGCACGTGGCGCGCTAGGCGCTGTGCGCCAGTCAATAGGCGCAAAGCGCTTCTTTAAATTTGGAGCGCTAAGGCTCTGCAGTGCTGTGCGCTAGATTTGGAGCGCTGAAGCGCTTCATTTAATTGGAGCGTCAGGGCTCTTTTTAGGCAACTATGCTCTCTGAGAATTAAATTTTCCCTTATAAGAGACTTTATCTCATGGATCTAAGAACAAAGTTCTTATTTTATAGGAGATATTTCAATCTCTTATCTTTTTGGTGAAAGGCTTTGCCTTTATGGATTTGTGATCCTAAGAGAATTGAATTATTCTCCCCCTTTTTTATAATGAGATGTTATGATCTCTTTTGTGAAAGACAATTTGTCTTATAGATCTATGATCTAGCATAAGAACTAAGTTTTTTTTCTGATGAGATGCTTTGATCTCTTTATTTTACCTTGAAGAAATTCTTCTTCTGCTAAGAGCTTGCTCTTCTCTCTGAATTTTCTCAAAGTTTGGGGGGGGGGTTCCTCTCTGTCAGACTTGAAGTCTTG
The DNA here is from genome assembly GCA_030015575.1 of Agapanthus africanus. Lineage (NCBI taxonomy): Eukaryota > Viridiplantae > Streptophyta > Magnoliopsida > Asparagales > Amaryllidaceae > Agapanthus > Agapanthus africanus. Next base: position 985,807,962 of record CM057338.1, read on the forward strand.
GGGCTTTTATATAGTGAAGGCTGATTTATTGAATCAGTTGAAGAGATCTTTTCTCTAATTGATTTGAGGATTTCCCTACCGTTGGATCTTTGATCCTATGGATTCTGTTTTACAGAAGGAAATCTTATTGTTTTTAACAAGATTGGGAAATCTTTTCCTATACAGAATTTATTCTGTAGTTTGGTGATTTTTAATCACCGTTGGATCATTGATCCAACGGTGCTCTGATTTTCAGAGCATAATCTTTCCAGTTTGGAAAGATTCTGAGGAATGTTTCCTTAACAGAATTTTATTCTGGTCAATTGATGATTTTTAATCATGTTCATTGAATCTTTGATCCAAGGGCCGAGAACATTTTGTTCTATCGCTAGCGCTCACATGCTTTGCACGTGGTGCGCTGCTTAGAGTTGTAGGGTTCCTAAGCACCCTAATGAGGTCTTACAAGGCATCGATCATGCCAAATTAAAATTTTAACGGTGCCGAGAAACCCGACTACGGATCGTTGGCTAGATGTTTAGGCGAAAAAGCTAACTAGTTAACACTTAGCTAAGAGATACGGAAATACAACCTTTGTAGATCCGGTTCTCCACCTCCATAGCTCCGCAACGAAGTCCTCTCCGCTGTCCAAAAGGAATCCGGGCTCTAGCGTCGGCTTCGTCGAAGAATAAGCGAGCTAGGTCGTCGATGTCTATGCCGAAGATGATCTACGTCGAAGCATCGCAAGATCAAGCTCTCACTTCACCAAGTCATGAAACTTGTGAAGAAAACACACTCTACTACTTGGCAAGAGGTAGAGGATGAAGAAATAGGAAGTGGGTAGACTTTAGATTTGGATTTCTCACTCTTTTTCATCACTTGCCATTGATGGAGGCAAGCTTTCTTCACTTGAAGAAATGAAGAAGAAGAAGGAAATTGTTATGATAAGTTATTTTGAAAATGTAAAATAAAAGAATACTTATCATAATCTTTAACCATGGTAATGTGTAGAGAATCAATCATGGTTAAAGGAATGGTTAGGGTCAAGCTAGAGACAAAATGGTCACTTAGTCAAAAGATCAAGAAGCTTCAACTAGAATCCAAAATTAGCAACCATTTCATTTCATTTTCTTTTATTCATTTATCATAAATAAATGGATAATTAAATAAGATAAATGAATAACAAATAATAAACCCTAACCTATTCATTAACCAAGGTTTAATACTTTACACTTAACCAAAAAGCATGTATCATCAAATATGATACAAGCAAGTGCACAAAATCATATCGCATATGCAATGCGCACACCCGAGTGAGAAAATCCATTTAAAGTGAACCGATACTAGTTAATGCAAAGTAATATATCAAATATATAATTATACATTAAATCATTAAATCAACACTTGATTCAATGATCCGGTCATGTCGCACACAACCGACTAGTATACAATGTATCGGCTTATCGAATCAACGCTTGAATCGATAACTAGGTTATATCGTATACAACCATTCGATACATTCATCGCGAGAATGGAATACGGTATCACATACACGTATTATTCTCGGTCCCGCACATATCTCATATGCGCTCCTATTTCGTTTCGCTTGAGCCAGGAAACCTCTGTGTAGGACTCTAAGACGCCGGCAGCAGATGATGATCATATCAATCACCTACAAGCCGCAAGCGGTCTGCTAAACGTAACGGCCACCCGGGTATTGAGCGATCTGAAGATCGACGAGCAAGCCCGCTCACACTCCAGTGAATCCAACCAGTAACACTACCGTACAGTCCGGTCTGATCGTCTGATATGTCGCATATCTCGCCTAGGGGTGGTAAACGTCAGACCCCAATAGCTCGATAAGTCGTGTCGATATAAGGTCTATAACTGTTCGAGAAACTACTGGTAACACTTACCAGTAAATCTCAGCAACCCTGGCCAGGGATTTCCTGTTATAGCCAATCGAACACAGCGCAACATCAACCCCCTATACCGGAAGAGACGAATCCCCTCCTATCGCTCATTACCTCCATGTGACTCGGGACTGTACCCAAAAACCACCGTTTTGCACGCCCTCTTGGACGTGGTAAGATGGAAATCAAAACACAGTGGGAACCACACAAGACTCTATGACGATCTCGGGTCAACAGACTACTCTGTACCAGTGTCACCAGAGAACTGCCATCTGACGTGAGGTATAATACCATCTGGGAGTTCTCGGCGAGTCCGTCCAGTGTACCCAGTCTCTACTGAGCACCCGTATATCATCTCCGATGTCAAACACCAATGGATATGGGATCATCCATCGCCCATCTGTATGGGTCGAGAAGCTACGCGCTAGTCTACTCTGGTATATCGATGCCCCGTCTCGATACACCCACGACTAGGGACTTTGAAGGATGTACTTATGGACTACCTTGTCCCCACTAGTATGATCCGCATCATAGTCCAGGTAGTCAAGCACACATCCTAAGGGCTTTACCAACATGTAACAGAGAGACAATCAGTATACACGTTAAGGTAAAGTTCAACCAGATAGCATACTATCATGTCGAGCAAGAAAGTCCTCCCTATATATGTCCCAGCATCCACTACAATATACATCCTATGTACAGTAATGGTCTCTAGGGCATACATATAACTAACAATCTCCCACTTGCACTAGGGCCATCTGTAGCAGTGGTTGCAGTATCTCATACTCAACCATCCCATAAAAGTCTCTCTCTGGGAACAGGCCTTTGTGAGTGGATCCGCTGTGTTGTCCTCTGAGTCTATTCTCCAAACCTCGATCACCCTGGAGATCAACCATCTCCATGATCAAGTGATACTGCCTTAGAATATGTCTGGATCACTGATGGGACGGGCGTTCCTTGGCATAAGCCACAACTCCATTGTCACACAATGGTAGGAACGTAGTTCATCTTATGAACCAATATTCACCCAAACAGCTTCTTTGGTAGCATCTTAAGTAGCGATGTATCGTGCCTTTATCGTCTAGTATGCCACGGTATCTTGCTTGGAACTCTTCCAACATACCGTCCCTCTACTGAGGGTAAAGACAATGCCTGTGACTGACATTCAGTCGTCTTTATCACCCTGGAACCCTTCCAGTGATTCTCCTCAGGATCGATTGACACCACCTCACTACATCTAGTGAGTTTCCTAACATCCATTTAGATCTATCTCATAGATCCAAAATCCAGGATTTAGTAGGTATCACTTTAATCCTATATGGAGAATCTTTGTGATAAGCGGAGATTGATCGAGCGTAGCATAAGAAACTCCTTTCTTATCAAGAGTATGTCATCCACGTACTCTACGAGGATCGTCACCATACTCCCTACTACCTTTTTGTATATACAAGGTTCATCCACCATTTTGATGATGTCAAACTCTTTGACTAATACATCAAAACAGACGTTCCAACTCCGCGATGCCTGCTTTAATCCTATAAAGCATCTTGCACACGTTTCCGCTGCTCCCACTGTCTACGAAGCCCTCTGGCTGTGTACTTATAGACACACTCTTCTAAAATATCATTTAGAAAAGCAGTCATGACATCCAACCACCAGATATCGTAGTCATGGTATGTAGCCGTGACAAGTAGGATCTGGATGGACTTAAGCATAGCTACTTGAAAAGGTTTCATCATTATCCACGCCTGGTCGATGACGAAAACCTTTAACAATTCTAGCTTTGAAAGTCTCAACTTTTCCATGTACACCAAGTAATCTTCTCAAGATATACTTGCTCCTGATGGGGATTTAACCCTTCAGATATAGCAGCTAAAGTCCATACTTTGCTGGTGTATAAGGATTCCATCTCAGATCACTAAGCATCCAGCCATTCTCACAGAGTCTTACTCCTGATGGCCAGCTCGAAGCTAGTTGGGTCATCATCTCATGATGCAATCCTCGCTCCCACTGTCATAGAGAAACCGAAGTATCTCTCAGGTGGGTGAGGAACCCTACTAGATCGGCGGAGAGGCCGAGGTTCGTTGGAATCTACCGAATCCTTTGGTTCTATCAAATCGTATGCTGTAGTTTGTATAGCTGGAACATTTCCAGTTCTACATTACAGACCTTGCCTCGAGCTTGTCCGGATTTTTCTTTCAGACATAGGCCGGACAACCCCAAATCTTAACTAACTTAAGAAATGGGCTCTTCCTTTTCCATATCACATATGAAGTGGTAGGCAACTGATTTGATTGGAACCCTATTCAATAGGTATGCAACTTCATAAGTGCATAACTCCCTAAAGGAAACAGGTAACTCAGTAGTACTCATCATAGAGCACACCATATCAAATAGGGTGTATCTGCTCCGCCCCGATATACCATCGTGCTATGGTGTATACAGAGGAGCAATACTGAGAGAGAATCTCATTCTCCTTTAGAATAGTCCAGGAATTCCATGCACAAGTATTCTCCTCCCTGATCTCATCATAGGACATAATACTTATACCCGTATTTTGGTTCTCTACTTCTAACTTATATTCTGTGAATATCTCAAAAGGTTCGGACTTATGTTTCAACAGGAACGTATGTCTGAATCTTGAGAGATCATCAGAGAATGTAATGAAGTAAAAGAAACAGTCCTGGCATATGTAGACAGGGGACCTACATACATCAACATGTATCATCCCAAGAGTTCACTAACTCTTTCTCTGTTTCCAATAAACAGAGCTAGTGTCATTATATCTTTGTGACATGATTGGCAAGTTTCACAAGATGTAGATTCAAACTGATTTAAATATGCATCAACATGTAACTTCAGCTAGTCGGGTCACATTGATCTGACCTAGTCTACAATACCTCAAGAAGAATTCGTTCATTTCTGAACTCTTCCTCTTGTGTGTGTTCCATATACTAAGAACTGTAGTTTGATTTAGAACATCAATGCTTTTAGATAACGTGCCTGAACCGATCAACTTTTGATATAGGAAATGTTCAAAACATTATCCAACAATACAAAATTTTATCATTTCTTTACTAATAAAGAGACTGATATGATTTTGTATATCAGGTTCGGTATCTAATAGCATTTGTTCAGAATCAATGTATTGGTAATACAGGGTGACAGTGACCGACAGACTTGGCTGCAACTCTTGCCCCGTTTTCTGCCTCATGAAACTTATCACCCGTTCTCAGTTCTTCTACCTTTCTGTAGCCCTATGTAACAGATTACATATCTGGGATCCTGATCCGGTATCACATACCCAGGACGTAAAGGATACTAAGAATCAGTTCTGTATAATGAACACACCCGAAGATGATGCATCAGCATGCACTCTCTTCGTTTGGGCGGTACGGGAAATCTGGTGTTCCCCAATTTCCTGCTCTGTCTTATAACAATTATAAATTGGAGCGGGACCAACGTTCCCCAGCTCAGTATAACAAGCGGGTTCGGTCAATAATCCGTATTATTATCTTGATTAAGGCGTGATATGGTCGCTACCTGGAGAGAGAGAGAAGAAAACACTCAGCGTGCGCTCTGTCAAGAATAGATTGGTTATTATTTTATCTAATCAGGATGGCTCCCACTGCTTTTTATCAAATCTTCCTTCAAACCCTAAAAGGAAAGACTAGCCGGGATTAATTACACACTACAAGTTCGCCAATCTTTCAGCCAGGCCAGTGTCGGTACTTTGAGGGAGGTCCCCCGTGCTTTCGCACGAACCTAATTAATGTAAACCTCGTTTTCCCAGAGGCGTAACCCCGTTGACACCTTTCTAGACACCTACTTGATCAGCTAATTGTAATGTATAAAACTCTCCCAGGAGTAACTCTTACTCGCAGCGGGTATCGGGATCCAACTATCTCATAGAAGGTATGCAATCTCATTGCAAATTTCAACACTTGAAATTCCCGATAATATTTTGCCCCGAACGATCTATGACCTTGACAAGGTCAACAAACCATAGACCGCAAGTCAAGTTCAACCCGTCATTTCTTGATTGAATCAAACCCACCCGCACGACCCTTGACAAGGTCAACAAGGCCGCACGACTACCCTAACCCAATCTGCATCATATGCATAAGCAGATAAATACTGGTTAGCTACCGCACACTGCGCCTTGACAAGGTCAACAAACGCAGCACGAATACTAAACAGGATTTATCTGAAATGACGGAGGGCTACGACAGGTTTTTCTGAAAACCTATTGCGTAATGAACTTGATATCGTTGTAGAATCAAATGATTTTAAAATGGAGTGATTTTGAGGCTTTTCTAGTTTTGCTAAAGGAGTCACTCCCGGTGAAGGGATCGTCGGTCCTTTCCTCGTCGAATGAGGTGCGGGATATATCATATATATCACTGTGCAAAGCAACAACTCTTAAAATCAATCAAAAGACAAACCGAGTGTGTAGCATCTGCCAGTTATTGCTAAAGGAGTCACTCCCGGTGAAGGGATCTCGGTCCTTTCCTCATCGAATGAGGTGCGGGATATATCATATATATCACTGTGCAAAGCAAGAACTGTAGCTACCTGTTTTATTTTGAAATTCGATTCTACAACATCTTAGGTTTCTTTTATTTCATTAATCACATTAATGAAGTCCCATCATTTAAATACCTAAACATCACAGATAAATACGACGTACACTTATGCCATCCGCATTCGCCTCGATGTCCCCTCGTGCACCGTTAGGTTAGGTAACTAACGGCAGAGCAGGGCAGGGCTAGCACGGGTGTAAAACATAAGTAACGTCTATATAATATATCATATATACTATATACTGTATCTATCACAGAACATCACATGATCTCATCACAGATAAAACACAGCAGAAGAAACATATGAAATATTGGATATACTAGGACGTCCGTGTTTTCAATACGAGCCAGTATAAAACACGGATTCCACGGTCGTGATGAATAGCCAAACCCACACCCCTAGACCCCTACGAGAGCGGCAAGCAACCCTACCAATTCTAGAGTTAGGAGACCCGGACTCGACTCCTCGAGTTGGTCTCCCACTGGACTCCAGAACCCGGTTACTTGTGCCCTCCTCCTTGGGTCTATCCTAGTGCGGAAAAGTAAATAATATACAAACGGTGACATCTTCCGCAACCTGGAAGTGCCCCAATAAAAAGAATATTACATACAAGTTTTTACATGAATGAAAATGAAAAACACTCATCTCACATAAAAACCCCCGGCTATTCAAACACGACGATCCAATATAACATATCCAGCAACACATAACATCACATGTCATCAACGTAAGTAAATATGCACATCCCAATTGTCGTTGACATATAGCAAGGAAACCGGCGATATCACATATTACACTTACGGTCACAGAAAAGAAAGTGTAAAACTACAACAGTTGGAATCCGCAACCATCTCAGACATCGCATGCCTGACCAAATGAATACATTAGACATCGCATGCCTAACAGTTATAAACCCCGCATTTTAGTCTCATTATCGAAAACACTTTTCAATATCAAGTCGGGTAATTCAACAAGATTCCCGACATCCTGATCGAATGCTCGTCGCAAACTTCAGTAGACGGCCGCACCCCCGATACCGGCGACGAAGTGCACCAAGGCGGAACACCGCTATCGCGAGCACCCGGACGGATGCTTTCGGCGACGGGGTTCTCCTACAGTCACTTGTTCGGGGCTATGGAGTGAGGCTGTCTATTAAGTTTACCCGGCGAGTATCCACGTACGCTACGTGATTGCGACGGACTTTTGATCACATCAAAATTCCGTGGCAACCGATCAAGTGAGACTAAAGTGCTATGTTTATAACATTCATTTAGTTATCACATAACTTTTTGTGAATTCCAATTATTGTATCCCATTCCAGATAAACAGAAAATGTTAAACTTTCCGATCGAACAATCGAACACCCAAGTTTTCCCGATACAATCAACACATGAAATAAGTCTAAAAACATTCAGTTCGTGCCTCAGTACCAACGGTCCAGCCGTAGAAGGGTCAAGCCAACGCCTCACATGTGGCACGCCGTACTGCCCCAAACCCGAAGGTTCAAAGGGCAGTTCAAGACGGTCACATAATCGAGTTAAGGTTTGTTGTCTTCTAGAGGGACCATCACATTACTTGCACTACTTAGAACGTCTTTAAACCTCGGAAAAATCCAACACTTGGAAATTTTCCGGCAGGGAAAAATTGGGTATTTTTATCCGGTCGAACTTTTTTAACATATTCTAAAATTATCCGGAAAAACACATAGACAAAATTTGACAATCCGATCGAATGTACGAACCCCCTATACAACCCAAAATACTCAACTCTTGATTTCAGAAAAAAATATTCCAGGAAAACCAACACTGCAAAATAGGAATTACTGTGCAAAATTGAATGCCTAATAAGACAAAACGGCCGCGGAACCGCCGCATTAGCATGCTAATGCCGCGGTTCCGCCGCACTTTTGAGGGATCATCAGTTAATTTTTACACCGTAATTCTTAGAATTTCCTGCTGATTTTTCTGCATATTTTTAATTCTCAAAAATCCACGAATTTCAAAAATGTACAGAGAGCATTCTAAGGTTTGGGTTTCGGTTCGATCGGACTTCAAACTCTGTCTACGCATCGCCTAAGGCTCTAGCTAGGCTCTGATACCACTGTAGGGTTCCTAGGCACCCTAATGAGGTCTTACAAGGCATCGATCATGCCAAATTAAAATTTTAACGGTGCCGAGAAACCCGACTACGGATCGTTGGCTAGATGTTTAGGCGAAAAAGCTAACTAGTTAACACTTAGCTAAGAGATACGGAAATACAACCTTTGTAGATCCGATTCTCCACCTCCATAGCTCCGCAACGAAGTCCTCTCCGCTGTCCAAAAGGAATCCGGGCTCTAGCGTCGGCTTCGTCGAAGAATAAGCGAGCTAGGTCGTCGATGTCCATGCCGAAGATGATCTACGTCGAAGCATCGCAAGATCAAGCTCTCACTTCACCAAGTCATGAAACTTGTGAAGAAAACACACTCTACTACTTGGCAAGAGGTAGTGGATGAAGAAATAGGAAGTGGGTAGACTTTAGATTTGGATTTCTCACTCTTTTTCATCACTTGCCATTGATGGAGGCAAGCTTTCTTCACTTGAAGAAATGAAGAAGAAGAAGGAAATTGTTATGATAAGTTATTTTGAAAATGTAAAATAAAAGAATACTTATCATAATCTTTAACCATGGTAATGTGTAGAGAATCAATCATGGTTAAAGGAATGGTTAGGGTCAAGCTAGAGACAAAATGGTCACTTAGTCAAAAGATCAAGAAACTTCAACTAGAATCCAAAATTAGCAACCATTTCATTTCATTTTCTTTTATTCATTTATCATAAATAAATGGATAATTAAATAAGATAAATGAATAACAAATAATAAACCCTAACCTATTCATTAACCAAGGTTTAATACTTTACACTTAACCAAAAAGCATGTATCATCAAATATGATACAAGCAAGTGCACAAAATCATATCGCATATGCAATGCGCACACCCGAGTGAGAAAATCCATTTAAAGTGAACCGATACTAGTTAATGCAAAGTAATATATCAAATATATAATTATACATTAAATCATTAAATCAACACTTGATTCAATGATCCGGTCATGTCGCACACAACCGACTAGTATACAATGTATCGGCTTATCGAATCAACGCTTGAATCGATAACTAGGTTATATCGCATACAACCATTCGATACATTCATCGCGAGAATGGAATACGGTATCACATACACGTATTATTCTCGGTCCCGCACATATCTCATATGCGCTCCTATTTCGTTTCGCTTGAGCCAGGAAACCTCTGTGTAGGACTCTAAAGACTCGTCAATACGCCGGCAGCAGATGATGATCATATCAATCACCCACAAGCCGCAAGCGGTCTGCTAAACGTAACGGCCACCCGGGTATTGAGCGATCTGAAGATCGACGAGCAAGCCCGCTCACACTCCAGTGAATCCAACCAGTAACACTACCGTACAGTCCGGTCTGATCGTCTGATATGTCGCATATCTCGCCTAGGGGTGGTAAACGTCAGACCCCAATAGCTCGATAAGTCGTGTCGATATGAGGTTTATAACTGTTCGAGAAACTACTGGTAACACTTACCAGTAAATCTCAGCAACCCTGGCCAGGGATTTCCTGTTATAGCCAATCGAACACAGCGCAACATCAACCCCCTATACCGGGAGAGACGAATCCCCTCCTATCGCTCATTGCCTCCATGTGACTCGGGACTGTACCCAAAAACCACCGTTTTGCACGCCCTCTTGGACGTGGTAAGATGGAAATCAAAGCACAGTGGGAACCACACAAGACTCTATGACGATCTCGGGTCAACAGACTACTCTGTACCAGTGTCACCAGAGAACTGCCATCTGACGTGAGGTATAATACCATCTGGGAGTTCTCGGCGAGTCCGTCCAGTGTACCCAGTCTCTACTGAGCACCCGTATATCATCTCCGATGTCAAACACCAATGGATATGGGATCATCCATCGCCCATCTGTATGGGTCGAGAAGCTACACGCTAGTCTACTCTGGTATATCGATGCCCCGTCTCGATACACCCACGACTAGGGACTTTGAAGGATGTACTTATGGACTACCTTGTCCCCACTAGTATGATCCGCATCATAGTCCAGGTAGTCAAGCACACATCCTAAGGGCTTTACCAACATGTAACAGAGAGACAATCAGTATACACGTTAAGGTAAAGTTCAACCAGATAGCATACTATCATGTCGAGCAAGAAAGTCCTCCCTATATATGTCCCAGCATCCACTACAATATACATCCTATGTACAGTAATGGCCTCTAGGGCATACATATAACTAACAAGAGTGCAGCGCTCTTAGCTCCAGCGCTCACGTGCTTTGCACGTAGTGCGCTGCTTAGAGTGCAGCGCTCGTAGAGCTAGCGCTCACGTGCTTTGCACGTGGTGCGCTGCTTAGAATGCAACGCTCTTAGCGCTAGCGCTCATGTGCTTTGCACGTGGGCACTGCTTAGAATGCAGCGCTCATGTGTTTTGCACGTGGGCACTGCTTAGAATGCAGCGCTGCTTCAGAGTCTTTGACTCTCAGCGCTGGCGCTGATATGAAGCGCTGTTTCATTTAAAATTTTGAAATTTGAACAGAGCTTTGCTCTTATTGGGGAAACAAATGCACCCCCACCGTTGCACTCATGTAGCCTACACGTGAGTGCAGCGGTGGCAGCATCTATGCCATTGGATCAACTCATAAGTTGAAACGGCTCTCGGTGCCTATAAATAGGGCATTTGGCCCTTAAGATGACCTCTGCTCATCTTCTTTCTTGTTTTCTGAGAATTAATTCTTCTTCAGAGCATAGCTCTTTGTCTTAAGAACTTTCTTAGGGAAAGAACTCTGTCAAAAATTTAGGTAAAGATTAAATCTTTGAAGAGATTATTTTATAATCTAGGGTTTTACCTATTAACAGAGCTTTGCTCTTTTCAAATCATATAGATTTTTAGGGTTTCTCAATAGAGCTTTGCTCTTCATAGATCTAAAGAGATCTTTCTTAGGGTTTCTTAACCTATTAACAGAGCTTTGCTCTTTCAAATCATGTAGATTTGTTAATCTTTTATGAAGAACTCTTAGAGTTTGTTCATAGATCTTGAAGATCTCGGAATTTTTAACTCATTAAAAACTTTGCTTTAAGTTTTCTGATGGGTTATTCCATCATCTTTACAGAGCATGGCCCTTCAGAATTTTTCTTGAGGAATTTTTATTTCTTTCATCATCATACAGATGTCACTCTTGTTGTAGAGCGCTGCTCTCAATGGGAGATTTACTCCTTGGCCCGAGGGCCTTCATTAAATGAGAATCCTTTTAGGATTTCCTCATTTAATGACAGTCTCATCAAATGATGAGACTGTTTTTATTAATGATGAGTTATCATCTAGATTATGTGGGTCCCCCCGGGTCCCTTTCTACTGCATTGCAGTGCGGTACGAATTTAAAGTACCTAGTGATAGAACTTAAACTGTAGCATTGACGGCTGAAAATTTTGTTCTTTTCCGCGCAGGTACTATGTCTTTCGATACTTCTTTCCCATTTGTCCGTTCAGAAAGCGGATTCCCTGAAGCACCTGTTGATAGGGAAGTGTTTGCACTGATCAAAGATCATGATCCGGAACAAAAGAACCTTCATTTATGGGGAACGTGTGTTAGTGTATATGCCCTAGAGGCCATTACTGTATCATACTAGCTTGTATATTACTTAATGGAAGCTTGGGATATTCACAGTTGTATATACAATCTTGCTCGAAATGGTAGTATGCTACTTGGTTTGTCTCTGCTTTAATATGTGCATGTGTTTCTTTTAGCATATTGCTGGTATACATATTAGTAGAGCCCTTAGGATCTTTGCTTGATTACCAGCGTTGTGATGGCGCTCGCACTCGTGGGAGCTGGGTAATCTATAAGCACATCCTTATACAGGTCCCTGGTCGTTGGACTATCGAGACAGGGCATCGATACTCCGGAGTAGACTAGCGTATGCGCTTCTCATCCCAGTGTGGGAGACGGTCTGTCCCACAGCCGTTAGTACGTCGTACTTGGGATAGTATGCGGGTGCTCGTTAGGTTACGAGTACACTGGACAGGACTCGTCGGGAACTGTTGGTTGGTAATATACCTATCGTCAGTTATCAGTTCCCAGGTGACATGAGTACAGCTTAGTCCGCTGACTTGACACTGTCACTTCGCCTCGAGTGTGTTCCCACTGCACTTTGATTACTACCCTACCACGGTTCAAAGGAGTCGTGCAAACAGGTAGTTTTTGGGTGCAGTCCCGAAGCACTTGGAGGCAGTGAAGGTTAGACAGGATTCGTCTCTCCCGGTATTGTGGGTTGACATCGCGCTGTGTCCAGGAGAGCCATTACACGAGTAGTCCCTGGCCAGGGCAAGCGAGATATACTGGTAGGTTTCCAGTGTTATCTCAGGGTGTTCTGGGCTACACTCCGACACGACTTGTACCGCTATTAAGGGACTGACGTTCACCGCCCCCCTAGGCCCGCCATGCGATGTATCAGACGAACAGACCGGACTGTACGGAGACTGTCACATACAGGCTCAGTAGGAGTGCAGATGGGGTTCACCTCGTCAGTCTTCTTATCGACATCTACCTGGGGACCGTTACGTACAGCTAGTGCCGCTTGCGGTCTGTGGTTAAACCCACTGCCAGCGTAGTGTCGAGTCTTTAGAGTCCCACACAGAGAGCTATTCGCCTTTAGGCAAAATGAGTAGAGGTCGCATGGTTTTGCGACAGGGTTCGTTCGCATCCGCGCACTTGTGCACGTTTGCTGTCCGGACAGTTTATACTAGCGGGCTTTGGTTTAAGCCGGATCCTAGTATATGATTTGAGATTGGTTTTTCTCAGTGTATTCGTGTTCCTCGGATCACGAATGCGGGTGCGTATGCACAGTTGCTTGAGATTGGGGGAGAGGACCTTGTTTAGGGTTAATGGTTATTGTCATTTTATTAACCCTATTGCTTATGTGTGTATTATAGTTAATTGATAATTAGCTTAATAATTGTGCATGGTTGTTGTTGTTGACAATTTGACTTCATTGACTTGTTGACCTTGTTGACAACTTGACCATAATCATTTCATTTGGAAGATGCTCTTTGATCTTTGCAAAATTGAAATGATAATGGTCATGTCATGATTTACCATGACAATTTTCAAGCTAATTATTCAATTAAAATTATTCACACATATTAGTGAGAATGGCTCACTAATAATTCATTCTCTCATATCATTTTTCTCTCTTGTTCATCCTCTCCCTCAAGCTCTCTCCCTCTCATGTGTTGAGAAACAAAAAGCTTGAGAAAAACCTTCACTTGATCTTCTCTACTCTCTTCTAGGGTTCAAGTCTTAGCATTTCTTGCACTCTAGTTACTCCTAGCTTGGAGTTGAAGCTAAAGGTCGAGGCTTTCGGGTGGATCCTTCTTTGACGGGAGAAGACAAGCAAGGTGACCTCTTTCTACCATTCCTAGGAGCAAGGAGAGAAGGACTTTGAGCTCAAGGTATAACCTTTCCATCACTTAGCTACTTTGTAGTTAGCTTTAGCAAGTTTATGTTTAGCAAAGATCCTTAAAGCTTCGTCCATGTTGCCTATAGTTGATAAAAATCCAATTTTTATTATGTTTTCTGCCTCTCCGTAAGCACCGGGGTGGGCAACGTGGACTTACAGTGGTATCAGAGCCTAACTAAACCTAAACTAGCTAAGTAGTTAAGTGTAACGAAGTTTCGAAACCGGAAAATCGAAAAACCAAACTCGCAAAACCCTAAGTTTCTGTTAATTTTTTTTCTGGTCAAAATAAAATTTGTTATACACCAAAAATTATCTCAAGGTTTTGTTAAGAACAACACCAAAAACGAGACAGAGAGTCGACCAAATGGGCGCGGATCCGCGGCGCTAGGAAGCTATTGCGCCGCGCATCCGCGGCCGTCTTGTCTCTTCTCTGCCTCGATTTTGGTGCAGTGTGTTCCTGTGTTGGTTTTGGGATTTTTAGGATATGTTATATGTGCCCAGATTTTCCAGAACTAAAATTTACTTTTGGGGGCCTATAAATCCGTATTTTCGGAACTTCACTACACTTTAACTATATCGGTTATATCTGTGATGCTTGTATGTATTGAACGTCGGCTAATCGCTATAAGTCGATTAGTCGGGGTTATACATCTCTGTGATCTGTGATTGTTATTGGTTTGTGGATATGAATGGATTGGATTGTCGCGGGTGAATAGCCGGGGAGGATGTGAGATGAGCGTTTTTTTTCTTTCATTCATTTGTAACATGTAAATTGATGTAATAATATTATTTGTATGGCCGCACAACCGGGTCGGGGTTGTAGCCGTCATTGTATAATTCTTTTTACTGTTTTTGCTCCTAGGATAGACCCATGGAGGGGGTGCACAAACTACCGGGTATCTCGAAGTGCCGAGTGGCCTACTCACGGTGGTGAGGGAGGTTGCTTCGCTTCGGGTGCTTGGCGGGTAGTTTGCCGCACCCGTAGGGGTCTTGGGTGGGGTATTGGCTATTCACCGCGACCGTGTAATCCGCTTTACGTTGCAGGCTCGAACGCATTGCAGATTCCTAGTATATCCAATGTATTCATCTGTGATCTGTAATGTCTATCATTGCTATATATATATATAATAACTATTTAGGCGTTGCTTATGTTTTACAGCCGCGCTAGCCCAGCCCCCGCTCTGTCGTTAGTTAAGTAACCTAACGGGTGATGACGGGGCCCCGTGGCGAATGCGAATGGCATAAGCGTACGTCATATTTTGGTTGTTTTCTGCAATGGTAGGATTAAATGATGGGACGCATTAAAAGAACTAATGCAAGAAATAAACCAAGTAAAAGTCGATTGGAACACTTTGAAAACTACTCGGTTCTTTTCAAAACTAAACTTTTAAACGCGGAGCTTGAACCACTCCTTTTAAAAGCTATCTCGTTCCATCGATTATATCAAGTTCATTACGTTCACGGTTTCGCCAAAACCATTCGTAGCCCTCCGTCATTCCACATGAATGGTCAAAAGTATTCAAGCTATGTATTTTGGCCAAAGTCAAGGCATAGTGATTGGTAGCGTTTGGGTATTCATATGCAGCATAGATAGATGCGTTGATTTGGGACAGTCGTGCTGCCATTTTGGCCAAAGTCAAGGGTAGGTACGGGTGGGTCCAAATTAACCAGGAGAATGACGGGTAGAACTTGACATGTGACTTATGATATTTTGGCCAAAGTCAAGGTCATAAGAGCATGGGGCAAAAATCCACATCGGGAGTTTCATAAGTACTGAAACTTGCTAGCCTTGCATACCATTTGGAGTGTGATAATTCTGGTAGGATTCCTTCGGTTTTATCACGCGATGATATTTGGATCCCGATCCTACTGTGAGTATATGCTACTCCTCGGGAAAACTCTCACTTAACGATCAATGCTATAAACCTAGTAGGTGCCTAGAAAGGTGTTAGCGGGGCTACGCCCACAGGGAAAAGGGGTTACTTAATTAAGGAACTTCGCGAAAGCGTTGGAAAACCTCCCTCGAAGTACCGACACTGGCCTGGCTGAACGGTTAAGCAAGTATTGTACGGTGAGAGTAATCCTGACTAATCCTTTCTTTATGGTTTGAGAAGGGATTCGAGAGACAGTGGGAGCCATCCAGTTTAGACAAATTAAAAACCACTCTAAACTTGCAAGAGCATCATGCTAAAGTGTTTCTTTTCTCTCTCCTAATTGCAGCGACCATTCAAGATGACCGGACTTAAGTTATTATTAGATAAAAATAAACTGACAGGGCCAAACTACAAAGATTGGCTCAGGAATGTCAAGATGGCTATCACTTATGACAAGTTGGGGTATGTACTTACCACCAAAGCTCCCCCTGTCCCAGGTCCCACCTCCAGCGTCGCGGATGTAGAAATCCGTAAGACATGGGAGATAGATTGCGCGAGGGCCAGATGCCTCGTACTAGCCTCGATGGACAACGAACATCAGAGGAGGCACGAGAATATGGACCTAGAGTCCATATTTCTCCATACAAAAGAACTGTATGGAGAGCAGTCTCGTATCGCAAGATACGAAGTGTCGAAGAAGCTTTTTTCGGCAAGATTGGCCGTCGGATCATCGGTAGCGGAACACGTGCTTAAGATGATTGGCTACATTGAGGAGCTCGCGGACCTTGGGACCACGTTGGAGAATGAACTCTATACTGATTTGATTCTCCAGTCCCTTCCTTCCACTTACGCCCAGTTCATTCTTAACTTCAACATGCAAGGAAAGGAGGTTGAACTTTCCGAACTTCTGAACATGTTGAGGATTGCTGAGGGCACCCTACAGAAGGGTAGGGAGACATCTACTTTGTTTGTAGGAGGATCTTCCTCTTCTAGGTCCAGGGCGAAAGCCAAGGGCAAGAAGAAGAAAGCCCCCGCCAAACCAAGAGGCGGTGTCAGTAAAGTGGATACGAAGGGAAAAGGAAAAGCAACAAAGGTAGCGGGAAAGCTGGTGGGGAAGGAAGAATGCTTCTACTGTCACAGAAGTGGTCACTGGAAACAGGATTGCAAGGCTTGGAAAGCCAGAACACAGGATTTGAAGCGAGTTGCAGCTTCAGCTTCAGGTGTGTATGTTATTGAAAACTGTCTATCAATAAACTCTACTTCCTGGGTATTGGATACCGGATCAGGATCTCATATCTGTAATTCTTTGCAGGCGTTGAGAAAGCGTAGAGTTTTGAAGGCAGGTGATATGACCCTCAGAGTTGCGAACGGTGCTAGCATGGATGCTGAGGCCGTGGGGGACTATCACCTGGGATTGTCAGATGGACATTTTTTTGGTTTTGCGTAGTTGTTATTATGTACCAAATGCAACCTGTAATATCATTTCTGTATCTTTATTGTCTAAAGAAGGTTATGAATTTGCATTTGTAAGTAATGTAGTGAACATTCACCTTAATCAAGTTTTGATTGGGTCAGGTACATTGAACAACGGTATATACGTATTAAACCAACCACAGATTTTCAATGTCCAGAATACACACAAAAGAAAGTCTCCAGAAATCAACAAAACTTTCTTATGGCATTGTAGACTGGGTCACATCAATGAGAGAAGGTTGACTAAATTACACACAGAAGGATATTTGGATTCATTCGAATATCAATCGTATGCAACTTGTCAATCCTGTCTCAAAGGAAAGATGACAAAGACTCCGTTTACTGGACACGGAGAAAGAGCGAGCGAGCTCTTGGGACTCGTACACAGCGACGTGTGCGGTCCAATGTCTACACATGCGCGAAGCGGTTATTCTTACTTCATTACTTTTACGGATGACTTTTCAAGGTACGGTTATGTCTTCTTAATGAAACATAAGTCCGAGGCTTTTGAAAAATTCCAGGAATATAAGAATGAAGTAGAAAAACAAACAGGTAAAAGTATCAAGATCCTAAGATCGGATCGAGGAGGAGAATACTTAAGTGCCGAATTCCTGAATTACTTAAAAGAGAATGGAATTCTCTCTCAGCTTACTCCTCCATACACTCCGCAACATAACGGTGTATCGGAGAGACGGAACCGAACCCTATTGGATATGGTACGGTCCATGATGAGTAATGCCGAGTTGCCGCGATCGTTTTGGGGATATGCGCTAGAATCAGCTGCATACCTTTTGAACCGGGTTCCAACTAAGACTGTGCCTACTACACCATATCAGATGTGGTGTGGGAAGAAACCCTATCTTAATCATATTAAGACATGGGGATGTCCAGCTTTTGTAAAAAAGCAGCATGCGGACAAGCTCGAGGCACGCTCAGTACAGTGCAAGTTTGTGGGGTATCCAAAGAACTCCAAGGGATATTACTTCTATTGCGAAGAGGAACAAAAAGTCCTTGTTTCTCGCCATGCCCACTTTCTAGAACACCAGTTCATAGAAAAAGAATTAAGTGGGAGCGCAATAGAACTGGAAGAAATTCCAGAACCACGAGCTATTACTGAAAGCTTGGTTGATCCAGAGGGTTCAAAAGATCAGGACACTCCCACGCCACTCCGCAGGAGTAGTAGGCAGTCTCATCCGCCCGAGAGATACTACGGTTTTCTCATTGACGGGGATAGAGAGGATTGCATCATAGATTGTGATGAGCCTACTAGCTTCCAGCAAGCCATTCAGAGCGTCGACTCGGTAAAATGGCTGGATGCAATACGGACCGAAATGGAGTCCATGTACACCAACAAAGTATGGACGTTGGACATTGCTCCAGACGGGGTAAAACCCGTAGGATGCAAGTGGATCTTCAAAAGGAAGATTGGTGTAGATGGACAGGTTGAGACCTATAAAGCTAGACTGGTAGCAAAGGGTTTTCGTCAGCGACCTGGTTTGGACTATGACGAAACCTTTTCTCCAGTAGCTATGCTGAAATCCATTCGGATCCTTCTTGCCATTGCTGCCTTCCACGATTATGAGATTTGGCAGATGGACGTAAAGACAGCTTTTCTAAATGGTCATTTAGAGGAGTGTGTCTATATGGATCAGCCAGAGGGTTTCATTCAGAGTGGGAGCAGCGGAAAGGTGTGCAAGTTGCTTAAGTCCATTTATGGACTAAAGCAGGCATCGCGGAGTTGGAACATCTGTTTTGATGAGACGGTCAAGGAATTTGGCTTTATCAAAAATCCAGATGAACCGTGCATCTATTGTAGATTTGTAGCGAGAACTGTGGTATTCCTCGTTTTATACGTGGATGACATTCTCTTAATAGGAAATGACATTCCTATGCTACAATCTGTCACGGGGTTCTTGTCACACAGGTTCTCCATGAAAGACCTGGGTGATGCCTCATACATTCTGGGTATCCGGATCTACCGTGACAGATCCAAGAGGATATTGGGACTTTCACAGTCCAGGTACATCGACACCATACTGAAGAGATTCAGTATGGAAGATTCCAAGCGCGGTAATTTACCGGCTTGTCACGGGATCACCCTCTCCAAAGAGATGTCTCCCAAGAATGATTTGGAGAGGGATCGCATGTCTATTATACCCTACGCTTCTGCGGTAGGCTCTATAATCTATGCGATGTTGTGTACCAGACCGGATGTGGCTTATGCACTGAGTGTAGTAAGCAGGTATCAGTCAAACCCAGGGGAGAAACATTGGATAGCAGTAAAGAACATTCTCAAGTACCTGAGAAGGACTAAGGAGATGTTCTTGGTGTATGGCGGAAAAGACCTGCAGATTGAGGCCTTTGCTGACTCCAGCTTCCAGAGTGACAAGGATGATTCCAAGTCCATGTCGGGTTTTGTCTTCACCCTCAATGTAGGGGCGGTGTGTTGGAAGAGCTCCAAACAGGAAACCGTTGCTGACTCGACGATGGAAGCGGAATACATCGCTGCATCTGATGCCGCAAAAGAAGCTGTCTGGATGAGGAAGTTCTTGAGAGAACTTCAGGTGGTTCCGTCCATTGTTGACCCAATACCTCTGTATTGCGACAACAACGGGGCTATAGCTTTAGCGAAGGAACCCAGATCCCATCAGAAATCCAGACACATCTTAAGGCGGTATCACCTGATCAGGGAGATCGTGGATCGCCAGGAGATCGAGGTCCGGAGAGTTGCATCAGAGGATAACACAGCAGATCCATTCACCAAGGCCTTGCCCCAGACTCAGTTCGAGCGGCTGATCGAGATGATAGGTCTTCGATACGCCAGTACATGGCCTTAGTGCAAGTGGGAGATTGTTAGTGTATATGCCCTAGAGGCCATTACTGTATCATACTAGCTTGTATATTACTTAATGGAAGCTTGGGATATTCACAGTTGTATATACAATCTTGCTCGAAATGGTAGTATGCTACTTGGTTTGTCTCTGCTTTAATATGTGCATGTGTTTCTTTTAGCATATTGCTGGTATACATATTAGTAGAGCCCTTAGGATCTTTGCTTGATTACCAGCGTTGTGATGGCGCTCGCACTCGTGGGAGCTGGGTAATCTATAAGCACATCCTTATACAGGTCCCTGGTCGTTGGACTATCGAGACAGGGCATCGATACTCCGGAGTAGACTAGCGTATGCGCTTCTCATCCCAGTATGGGAGACGGTCTGTCCCACAGCCGTTAGTACGTCGTACTTGGGATAGTATGCGGGTGCTCGTTAGGTTACGAGTACACTGGACAGGACTCGTCGGGAACTGTTGGTTGGTAATATACCTATCGTCAGTTATCAGTTCCCAGGTGACATGAGTACAGCTTAGTCCGCTGACTTGACACTGTCACTTCGCCTCGAGTGTGTTCCCACTGCACTTTGATTACTACCCTACCACGGCTCAAAGGAGTCGTGCAAACAGGTAGTTTTTGGGTGCAGTCCCGAAGCACTTGGAGGCAGTGACGGTTAGACAGGATTCGTCTCTCCCGGTATTGGGGGTTGACATCGCGCTGTGTCCAGGAGAGCCATTACACGAGTAGTCCCTGGCCAGGGCAAGCGAGATATACTGGTAGGTTTCCAGTGTTATCTCAGGGTGTTCTGGGCTACACTCCGACACGACTTGTACCGCTATTAGGGGACTGACGTTCACCGCCCCCCTAGGCCCGCCATGCGATGTATCAGACGAACAGACCGGACTGTACGGAGACTGTCACATACAGGCTCAGTAGGAGTGCAGATGGGGTTCACCTCGTCAGTCTTCTTATCGACATCTACCTGGGGACCGTTACGTACAGCTAGTGCCGCTTGCGGTCTGTGGTTAAACCCACTGCCAGTGTAGTGTCGAGTCTTTAGAGTCCCACACAGAGAGCTATTCGCCTTTAGGCAAAATGAGTAGAGGTCGCATGGTTTTGCGACAGGGTTCGTTCGCATCCGCGCACTTGTGCACGTTTGCTGTCCGGACAGTTTATACTAGCGGGCTTTGGTTTAAGCCGGATCCTAGTATATGATTTGAGATTGGTTTTTCTCAGTGTATTCGTGTTCCTCGGATCACGAATGCGGGTGCGTATGCACAGTTGCTTGAGATTGGGGGAGAGGACCTTGTTTAGGGTTAATGGTTATTGTCATTTTATTAACCCTATTGCTTATGTGTGTATTATAGTTAATTGATAATTAGCTTAATAATTGTGCATGGTTGTTGTTGTTGACAATTTGACTTCATTGACTTATTGACCTTGTTGACAACTTGACCATAATCATTTCATTTGGAAGATGCTCTTTGATCTTTGCAAAATTGAAATGATAATGGTCATGTCATGATTTACCATGACAATTTTCAAGCTAATTATTCAATTAAAATTATTCACACATATTAGTGAGAATGGCTCACTAATAATTCATTCTCTCATATCATTTCTCTCTCTTGTTCATCCTCTCCCTCAAGCTCTCTCCCTCTCATGTGTTGAGAAACAAAAAGCTTGAGAAAAACCTTCACTTGATCTTCTCTACTCTCTTCTAGGGTTCAAGTCTTAGCATTTCTTGCACTCTAGTTACTCCTAGCTTGGAGTTGAAGCTAAAGGTCGAGGCTTTCGGGTGGATCCTTCTTTGACGGGAGAAGACAAGCAAGGTGACCTCTTTCTACCATTCCTAGGAGCAAGGAGAGAAGGACTTTGAGCTCAAGGTATAACCTTTCCATCACTTAGCTACTTTGTAGTTAGCTTTAGCAAGTTTATGTTTAGCAAAGATCCTTAAAGCTTCGTCCATGTTGCCTATAGTTGATAAAAATCTAATTTTTATTATGTTTTCCGCCTCCCCGTAAGCACCGGGGTGGGCAACGTGGACTTACAACGTGGTACAATCAGATCATCAGTGGGCGGCGTAGCTTCTCTTGTGCAGTACCTTCGGAGCCTATTTCGGCGATCCACTACGATGACCTACCCCCGGTGAATTATACCGTAGAGGAGGTCAACTGGACTTCAGAGGGTCTCCTTCAGCCCTCTATGGCTGCAATACCCGTACAGCCGCCGACTGCTTTGGATACTCTAAGACGGCGCATATGTCAGGGCGAGTCGTGTCCTTGGGGGAAGCCATATATGATAGGCCTAACTCCTTGTCATCCAGCTGGGTATTTGCAACGGGCACGCTATATTTTGTCAGCCAAGAAGTCGCAGCTGCTGAAGCTTGGGTTGTATCCCGCGATTTACGCTTCTCTTTTTCAATATTCTACACCTCCTGCCTGGTGGGTCAAGGCTTTTCTGGAGCAATGGAACATTCTGACCCACACCTTCCTTCTGTTGGATCGAGAAGTCTCAATCTCTTTAGAGGAGTTTGCAGAGGTTTCTGGCTTACCGGTTAGGGGAGAACACTACGAGGAGCTGCTTCCTCCGGACGAGTACGTCTTTGCTGCCAAGTCAGTGATGACAGGCCTTACGTTGGAGAACGCCATTCAACATCAATTCCACAGTTTGATTAAAGTGTCGAATATCAATAAGGGCCTTTTTCTCGAATCCGGAGGCCGTTGGGTTAATTTCACAGATTTCATCACCCGTTTTCTCCGCTCAGAAGTCCTGTCGAAGGAAGCCGCGAAATTTTCCAAACTCGACGATCCATTTGGTTTCGGTTTGGACAACCAGCCGGCAGCGGAGGCGGATCAGAGGAATATCTTTCTTCCCAACACCCCGGTCGTCTCTTTCATAAAGCTTGCAGCTCCTGGGATCGACGAAGAAGCGTTCTTTTTGGGGTTCCTCGGGCTATGGTTAAGCTGGTTTGTGCTTCCAATGCACCCTCGCCATATGAGGCCGTCCGTTTTTTATCCAGCTCATCGAATGGTTGCTGGGATGCAAATGGCCATCGGGGTCGCTGGGTTAGCCCATTTGTATCACGGCCTCAGCTTGGAGGCAGACACTTCTGAACCAGGGGTGCAGCCCATGAACTTTGTTAGTGTATATGCCCTAGAGGCCATTACTGTATCATACTAGTTTGTATATTACTTAATGGAAGCTTGGGATATTCACCTTGTATAAACAATCTTGCTCAATATAGTAGTATGCTACTTGGTTTGTTTCTACTTCAATGTGTACATGTGTTTATTTTTGTATATCACCTATACACATTAGTGGAGCCCTTAGGATCTTTGCTTGATTACCAGCGTTGTGATGGCAGTCACACTAGTGGGGGCTGGGTAATCTATAAGCACATCCTTATACAGGTCCCTAGTCGCAGGACTATCGAGACAGGGCATCGATACTCCGGAGTAGACTAGCGTATGCGCTTCTCATCCCAGTGTGGGAGATGGTCTGTCCCACAGCCATCAGTACGTCGTACTGGAGATAGTATACGGGTGCTCGTTAGGTTACGAGTACACTGGACAGGACTCGTCGGGAACTGACCAGTCGGTATTATACCTATCGTCAGTTATCAGTTCCCAGGTGACATGAGTACAGCTTAGTCCGCTGACTTAACACTGGCACTTCGCCTCGAGTGTGTTCCCACTGCACTTTGATCACTACCCTACCACGGCTCAAAGGAGTCGTGCAAACAGGTAGTAGTTGGGTGCAGTCCCGAAGCACTTGGAGGCAGTGACGGTTAGACAGGATTCGTCTCTCCCGGTATTGGGGGTTGACATCGCGCTGTGTCTAGGAGAGCCATTACACGAGTAGTCCCTGGCCAGGGCAAGCGAGATATACTGGTAGGCTTCCAGTGTTATCTCAGGGTGTTTTGGGCTTCACTCCGACAAGACTTGTACCGCTATTAGGGGACTGACGTTTACCGCCCCCTAGGCCCGCCATGCGATGTATCAGACGAACAGACCGGACTGTACGGAGACTGTCACATTCAGACTCAGTAGGAGTTCAGATGGGTTTTACCTCGTCAGTCTTCTTATCGGCATCTACCTGGGGACCGTTACGCACAGCTAGTGCCGCTTGCGGTCTGTGGTTAAACCCACTGCCAGCGTAGTGTCGAGTCTTTAGAGTCCCATACAGAGGGCTATTCGCCTCTGGGCAAAACTGAGTAGAGGTCGCATGGTATTGCGGCAGAGTTCGTTCTCATCCGCGCACTTGTGCACGTTTGGAGTCCGGACGGTTTATACTAGCAGGCTCTGGTTTGAGCCAGATACTGGTATATGTTTTGGGGTTACTTTTATCTCTCAGTATTCATGTTCCTCGGAACTAGAATGCAGGTGTGTATGCACAGTTGTTTGAGGCGGAGGAAGAGGACTTTCATTAGGGTTTCGGAACGGGTGCGTATGCACAGTTGACAGTCGTCTTTTTCCAAACCCTAATGGATTTATGAAATATCAATTAATAATAGTAATTAAATGAAATTGTGTCATGGTTGATTTTGTTGACTTGTTGACTATGGTTGACTTGTTGACCATGGTTGAATGTTTGACCATCATCATTGCTTTGCAAGGATACTCCTTGATTCTAGCTTACATTCATTTAATGAAGTGATGATAGTGGTCATTCCAAATACAACCATCAACTATTTCATTTGAATTATTATTATTAATTAGATAATTCTTTTTCTTTTGTTATGGTTGCAAAAGGAAAAGATAGCTCATTCTATCATATTCATTCTCTCTCCTCACTTCATCTTCTTCTTCCTCAAGCTCAAGGAGAATCCTTCTCATGTGTTGAGAATCCCTCTCCTTGAAAGGAAAACACCCCATAGATACTCTCTACTCTCTCTAGGGTTCAAGGTTTAGCAAGCCGGAGATCCTAGTTCACTCTAAGTTCGAGAAAGAGCCCGAAGGTTGAACCCTCTGGTTGATCCATCTTTGACGGAAGAAGGCTACGAGGAAAGAACCATCAACCTCTACTAGGTTTCAAGAAGAAGGAGTTCAAGTTAGGTATAACCACTTTGCCGAGTAGTTAACTCTCCTTTGCATGTTTGCTAGTTTAGTTTAGTAACGATCCCGACCTTGTTTAGTCCATGTTGCCCCATGCGCCAAAAATTTGATTGTTATACCGTTTCCGCCTCCCCGCAAGAACCGGGGGTCGCAACGTGGACTTACAGTGGTATCAGAGCCTAACTAAACTTAAACTAGCTTGGTAGCGAAGTGTATGGAAGTTCGAAACGGAAAAATCGCAAAACCGGAAAATCAAAAACCCTAAGTTTCTGTTGAAATTTTTTGTGCTCTAAAAGTAAAACGTTTTACTCCTAAAATCGGCTCAGGGTTTTGTGAAAACACCCACGAAATACGATCGCATGATTCCTTCGAACCGCCGCGGTTCCGCGGCAATGGGTGGCTTAGGCCGCGGAACCGCCGCCGTTTTGTCTCCTCTTGTGATCGTGTTTTGTGCAGTGTTCTTCTGGTAGGGTTTTGGGATTTTTCAAATATGTTATTTGTGCCCAGATTTTCCAGAATAGAAATTTGCTTTTGGGGTCCTATAAATCCGTATTTTTTTCGAACTTCGCTACACTTTGGCTATATTGGTTATATCTGTGATGTTTGAATGTATTGAACGTCGGCTAATCGCTATATGACGATTAGTCGGGGTTATACATATCTGTGATCTGTGTTTGTTGATGGCATATGTATATGAATGCGTTGGACTGTCGCGGGTGAATAGCCGGGGTGGATGTGAGATGAGCCTTTTCTTTTCTTTCATTCATTGTAAATGTAAATTGATGTAATATTATTATTTGTATGGTCGTACAACCGGGTCGGGGTTGTAGCTGTCATTGTATAATTCTTTTTACTGTTTTTGCTCCTAGGATAGACCCATGGAGGGGTGCACAAACTACCGGGTACTTGGCGGGTAGTTTGCCGCACCCGTAGGGGTCTTGGGTGGGGTATTTGGCTATTCACCGCGACCGTGTAATCCGCTTTTCGTAGCAGGCTCGAAAGGATTGTGGATTCCTAGTATATTCAATGTATTCATCTGTGATCTGTAATGTCTATCATTGCTTTATATTTAGGCGTTGCTTATGTTTTACAGCCGCGCTAGCCCGGCCCCCGCTCTGTCGTTAGTTAAGTAACCTAACGGGTGATGACGGGACCCCGTGGCAAATGCGAATGGCATAAGCGTACGTCATATTTTGGTTGTTTTCTGCAATGGTAGGATTAAATGATGGGACGCATTAAAAGAACTAATGCAAGAATATCACGCATTAAAAGAACTAATGCAAGATAATAAACCAAGTTAAAGTCGTTGGAACACTTTCGAAAAACCACTCGGTTCTTTTCAAAACTAACTTTTAAATGCGGAGATTGAGCCACTCCTTCTAAAAGCTATCTCGTTCCATCGATTATATCAAGTTCACTACGTTCACGGTTTCGTCAAAACCATTCGTAGCCCTCCGTCGTTTCATATGAATATTCAATAGTATTCAAGCTATGTTTGTTGACCTTCGTCAAGGCGTAGTGATTGGTAGCTGTTGGGTGTTCATATGTAGCATAGATAGATGCGTTGGTTTGAGACAGTCGTCTTGCCTTGTTGACCTTCGTCAAGGGTATATACGGGTGGGTTCAAATTAACCTGGAAAATGACGGGCAGAACTTGACATGTGACTTATGATTTGTTGACCTTCGTCAAGGTCATAAGAACATGGGGCAAAAATCCACATCGGGAGTTTCATAAGTACTGAAACTTGCTAGATTTGCATACCATTTGGAGTGTGGTGATTCTGGTAGGATTCCTTCAGTTTCGTCACACGATGATATTTGGATCCCGATCCTACTGTGAGTATATGCTACTCCTCGGGAAATTTCTCACTAAACGATCAATGCTATAAACCTAGTAGGTGCCTAGAAAGGTGTTAGCGGGGCTACGCCCCCAGGGAAAAGAGGTTCTTAAATTAAGGAACTTCGCGAAAGCATTGGAAAACCTCCCTCGAAGTACCGACACTGGCCTGGCTGAACGGTTAAGCAAGTATTGTGCGGTGGGATTGATCCCGACTGATTCTTCCTTTATGGTTTGAGGAGGGATTCGAGAGACAGTGGGAGCCATCCTGTTTAGACAAATTAAAAACCACTCTAAACTTGCAAGAGCATCATGCTAAAGTGTTTCTTCTCTCTCCCCCTGCAGCGACCAAATCGAAATGACTGGACTTAAGTTACTTCTAGATAAAAACATACTGACAGGGCCAAGCTACAAAGATTGGCTCAGGAATGTCAAAATGGCAATCACTTACGACAAGCTGGGGTATCTTCTTACCACCAAAGCTCCCCCCGTCCCAGGTCCCACCTCCAGCGTCGCGGATAAGGAAATCCGTAAGACTTGGGAGATAGATAGCGCGAAGGCCAAATGCCTTGTGCTTGCCTCTATGGACAACGAACATCAGAGGAGGCATGAGAATATGGACCTCGAGTCCATATTTCTCCATACAAAAGAACTGTATGGAGAGCAGTCTCGTATCGCAAGATACGAAGTGTCGAAGAAGTTATTTTCGGCAAAGTTGGCCGTCGGATCATCAGTAGCGGAACACGTGCTTAAGATGATTGGCTACATTGAGGAGCTCGCTGAACTTGGGACCACGTTGGAGAATGAGCTCTATACGGACTTGATTCTTCAGTCCCTTCCTTCCACTTACGCCCAGTTCATCCTGAATTTCAACTTACAAGAAAAAGAAGTTGAACTTTCAGAACTCCTCAACATGCTGAGGAGTGCAGAGGGCACCCTACAGAAAGGTAGGGAAACATCCACTTTGTTTGTAGGAGGATCTTCTTCTTCTAGGTCCAAGGCGAAAGCCAAAGGAAAGAAGAGGAAAGCCCCCGCCAAACCAAGGGGCGGTGTTAGTAAAGTGGATACGAAGGGAAAAGCAAAGGCAACAAAGATAGCGGGGAAACTTGTGGATAAAGAAGAATGCTTCTATTGTCATAAGAGTGGACACTGGAAGAAAGATTGCAGGGCTTGGAAAGCCAGGACACAGGAACTGAAGCAGGTTGCGGCTTCAGCTTCAGGTGTGTATGTTATTGAAAACTGTCTTTCGATAAACTCTACTTTCTGGGTATTGGATACCGGATCAGGATCTCATATCTGTAATTCTTTGCAGGCATTGAGAAACCGTAGGTTTTTGAAGGCAGGTGACATGACCCTCAGAGTTGCAAACGGAGCTAGCATGGATGCTAAAGCCGTGGGGGACTATCACCTGGGAATGTCAGATGGACATGTTTTGGTTTTACGCAATTGCTTTTTTGTACCCAACGCAACTTGTAATATCATTTCTGTATCTTTGGTTTCTAAAGAAGGTTATGAATTTGCGTTTGTAAGTAATGTTGTAAACATTCACCTTAATCAAGTTCTGATTGGGTCAGGTACATTGAGCAATGGTATATACGTGTTAAACCAACCACAGATATTCAATGTCCAGAATACACACAAAAGAAAGTCTCCAGATATAAATCAGGCTTTCTTATGGCATTGTAGACTGGGTCACATCAATGAGACACGGTTAACTAAGTTACATAAAGAAGGATACTTGGATCCGTTCGAGTATCAGTCTTATGCCACTTGTGAATCTTGTCTCATGGGAAAGATGACAAAGACTCCGTTCACTGGACACGGAGAAAGAGCGAGCGAGCTCTTAGGACTCATACACAGTGACGTGTGTGGTCCGATGTCTACACATGCGCGAAGCGGTTATTCATACTTCATTACTTTCACGGATGGTTTCTCTAGGTATGGACATGTCTTCTTAATGAAGCACAAATCCGAGGCCTTTGAGAAATTTCGGGATTACAAGAATGAAGTTGAAAAACAAACAGGCAAAAGTATTAAGATTCTAAGATCGGATCGAGATGGTGAATACTTGAGTGCCGTGTTCCTGGACTATTTAAAAGAGAATGGAATTCTCTCTCAGCGTACTCCTCCATACACTCCGCAACATAACGGTGTATCGGAAAGGAGGAATCGAACCCTATTGGATATGGTTCGTTCCATGATGAGTAAGGCTGAGTTACCGCGATCTTTCTGGGGTTATGCACTGGAAGCAGCTACATATCTCTTGAACAAGGCTCCCACCAAGACTGTGCCTACCACTCCATATCAGATGTGGAGTGGGAAGAAACTCTGTCTTAAGTACCTTAAGATATGGGGATGTCCAGCTTTTGTAAAAAAGCAGCATGCGGACAAGCTCGAGGCACGTTCAGTACAGTGTAAGTTTGTGGGATACCCAAAGAACTCCAGGGGGTATCTATTCTATTCCGCTGAGGAACAAAAGGTTTTTGTTTCTCAGCATGCCCGCTTCTTGGAAACTGAGTTTTTGGAAACCCAGATAAGTGGGAACGCAATAGAACTGGAAGAAATTCCAGAACCACAGACTATTACTGAAAGCTTGGAAGAGCCAGTAAGTTCAAAAGAACAGGACATTCCTAGGCCACTCCGCAGGAGTAGTAGGCAGTCTCATCCGCCCGAGAGATACTACGGTTTTCTCATAGACGGGGATAGAGAGGATTGCATCATAGATTATGATGAGCCTACTAGCTTCCAGCAAGCCGTTCAGAGCGTTGACTCGGTAAAATGGCTGGATGCAATGCGGACCGAAATGGAGTCCATGTACACCAACAAAGTATGGACGTTGGACATTGCTCCAGACGGGGTAAAACCCGTAGGATGCAAGTGGATCTTCAAAAGGAAGATTGGTGTAGATGGACAGGTTGAGACCTATAAAGCTAGACTTGTTGCAAAGGGTTTTCGTCAAAGACCTGGTTTGGACTATGACGAAACCTTTTCTCCAGTGGCTATGCTGAAATCCATTCGGATCCTTCTTGCCATTGCTGCCTTCCATGATTATGAGATTTGGCAGATGGACGTAAAGACCGCTTTTCTAAATGGAAATTTGGAGGAGTGTGTCTATATGGATCAGCCAGAGGGTTTCATTCAGAGTGGGAGCAGCGGAAAGGTGTGCAAGTTGCTTAAGTCCATTTATGGACTAAAGCAGGCATCGCGGAGTTGGAACATCTGTTTTGATGAGACGGTCAAGGAATTTGGCTTTATCAAAAATCCAGATGAACCATGCATCTATAGTAGATTTGTAGCGAGAACTGTAGTATTCCTCGTTTTATACGTGGATGACATTCTCTTAATAGGAAATGACATTCCTATGCTACAATCTGTCAAGGGGTTCTTCTCGCACAGGTTCTCCATGAAAGACCTGGGTGATGCCTCCTACATCCTGGGGATCCGGATCCATCGTGATAGATCCAAGAGGATATTAGGACTTTCTCAGTCCAGGTACATCGACACCATAGTGAAAAGATTCAGTATGTAAGATTCCAAGCGCGGTAACCTACCGGCTTGTCACGGGATCACCCTCTCTAAAGAGATGTCTCCCAAGACTGATTTGGAGAGGGATCGCATGTCTATTATACCCTACGCTTCTGCGGTAGGCTCTATAATGTATGCGATGTTGTGTACCAGACCGGATGTAGCTTATGCACTGAGTGTGGTAAGCCGGTATCAGTCAAACCCTGGGGAGAAACACTGGATAGCGGTAAAGAACATTCTCAAGTACCTGAGAAGGACTAAGGAGATGTTCTTGGTGTATGGTGGAAAAGACCTCCAGATCGAGGCCTTTGCTGACTCCAGCTTCCAGAGTGACAAGGATGATTCCAAGTCCATGTCGGGTTTTGTCTTTACCCTCAATGGAGGGGCGCTGTGTTGGAAGAGTTCCAAACAGGAAACCGTTGCAGACTCGACGATGGAAGCGGAATACATCGCTGCATCTAATGCCGCAAAAGAAGCTGTCTGGATGAGGAAGTTCTTGAAAGAACTTCAGGTGGTTCCGTCCATTGTTGACCCAATACCTCTGTATTGCGACAACAACGGGGCTATAGCTTTAGCGAAGGAACCCATGTCCCATCAGAGATCCAGACACATCTTGAGGCGGTATCACCTGATCAGGGAGATCGTGGATCGCAAGGAGATCGAGGTTCGGAGGGTTGCTTGAGAAGAAAACACTGCAGATCCATTCACCAAGACCCTACCCCAGACTCAGTTCGAGCGGCTGATCGAGATGATAGGTCTTCGATACGCCAGTACATGGCCTTAGTGCAAGTGGGAGATTGTTAGTGTATATGCCCTAGAGGCCATTACTGTATCATACTAGTTTGTATATTACTTAATGGAAGCTTGGGATATTCACCTTGTATAAACAATCTTGCTCAATATAGTAGTATGCTACTTGGTTTGTTTCTACTTCAATGTGTACATATGTTTATTTTTGTATATCACCTATACACATTAGTGGAGCCCTTAGGATCTTTGCTTGATTACCAGCGTTGTGATGGCAGTCACACTAGTGGGGGCTGGGTAATCTATAAGCACATCCTTATACAGGTCCCTAGTCGCAGGACTATCGAGACAGGGCATCGATACTCCGGAGTAGACTAGCGTATGCGCTTCTCATCCCAGTGTGGGAGATGGTCTGTCCTACAGCCATCAGTACGTCGTACTGGAGATAGTATACGGGTGCTCGTTAGGTTACGAGTACACTGGACAGGACTCGTCGGGAACTGACCAGTTGGTATTATACCTATCGTCAGTTATCAGTTCCCAGGTGACATGAGTACAGCTTAGTCCGCTGACTTGACACTGGCACTTCGCCTCGAGTGTGTTCCCGCTGCACTTTGATCACTACCCTACCACGGCTCAAAGGAGTCGTGCAAACAGGTAGTAGTTGGGTGCAGTCCCGAAGCACTTGGAGGCAGTGACGGTTAGACAGGATTCGTCTCTCCCGGTATTGGGGGTTGACATCGCGCTGTGTCTAGGAGAGCCATTACACGAGTAGTCCCTGGCCAGGGCAAGCGAGATATACTGGTAGGCTTCCAGTGTTATCTCAGGGTGTTTTGGGCTTCACTCCGACACGACTTGTACCGCTATTAGGGGACTGACGTTTACCGCCCCCTAGGCCCGCCATGTGATGTATCAGACGAACAGACCGGACTATACGGAGACTGTCACATTCAGACTCAGTAGGAGTTCAGATGGGTTTTACCTCGTCAGTCTTCTTATCGGCATCTACTTGGGGACCGTTACGCACAGCTAGTGCCGCTTGCGCTCTGTGGTTAAACCCACTGCCAGCGTAGTGTCGAGTCTTTAGAGTCCCACACAGAGGGCTATTCGCCTCTGGGCAAAACTGAGTAGAGGTCGCATGGTATTGCGGCAGGGTTCGTTCTCATCCGCGCACTTGTGCACGTTTGGAGTCCGGACGGTTTATACTAGCAGGCTCTGGTTTGAGCCAGATACTGGTATATGTTTTGGGGTTACTTTTATCTCTCAGTATTCATGTTCCTCGGAACGAGAATGCAGGTGTGTATGCACAGTTGTTTGAGGCGGAGGAAGAGGACTTTCATTAGGGTTTCGGAACGGGTGCGTATGCACAGTTGACAGTCGTCTTTTTCCAAACCCTAATGGATTTATGAAATATCAATTAATAATAGTAATTAAATGAAATTGTGTCATGGTTGATTTTGTTGACTTGTTGACCATGGTTGACTTGTTGACCATGGTTGAATGTTTGACCATCATCATTGCTTTGCAAGGATACTCCTTGATTCTAGCTTACATTCATTTAATGAAGTGATGATAGTGGTCATTCCAAATACAACCATCAACTATTTCATTTGAATTATTATTATTAATTAGATAATTCTTTTTCTTTTGTTATGGTTGCAAAAGGAAAAGATAGCTCATTTTATCATATTCATTCTCTCTCCTCACTTCATCTTCTTCTTCCTCAAGCTCAAGGAGAATCCTTCTCATGTGTTGAGAATCCCTCTCCTTGAAAGGAAAACACCCCATAGATACTCTCTACTCTCTCTAGGGTTCAAGGTTTAGCAAGCCGGAGATCCTAGTTCACTCTAAGTTCGAGAAAGAGCCCGAAGGTTGAACCCTCAGGTGGATCCATCTTTGACGGAAGAAGGCTACGAGGAAAGAACCATCAACCTCTACTAGGTTTCAAGAAGAAGGAGTTCAAGTTAGGTATAACCACTTTGCCGAGTAGTTAACTCTCCTTTGCATGTTTGCTAGTTTAGTTTAGTAACGATCCCGACCTTGTTTAGTCCATGTTGCCCCATGCGCCAAAAATTTGATTGTTATACCGTTTCCGCCTCCCCGCAAGAACCGGGGGTCGCAACGTGGACTTACAAACTTCTAGATGCATTATTTTATTTCATGGATCGGGCTACATGTACTTGGCGTTTTTGGTGCCCACAAAAGGCCTTGCTTCTACGACAAGTATAACTTCCCTCGGATCATGCTGCTAGTTGACGCATCCATTGTAAATCTGACACAGCGGGAAGCTAGGAGTTTGCTCCTTCGTCTGCGCACAGTTAGAGATGGCATGACCTTTATCGATAAGGTTCTAACCATCGGCAAAGAATCCGCAAAAATGGTGCAGCCATTGCGGTACATTTTTAAGCACGGGGCCTCTATCTTGAAAGCTCGAGAGGTTCTTCATTTATACTCTATCAGGCCGGGATTTCTCGTGTTTAGGCATAATGATTTGGCGTTGTTCATGAGGTAAAACCCGCATCATTTTGCCCAGCAATTAAGCTATAATCAGGGAGTCCCGCTCGAAGCCTTCTTGGCAGAACCGGTTGCTACTGAAGAGGGTATCCGGAGCGCGTTGCACCATTGTATGCAATTGAATACCGGCTCCAATTTCATTATTAGTGAACCGAGTTGTGATCCAAAAGCCCTGAACGTATATGTGGCGTGGTACCAGCATTCGATGGGCGCCGTTATTAGGGAAGAAAAGCGATTACTGCTTGATCGCAAGGGCACCGCCCCAGCTGGTAATCCAGTCGTCCCTTTGAAGCAACGGACCATTGTCCGTCCTCCCTTAAGGGAAGCTGCTGCGGCTATGGTACCACGTGTTATTTCTGAGCTACCCGTACCCCCCGTGCCTGTAGAAGCGGTAGCTGTGGCGTCTCCGGAGTCTGGCGTGGGTGTGGAGATTGGAACTCGTCATCCAAAATTGCCCACCAAGCGCAAGCTTGTGTTATCGGCTACCGGTGCTCGCTCACAGAAAAAGAAGAAGTCGATGTTTTCTGTCGACGTCATACTCAGCCAGGAGCCCCACGCTCCCTATAGCAAGGGCTTGAGTGAATACGGGACCAATGAAGGTTTATTCATGGCGCCGGATGATACCGATCTGGAGGCTGCTATCGCAGTTTCAGCGTAATTGGCTCGTAATGAGGCAGCGCTGATCACCATTGCTCAATCAGGTATACTTCAGTCTTATCTTTCCGTGGTCATTTTAATTTCTATGCTTTAACTAACGCTTTCTTCTTCAACAGGTATCTCCACCGAAGAAGCTCTTGCAGCTTCCCTCAAGACTTTCGAAGAGGAGGAAAGGCTTCGAGCTTCCTTGGGCCTCGGTATATTTCGGTTCATTGTGCATTCGTTCCCTTTTTTCTCTATGGATAGTCTGACCCTCCCTTTTTTATTACAGGGACTACTTCGACTCAGGTTATCCCGAGTGCGGTGCCAATCCCGCATGGTGACGCGGCGACGCTCCCAAGGCCGGCTGCCGAAGTCCCAGCTTCCCCAGTATTGCCGAAAGAAGCTTCGCTCAATCAGCCGATGACGGACGCCGTAGAGACTCCAGAGGCAGAACTTGGTTCGGACGATGACGTCTCCTTGACGGAGGTCTTGAGGAGGTCACTTCTCACTGCCAAGTCCGACAAGAAGAGTAGAAAGCGCGCAACTAAGGAACGTGATGTCGCTTAGGCTATAGGTGCAGGCTCAAGCGCTATTCCATCCGTCACTATTTCCTCCGAAGATGCTCTAGCTGCCCTGTCTACCGTTCATAGACAGGTTTTGCGCCTCAAGGCAACATAATACTGGGTCTTTTTATTAGAATTTGATCTTCAAATTCTTATATACCATATTCTGCAGGGCTAAGTCTTGGTGATGATGTTAGTTATATGTATGCCCTAGAGGTCATTACTGTACATATGATGTATATTGTAATGGATGCTTGGACATATATAGGGAAGACTTTCTTGCTCGACATGATAGTATGCTATCTGGTTGTACTTTATCTTAACATGTACTCTTATTGTCTCTATGTTACATGTTGATAAAGCCCTTAGGATATATACTTGACTACTGGGACTATGATGAGATCATACTAGTGGGGCCACGGTAGTCGACGAGAATATCCTATAACAATTCCTAGTCAAGGGTGTATCGAGACAGGGCATCGATACACCAGAGTAGACTAGCGTATACGCATCTTGACCCATATGATGGACGATGGATGATCCCATATCCATCGGTGTTTGACATCAAGGACGGTGTACGGGTGCTCAGTAGAGACTGGGTACACTGGACGGACTCGCCGAGAACTCCCAGATGGTATTATACCTCACGTCAGATATCAGTTCTCCGGTGACACTGGTACAGAGTAGTCTGTTGAACCGAGATCGTCATGGAGTCTTGTGTGATTCCCACTGTGCTTTGATTTCCATCATACCACGTCCAAGAGGGCATGCAAAAAGGTGGCTTTTGGATACAGTCCCGAATCACATGGAGGCAATGAGCGATAGGAGGGGATTCTTCTCTCCCGGTATAGGGAGTTGATGTTGCGCTGTGTTCGATTGGCTATAACCGGAAATCCCTGGCCAGGGTTGCTGAGATTTACTGGTAAGTGTTACCAGTAGTTTCTCGAACTATTATAGACCTCATATCGACACGACTTATCGAGCTATTGAGGTCTGACGTTTACCACCCCTAGGCGAGATATGCGACATATCAGACGACGAGACTGGACTGTACGGTAAGTGTTACTGGTTGGATTCACAGGAGTGTGAGCGGGCTTGCTCGTCGATCTTCTGATCGCTCAATACCCGGGTGGCCGTTACGTTTAGCAGACCGCTTGCGGCTTGTGGGTGTTTGATATGATCATCACCTGCTGCCGGCGTATTGACGAGTCTTTAGAGTCCTACACAGAGGTTTCCTGGCTCAAGCGAAACGAAATAGGAGCGCATATGAGATATGTGCGGGACTGAGAATAATGCGTGTATGTGATACCGTATTCCATTCTCGCGATGAATGTATCGACTGGTTATATGCGATATAACCTAGTTATCGAATCAAGGATTGATTCGATAAGCCGATACATTGGATATTAGTCGGTTATATGCGATATGACCGGATCGTTAAATCAAGTATTGATTTAACGATTTAATGCATAATTATATATTTGATATATTACTTTGCATTAACTAGTATTGGTTCACTTAAGATGGATTTTCTCACTCGGATGTGCACATTGTATATACGATATAATTTTGTGCACTAGTTTGTATCATGTTTGATGATGCATGCAAAATTGGCTAAGTGTAAAGATTAAACCATGGTTGTGTAATGGTTAGGGTTTTGTTTTTACTTATTCATTTATTTATTTATCTATTCTTTTTGAGAAATGGATAAAAGAAAAGCAAAATGGTTTCTTTCTTTGTTTTCTTTCATGAAGCTTGTTGAAGCTTCATGAAGCTTTGACCAAGTGACCATTTTGTCTTCTTCTTTTAACCCTAACCATTCACATAACCTTAGTTAATTCTCTACACTTGACCATGGTTAATTATATGATAAGTATTATTTTCTTTTCACTTATCAGATGATTATCTTTATCTTCTTCTTCTTCTTCACTTGAAGAAAACCTTGCTTCATCAATGGTAACTTGATGTAAAGAGTGAGAAATCCAATTCTAAAGTGAACCCACCTCCTATTTCTTCATCCTCTACCTCTTGCCAAGTAGTATAGGGTGTTTCCTTCACAAGTTTTATGACTTGGTGAAGTGGGAGCTTGATCTTGTGATGCCTCGACGTAGATCATTTTCGGCATCGTAGTCGATGACCTAGCCCGCCCTTTTCTCCGATGAAGCCGACGCTAGAGCCCGGGATTCGGTTTGGACAGCAAGAAGACTTCATCATGGAGCTATAGAGGTGGAGGACCGGATCTACAAAGGTTGTATTTCCGTTCACTTAGTTAAGTTGTTAACTATTCGCATTTGTTTCGCCTAAAATCTAGTTAACGATCCGTATTAGGATTTCTCGGCACTTGTAAAATTTGAAATTGGCATGGTTGATGCCTTGTGAGACCTCATTAGTGTGTCTAGGAACCCTACAGTGGTATCAGAGCCTAGCTAGAGCCTCAGGCGATGCGCAGACGATGTTAGAAACCCGATCGAACCCGAAACCCTAACCCGACAACCCTCTCTGTACATTTTTCAAATTTGTGGATTTTTGTATATTAAAAATATGCAGAAAAATCAGCAGGGAATCCTAAGAATTACTGTGCAACACGTGTCCATGATTCAACAAGAGTGCGGCGGAACCGCGGCAGAAGCAAGGCTTCTGCGGCGGTTCCGCGGCTGTATTGTCACAATGCCCAATACTTTTTGCACAGTAATTCCTATTTTCTAGTACTGGATTTTCTGGGATGTTTTAATCTGAATTCAAGAGTTGAATTTTCTGGGTTGTATTAGGGACTCGGTGTTTCGATCGGATCGTCTAATTTTGTCTGTGTGTTTTTCCAGATAATTTTTGAATATGTTAAAAAGTTCGACCGGATATAGATACCCACTTTTTCCCCTGCCGGAAAATTTCCAAGTGTTGGATTTTTCCGTGATTTAAAGACGTTCTAAGTAGTGCAAGTAACGCGATGGACCCTCTAGAAGACAACAAACCTTAACTCGATTATGTGACCGTCTTGAACTGCCCTTTGAACCTTAGGGTTTGGGGCAGTACGGCGTGCCACATGTGAGGCGTTGGCTTGACCCTTCTACGGCTGGACCGTTGGTACTGAGGCACGAACTGAATGTTTTTAGACTTATTTCATGTGTTGAGCTGTATCGGGAAAACTTGGGTGTTCGATTGTTCGATCGGAAAGTTTAACATTTTCTATTTATCCGGAATGTGATACAATAATTGGAATTCACAAAGAGTTATGAGATAAATGAATGAATGTTATAAACATAGCAGTTTAGTCTCACTTGATCGGTTGCCACAGAATTTTGATGTGATCAAAAGTCCGTCGCAATCACGTAGCGTACACGGATACTCGCCGGGTAAACTTAATAGACAGCCTCACTCCATAGCCCCGACCAAGTGACTGTAGGAGAACCCCGTCGCCGAAAGCATCCATTCGGGTGCTCGCGGCAGCGGTGTTTTGCCTTGGTGCACTTTGTCGACGGCGTCGGGGGTGCGGCCGCCTACTGAAGTTTGCGACGAGCATTCGATCAGGATGTCGGGAATCTTGTTGAATTGCCCGACTTTATATTGAAAAGTGTTTTCAATTTTGAGACTAAAATGCGGGGTTTATAATTGTTAGGCATGCGATGTCTAAGGAATTCATTTGATTAGGCATGCGATGTCTAAAGAGGTTGCGGATTCCAACTGTTGTAGTTTTACACTTTCTTTTCTGTGACCGTAAGTGTAATATGTGATATCGCCAGTTTCGTTGCTATATGTCAACGACAATTGGGATGCGCATATTTACTTACGTTGATGACATGTGATGTTATGTGTTGCTGAATATGTTATATTGGATCGTCGTGTTTGAATAGCCGGGGGTTTTTATGTGAGATGAGTGTTTTTCATTTTCATTCATGTAAGAACTTGTATGTAATATTCTTTTATTGGGGCACTTCCAGGTTGCGGAAGATGTCACCCTTTGTATATTATTTTCTTTTCCGCACTAGGATAGACCCAAGGAGGGGAGCACAAGTAACCGGGTTCTGGAGTACAGTGGGAGACCAACTCGAGGAGTCGAGTCCGGGTCTCCTAACTCTAGAATTGGTAAGGTTGCTTGCCGATCTCGTAGGGGTCTAGGGGTGTGGGTTTGGCTATTCATCACGACCGTGAAATCCGTGTTTTATACTGGCTCGTATTGAAAACACGGACGTCCTAGTATATCCAATATTTCATATGATTCTTCTGCTGCGATATCTGTGATGTGATCATGTGATATGTTCTGTGATAGATACTGTATATAGTATATATGATATATTATATAGGCGTTACTTTTGTTTTACACCCGCGCTAGCCCTGTCCCGCTCTGCCGTTAGTTACCTAACCTAACGGTGCACGAGGGGACATCGAGGCGAATGCGGATAGCATAAGTGTACGTCGTATTTATCTGTGATGTTTAGGTACTTAAATGATGGGACTTCATTAATGTGATTAATGAAAGAAAAGAAACCTAAGATGTTGTGGAATCGAATTTCAAAATAAAAAAGGTAGCTACAGTTCTTGCTTTGCACAGCGGTATATATGATATATCCTGCACCTTATTCGATAAGGAAAGGACCGAGATCCCTTCACCGGGAGTGACTCCTTTAGCAATAACTGGCAGATGCTACACACTCGGTTTGTCTTTTGATTGCTTTTAAGAGTTTTTACTTTGCACAGTGATATATATGATATATCCCGCACCTCATTCGACGAGGAAAGGGCCGACGATCCCTTCACCGGGAGTGACCCCTTTAGCATAACTAGAAAAGCCTCGAAAACACTCCATTTTAAAATCATTTGATTCTACAACGATATCAAGTTCATTACGCAATAGGTTTTCAGAAAAACCTGTCGTAGCCCTCCGTCATTTCAGATAAGTACTAGTTAGTATTCGTGCTGCGGTTGTTTGGCATGCGTCAAGGCGTAGTGTACGGTAGCTAACTAGTGCTTATCTGCTAGCATACGATGCGATTGGATTAGGGTATTCGTACGGCGTTGTTTGGCATGCATCCAGGGTCGTACGGGTGGGTTTAATTCAATCAAGAAATGTACGGGTTGAACTTGACTAGCGGACTATGGGTTGTTTGGCATGCGTCAAGGTCATAGGACGCTAGGGGAAAAATATTATCGGGAATTTCAAGTGTTGAAATTTGCAATGAGATTGCATACCTTCTATGAGATAGTTGGATCCCGATACCCACTGCGAGTAAAAGTTACTCCTGGAAGAGTTTTACACATTACAATTAGCCGATCAAGTAGGTGTCTAGAAAGGTGTTAACGAGGTTACGCCTCTGGGAAAACGAGGTTTACATTAATTAGGTTCGTGCGAAAGCACGGGGGACCTCCCTCAAAGTACCGACACTGGCCTGGCTGAAAGATTGGCGAACCTGTAGCGTGTAATTAATCCCGGCTAGTCTTTCCTTTTAGGGTTTGAAGGAAGATTTGATAAAAAACAGTGGGAGTCATCCTGATTAGATAAAATAATAACCAATCTATTCTTGCAAGAGCGCACGCTGAGTGTTTTCTTCTCTCTCTCTCCTGGTAGCGACCATATCACGCCTTAATCAAGATAATAATACGGATGTATTGACCGAACTCGCTTGTTATACTGAGCTGGGGAACGTTGGTCCCTCTCCAACTTATAATTGTTATAAGACAGAGCAGGAAATTAGGGAATACCAGATTTCCCGTGCCGCCCAAACGAAGAAAGTGCATACTGATGCATCATCTTCGGGTGTGTTCTTTATACAGAACTGTTTCTCAGTGTCCTTTACGTCCTGGGTATATGATACCGGATCAGGATGCCAGATATGTAATCTGTTACATAGGGCTACAGAAAGGTAGAGAACTGAGAACGGGTGATAAGTTTCATGAGGCAGAAAACGGGGCAAGTGTTGCATCCAAGTCTGTTGGTCACTGTCACCCTGTATTACCAATACATTGATTCTGAACGAATGTTATTAGATACCGAACCTGATATACAAAATCATATCAGTTTCTTTATTAGTAAAGAAAGGATATAATTTTGTATTGTCGGATAATGTTTTGAACATTTCCTATATCAAAAGTTGATCGGTTCAGGCACGTTATCTAAAAGCATTGATGTTCTAAATCAAACTACAGTTCTTAGTATACGGAATACACACAAGAGGAAGAGTTCAGAAATGAACAAATCCTTCTTGAGGCATTGTAGACTAGGTCATATCAATGCGACCCGACTAGCTGAAGTTACTTGTAGATGCATATTTAAATCAGTTTGAATTTACATCTTGTGAAACTTGCCAGTCATGTCACAAAAATATAATGACACCAGCTCTGTTTATTGGAAACAGAGAAAGAGTTAGTGAACTCTTGGGATGATACATGTTGATGTATAAGGTCCACTGTCTACATATGCCAGGACTGGTTCTTTGTACTTTGTTACATTCTCTAATAATCTCTCAAGATTCAGACATATGTTCCTGTTGAAACACAAGTCCGAACCTTTTGAGATATTCACAGAATATAAGTTAGAAGTAGGGAACCAATAAGGGTATAAGTATTATGTCCTTTGATGTGATCAGGGAGGAGAATACTTGAGCACGGAATTCCTAGACTATTCTAAAGGAGAATGAGATTCTCTCTCAGGATTACTCCTCCGTATACACCATAGCACGATGGGATATCGGGGCGGAGCAATCACACCCTATATGATAAGGTGTGCTCTATGATGAGTACTACTGAGTTTCCTATTTCCTTTTAAGAGTTATGCACTTATGAAGTTGCATACCTATTGAATAGGGTTCCGATCAAATCTGTTGCCTACCACTTCATATGTGATATGGAAAGGGAAGAGCCCATATTTTAAGTTAGTTAATATTTGGGGTTGTCCGGCCTATGTCTAAAAGCAAAATCCGGACAAGCTCGAGGCAAGGTCGGTTATGTAGAATTGGAAAGGTTCCAGCTATACAAACTAAAGCAGCTGATGATTTGGGAGAACCAAAGGATTCAATAGTAACCTACGAACCCCAGCCTCTCCGCCGATCTAGTAGGGTTCCTCACCCACCTGAGAGCTACTTCGGTTTCTCTATGACAGTGGGAGCGAGGATTGCATCATGAGATGATGACCCAACTAGCTTTGAGCTGGCCATCAGGAGTAAGACTCTGTAAGAATGGCTGGATGCTTAGTGATCTGAGATGGAATCCATGTACACCAACAAAGTATGGACTTTGGTTGCTATATCTGAAGGGTTAAATCCCCATCAGGAGCAAGTAAATCTTGAGAAGATTACTTGGTATAGATGGAAAAGTTGAGACTTTCAAAGCTAGACTTGTTAAAGGTTTTCGTCATCGACCAGGCGTGGATAATGATGAAACCTTTTCCAGTACCTATGCTTAAGTCCATCCAGATACTACTTGCCACGGCTACATACCATGACTACGATATCTGGTGGTTGGGTGTCATGACTGCTTTTCTAAATGATGTTTTAGAAGAGAACGTCTGTAAGTACACAGCCAGAGGGCTTCGTAAACAGTGGGAGCAGCGGAAACGTGTGCAAGATGCTTTATAGGATAAAGCAGGCATCACGGAGTTGGAACATCTGTTTTGATGGATTAGTCCAAGAAGTTGACATCATCAAAATGGTAGATGAACCTTGTATAAACAAAAAGGTAGTAGGGAGTATGGTGGCGATCCTCGTAGAGTACGTGGATGACATACTCTTGATAAGGAAGGAGTTTCCTATGCTACGCTCGATCAATCTCCGCTTATCACAATGATTCTCCACATAGGATCAAAGTGATACCTACTAAATCCTGGGTTTTGGATCTATGAAATAGATCTAATTGGATGTTAGGATTCTCACTAGTTATAGTGAGATGGTATCAATTGGTCATGGGGAGAATCACTGGAAGTGTTCCAGGGTGATAAGGACGACTGAATGTCAGTCACAGGCTTTGTCTTTACCCTCACAAGAGGGACGGTATGTTGGAAGAGTTCCAAGCTAAATACCGTGACTAACTAGACGATTAAAGGCAAGATACATCACTGCTTATGATGCTACCAAAGAGGCAGTCTGGATGT
Organism: Agapanthus africanus; assembly: GCA_030015575.1. Taxonomy (NCBI): domain Eukaryota; kingdom Viridiplantae; phylum Streptophyta; class Magnoliopsida; order Asparagales; family Amaryllidaceae; genus Agapanthus; species Agapanthus africanus. The sequence continues at coordinate 985,851,114 of CM057338.1, forward strand.
ATATTTGTTCATGAGATGAACTTAGTTTCTCCCATTGTGTGACAATGGAGATATGGCTTATGCCAAGGAACGTCCGTCCCATCAGTGATCCAGACATATTCTAAGGCAGTATCACCTAATCATGGAGATGGTTGATCTCCTAGGGGATCAAGGTAAAGAGAGCAGACTCAGAGGACAACACGGTGGATCCACTCACAAAGGCCTTTTCCCAGAGAGAGACTTTTATGGGATGGTTGAGTATGAGATACTTCAACCACTGCTATCAGAGGGCCCTAGTGCAAGTGGGAGATTGTTAGTTATATGTATGCCCTAGAGGCCATTACTATACATAGGATGTATATTGTAGTGGATGCTTGGACATATATAGGGAGGACTTTCTTGCTCGACATGATAGTATGCTATCTGGTTACTCTTTACCTTAACGTGTATGCTGATTGTCTCTCTGTTACATGTTGGTAAAGCCCTTAGGATGTGTACTTGACTACCTGGACTATGATGCGGATCATACTAGTGGGGACATGATAGTCCATAAGTACATCCTTCAAAGTCCCTAGTCGTGGGTGTATCAAGACGGGGCATCGATATACCAGAGTAGACTAGCGTATACCTTCTCGACCCATACAGATGGGCGTTGGATGATCCTATATCCATTGGTGTTTGACATCAGAGATGATATATGGGTGCTCAGTAGAGACTGGGTACACTGGACGGACTCGCCGAGAACTCCCAGATGGTATTATACCTTACGTCAGATGGCAGTTCTCTGGTGACACTGGTACAGAGTAGTCTTTTGACCTGAGATTGTCATAGAGTCTTGTGTGGTTCCCACTATGCTTTGATTTCCACCTTACCACGTCCAAGAGGGCGTGCAAAACGGTGGCTTTTGGGTACAGTCCCGAATCACATGGAGGCAATGAGCGATAGGAGGGGATTCGTCTCTCTCGGTATAGGGAGTTGATGTTACGCTGTGTTCGATTGGCTATAACATGAAATCCCTGGCCAGGATTGCTGAGATTTACTGGTAAGTGTTACCAGTAGTTTCTCGAACTGTTATAGACCTCATATCGACACGACTTATCGAGCTATTGGGGTCTAACGTTTACCACCCCTAGGAGAGATATGCGACATATCAGACGACGAGACCGGACTGTACGGTAAGTGTTACTGGTTGGATTCACAGGAGTGTGAGCGGGCTTGCTCGTCGATCTTCTGATCGCTCAATACCCGAGTGGCTGTTACGTTTAGCAGACCGCTTGCGGCTTGTGGGTGTTTGATATGATCATCACCTGCTGCCGGCGTATTGACGAGTCTTTAGAGTCCTACACAGAGGTTTCCTGGCTCAAGCGAAACGAAATAGGAGCGCATATGAGATATGTGCGGGACCAAGAATAATGCGTGTATGTGATACCGTATTCCATTCTCGCGATGAATGTATCGACTGGTTATATGCGATATAACCTAGTTATCGAATCAAGGATTGATTCGATAAGCCGATACATTGGATATTAGTCGGTTATATGCGATATGACCGGATCGTTAAATCAAGTATTGATTTAACGATTTAATGCATAATTATATGTTTGATATATTACTTTGCATTAAGTAGTATTGGTTCACTTAAGATGGATTTTCTCACTCGGATGTGCACATTGTATATACGATATAATTTTGTGCACTAGTTTGTATCATGTTTGATGATGCATGCAAAATTGGCTAAGTGTAAAGATTAAACCATGGTTGTGTAATGGTTAGGGTTTTGTTTTTACTTATTCATTTATTTATTTATCTATTCTTTTTGAGAAATGGATAAAAGAAAAGAAAAATGGTTTCTTTCTTTGTTTTCTTTCATGAAGCTTGTTGAAGCTTCATGAAGCTTTGACCAAGTGACCATTTTGTCTTCTTCTTTTAACCCTAACCATTCACATAACCTTAGTTAATTCTCTACACTTGACCATGGTTAATTATATGATAAGTATTATTTTCTTTTCACTTATCAGATGATTATCTTTATCTTCTTCTTCTTCTTCACTTGAAGAAAACCTTGCTTCATCAATGGTAACTTGATGTAAAGAGTGAGAAATCCAATTCTAAAGTGAACCCACCTCCTATTTCTTCATCCTCTACCTCTTGCCAAGTAGTATAGGGTGTTTCCTTCACAAGTTTTATGACTTGGTGAAGTGGGAGCTTGATCTTGTGATGCCTCGACGTAGATCATTTTCGGCATCGTAGTCGATGACCTAGCCCGCCCTTTTCTCCGATGAAGCCGACGCTAGAGCCCGGGATTCGGTTTGGACAGCAAGGAGACTTCATCATGGAGCTATGGAGGTGGAGGACCGGATCTACAAAGGTTGTATTTCCGTTCACTTAGTTAACTTGTTAACTATTCGCATTTGTTTCGCCTAAAATCTAGTTAACGATCCGTATTAGGGTTTCTCGGCACTTGTAAAATTTGAAATTGGTATGGTTGATGCCTTGTGAGACCTCATTAGTGTGCCTAGGAACCCTACAATATGTATGCCCTAGAGGCCATTACTGTACATATGATGTATATTGTAATGGATGCTTGAACATATATAGGGAGGACTTTCTTGCTCGACATGATAGTATGCTATCTGGTTGTACTTTATCTTAACATGTACTCTGATTGTCTCTATGTTACATGTTGATAAAGCCCTTAGGATATGTACTCGACTACTGGGACTAGATGAGATCATACTAGTGGGGCCACGGTAGTCGACGAGTACATCCTATAACAGTTCCTCGTCGAGGGTGTATCGAGACAGGGCATCGATACACCAGAGTAGACTAGCGTATACGCATCTTGACCCATATGATGGACGATGGATGATCCCATATCCATCGGTGTTTGACATCAAGGATGGTGTACGGGTGCTTAGTAGAGACTGGGTACACTGGACGGACTCGCCGAGAACTCCCAGATGGTATTATACCTCACGTCAGATGGCAGTTCTCCGGTGACACTAGTACAGAGTAGTCTGTTGACCTAACCCAAACCCTAACCTTGGTTAATTCTCTATAAAGGTTTAGTCAACCATGGTTGCATTATTGATCATCTTTATCCTTTCATTATTCATCACAAAAGGTTTGATTATTCATTATTCATCTTTTTCTTCCTTCTTTCTTTCATGGAAAAAGCTTACTAGCTTTTTCCAAGTGATGATTATGTGTGAGAAAAAGATTATAAATGAGAGCTAAAGTCCTACTTCATCATTCTCATCTACCCTTTCCCTTTATATGAGTGTGTTCACTTCTTTTAGAGAGTGAGAGCTTGTGTTAACGAAACTTCAAGGTAGATCATCTTTGTTATCAAATATCGGAAGCAAGCTTGCACCTTTCTCTTCGCGGAGCCTCTCGAAAGTTCGGAACACGATGATCGCAGCAAAAGGACTTCAACACGGAGCTTAAGAAGTGAAGGACCGGATCTACAAAGGTTGTAATCCCACTCACTTAGTGTTAAAGTGTTTAACATGTTAGTTTTCGCATAAACTCTAGTTTAAATATCCGGCTTTGGGTTGTTCGGCATGGCTAAATTTTTAATCGGGCATGGTTGATGCCACGTAGAACCTTGCGAGCGTGCCTAGCAACCCTACAGATGAGGCAGCAGGTGAGATGACGGCAACCACCGAACCTGAAGTAGCCACTCTATCTCAGGAGTCCGGGACTGCCCCAATTACTACTCTTTCCCCTTGCGGTTCCCTGCCATCGCCCGGCATTGCGAGTGTCACGACGGCTCTCGTAGAATCAAAGGATGAAGCTACTGGTGCCGAAACTGTCCCCCCAAATAAGACCGAAGAAGTCGCGACGCTTGGTGATGCTTCCGTTGCAGTTTTGGCTGATGACTAGTTTGGTAGTTTTCAGATCGCTGCATTCTTTTTGTTTTGCAATCCCTTTGGCTCCCTTCTGATGAAATTTTGTTTATTTTGAATGTAGGTGTGGTTAGCACTGAGGTTGTGCCTCCTGAAGAAGCATCATCAGTTGCCGCTCTGACGCCGGTGCCTCCTTCGTCTCCTCTTACATCCTCTCAAATGTTGGAAGGTATGGGTTTGTGATTTAATTTAAATCGAGAATAGCATCTTTCGTGTGCTGGCTATGTATCCTCGTTACCTTGCAGGAGTTCTCTTTGATCATCTGTATTAAGTGCTGAACCCGTACTTTCCCTTCCAGTCGGAAGTCGCTTTGCCTACTGGTGCCGGTGAATATCTTTTCCAACCGACGTCCTTTCTTTTCTTTAACGGGTGACCCTGTCGTTGTTAACTTGAAATTGATTACAGCACTACAAATTGAAGGAGGGGATGAGAGAATCGTCACGCCACCAGTACTCCCAACTCTGCCACCTGTCGTAGCCGGTATAGTAGCCTTCATTGCTTTTGCATCTTCTTTATCTTTTAAGCAGATATCTGACTATGATTTGTTTTGCAGCAATCACACCGACTTCAGCTTCTTTCGAGTCTCAGATTCCCATGCCGGCAGGGCCTTTTGCTAAACGCCCTTCTTCCAGGGGTGCTGCAAATAGCCCGCGGATGTTAAGCGAGTTCGTCGAGGACCTTGACGTCGAAGCCTTTGCATCTGCTGCAGATTTTGCTGCTGAAGTTAATCTCATGTTAGCGATGCTCATGAAATTCCATAATGAGGGCGTCGTTGAGTCTTGGGTTAACTACTGCAGGAAGATCAAGGCCTGTCTGCATAAGATTGAGCTCAGGCGTCTCGTTCCAGAAATGTTGGCTTTGAATTCTCAACGGGCTGCATGGGTTGAGCAGAGCGTTCCCTTCTTCCGCCATTTCGAACAAGAAGAGACCTTGAGACGGACGGAACGCGAGGAGGCTTCAGGTGAATCCGCCCGGCTATGCGCCCAAGTTGAAGCAAACGCTGCGCAATTGAGGGCTGTCTTTGACAATTTGCGACAATGCATTTCGGACGGACTAGCACTAAGCCAAAAGCTCGAACTTCTGGAGCGGGTTACGCGGAATCGCGAAGTTGCTCAACGGTAAATCGACGAGAAACTTTCGTCTGTCTTGCATCAACGGGCTCGAGTCGAAGCGGAGCTGGCCGCAGTGGCCGACCATGAAAAGGATTTGAGAGCAGCGCGCGAGCAACTGGCTGACTTATTGAAAACGCCTCCTTCTCAGTAGCTGCCTTTTAAACATTTATAATCTTTGAATAACATGTATCCATTTTTTATTATTTTATATGATTCGTCTTGTAATCAATTGAATTCATGAATAAAAGATACACATTTTTTCTTCTCCCACTGTTTCTTTCTTCTCTTTGTTGCGTTGTCGCCATATGATTTTAGCAAGTGTGGCTTGAAGATAGCAGACCGCTGTCCATCTTGGACTCTTTACAGGGTAGCGATGGCTTAGGAAATAGGTTCAGATCTGCCGTCTAATACTTTTCAATTTTATGAGCCATGAGGGTCTCATTAAGATTTTTCTCCCTGCGAGTCGTGAGGATCTCGTAGGTGTATTTTCTCCTTAGAAGTCGTGAGGACTCCTAAGTGTGTTTTCTATTGAGAGTCGTAAGGATCTCACAAGAGAATTTTCTTCCTTACAAGTCGAGAGGACTCGTAAATGATTGATGAGTTGACCTGCTCCCGAATCAAAGCATTGCTTTGACGGGGAGGTCGAGGGTTGACTTTGGCTGTTTTCCATGGAGTCAGGATTGACTTTAGCCGTGTTCCATGGGGTCAGGGGTTGACTTTGGCTATATGGAGTCAAGATTGACTTTAGCCATACGGGGTCAGGATTGACTATCGGTTGTCTGTGCACTACCGAGTCCTGAAACTGGGAATTTTTCCGCAGCTCCGCTTTGCTGACGTTGCGTCTGCTGTAATGAGACGAATGTCGAGGTGTTCTCTAGGTTGTCTGTGAACCGTCGAGATTTGTAAGTAGGGACTTTGCCATGGCTCCGAGGTTGATTGTCGCGTCTGAATCCTGCTGGAATGAGGAGGAACGTTGTTGTGGGTCTCCAGGCTGTAGATGTGGCCGTCGAGACTTAGAACTAGGGATTCTGCCATGGCTCCGTTTGTTGACGTCCTTTCTGCTTCTGGTTGGAATGAGAAGGAACGCCGTTGTGGGTCTCCAGGCTATAGATGTGGCTGTCGAGACTTGGAACTAGGGACTCTGCCATGGCTTCGTTTGTTGACGGCGTATCTTCCTGCAGAGACACTGATTTCTCTGCGGGTTGACGCGAATCGAGATGCTCCCGTCAAGGACACTGATTCCCTGAATCGAGGTTTTTGCCAAGGACGTTGATTTCCTCGGAGTTGATACGAATTGAGAGATTCCAGCAAAGATACTGATTTCTCTGCAGGTCGACGCGAATCGAGATGCTCTCATCAAGGACACTGATTTCCCTAAATCGAGGTTTTGGCCAAGGACACTGATTTCCTCGGAGTCGAGACGAATTGAGCTATTCCTGCAAAGACACTGATTTCCTTGCGGGTCGACGCGAATTGAGATGCTCTCGCCAAGGACGCTGATTTCCTTGAATCGAGGTTTTTGCCAAGGACGCCGATTTCTTCAGAGTCGAGATGAATTGAGGTATTCCTGCAAAGACACTGATTTCCTTGCGGGTCGACGTGAATCTGTAGGGTTCCTAAGCACCCTAGTGAGGTCTCACAAGGCATCAACCATGCCAATTTCAAAAATCTAGGTGCCGAAAAACCCGACTACGGACCGTTGGCTAGAAATCTAGGCGAAAAACAATCTAGTTAACAACTTAACTAATGGGATATCGGAAATACAACCTTTGTAGATCCGGTGCTCTACCTCCATAGCTCCGCAACGAAGTCCTCTCCGCTGTCCAAAAGGAATCCGGGCTCTAGAGTCGGCTTCGTCGGAGAAAAAGCGAGCTAGATCGTCGATGTCCATGCCGAAGATGATCTACGTCGAGGCATCGCTAAATCAAGCTCCACCTTCACCAAGCCCTAAAAACTTGTGAAGGAAACACACTCTACTACTTGGCAAGAGGTAGAGGATGAAGAAATAGGAAGTGGGTAGACTTTAGAATTGGATTTCTCACTCTTTATCATCAATCACCATTGATGACCTTGCTTTCTTCACTTGAAGAAAAATGAGGAAGAAGAAGATAATAGTTATGATAAGTTAATTAAAAATGAAATGAATAATCAAACCTTATCATAACAAGACCATGGTTAATTGTAGAGAGTTAACTCAAGTTAGATGAATGGTTAGGGTTTGTATAAGAAGACAAAATGGTTGCTATGGTCAAAGTTCATGAAGCTTCAAAGAATACAAACAAAATAGCAACCATTTTCTCATTTCCTTTTTCCTTTTTCCAAAAAGAAAAAGATTAATAAATGAATAAGGAAATCAAAACCCTAATTATCCACTTAAAACATGGTTTAATTCTTTACATTTAACCAAAATGCATGTATCATCAAACATGATACAATCTAGTGCACAAAATCATATCGCATATGTAATGCGCACATCCGAGTGAGAAAATCCATTATAAAGTGAACCGATACTAGTTAATGCAAAGTAATATATCAAATATATAATTATGCATTAAATCATTAAATCAACACTTGATTTAACGATCCGGTCATATCGCATATAACCGGCTAGTATCATTAGTAACAACTTATCGAATCAACACTTGATCCGATAACCCGGCTATATCACATATAACCGATCAATGTCACATCGCGAGAATCGAATACAGTATCACATACTCGTATTATTCTCGGTCCCGCACATATCTCATATGCGCTCCTATTTCGTTTCGCTTGAGCCAGGAAACCTCTGTGTAGGACTCTAAAGACTCGTCAATACGCCGGCAGCAGATGATGATCATATCAAACATCCACAAGCCGCAAGCGGTCTGCTAAACGTAACGGCCACCCGGGTATTGAGCGATCTGAAGATCGACGAGCAAGCCCGCTCACACTCCAGTGAATCCAACCAGTAACACTACTGTACAGTCCGGTCTGATCGTCTGATATGTCGCATATCTCGCCTAGGGGTGGTAAACGTCAGACCCCAATAGCTCGATAAGTCGTGTCGATATGAGGTCTATAACTGTTCGAGAAACTACTGGTAACACTTACCAGTAAATCTCAGCAACCCTGGCCAGGGATTTCCTGTTATAGCCAATCGAACACAGCGCAACATCAACTCCCTATACCGGGAGAGACGAATCCCCTCCTATCGCTCATTGCCTCCATGTGACTCGAGACTGTACCCAAAAACCACCGTTTTGCACGCCCTCTTGGACGTGGTAAGATGGAAATCAAAGCACAGTGGGAACCACACAAGACTCTATGACGATCTCGGGTCAACAGACTACTCTGTACCAGTGTCACCAGAGAACTGCCATCTGACGTGAGGTATAATACCATCTGGGAGTTCTCGGCGAGTCCGTCCAGTGTACCCAGTCTCTACTGAGCACCCGTATATCATCTCTGATGTCAAACACCGATGGATATGGGATCATCCATCGCCCATCTGTATGGGTCGAGAAGGTACACGCTAGTCTACTCTGGTATATCGATGCCCCGTCTCGATACACCCACGACTAGGGACTTTGAAGGATGTACTTATGGACTACCATGTCCCCACTAGTATGATCCGCATCATAGTCCAGGTAGTCAAGTACAGATCCTAAGGGCTTTACCAACATGTAACAGAGAGACAATTAGTGTACACGTTAAGGTAAAGATCAACCAGATAGCATACTATCATGTCGAGCAAGAAAGTCCTCCCTATATATGTCCCAGCATCCACTACAATATACATCCAATGTACAGTAATGGCCTCTAGGGCATACATATAACTAACAATCTCCCACTTGCACTAGGGCCATCTGTAGCAGTGGTTGTAGTATCTCATACTCAACCATCCCATAAAAATCTCTCTCTTGGAACAGGCCTTTGTGAGTGGATCCGCTGTGTTGTCCTCTGAGTCTACTCTCCTTACCTCGATCCCTTAGAGATCAATCATCTCCATGATCAGGTGATACTGCCTTAGAATATGTCTGGATCACTGATGGGACAGGGGTTCCCTGGCCAAAGCCACACTTCCATTGTCACACAATGGTAGGAACCTAGTTCATCTCATGAACCTATATACACCCAAACAGCCTCTTTGGTAGCATCTTAAGTAGCGATGTATCCAGCCTTTATCTTCTAGTATGTCACGGTATCTAGCTTGGAACTCTTCCAACATACCGTCCCTGCCTTGAGGGTAAAGACAATGCCTGTGACTGACATTCAGTCGTCTTTATCACCCTGGAACCCTTCCAGTGATTCTCCTCAGGATCGGTTGATACCGTCTCACTACAACTAGTGAGAGTCCTAACATCCAATTAGATCTATCTCATAGATCCAAAAACCCAGGATTTAGGAGGTATCACTTTGATCCTATATGGAGAATCATTATGATAAGCGGAGATTGACCGAGCGTAGCATAGGAAACTCCTTCCCCATCAAGAGTATGTCATCCACGTACTCTACGAGGATCGTCACCATACTCCCTACTACCTTTTTGTATATACAAGGTTCATCTACCATTTTGATGATGTCAAACTGTTTGACTTATCCATCAAAACAGATGTTCCAACTCCGCGATGCCTGCTTTATCCTATAAAGCATCTTGCATACGTTTCCGCTGCTCCCACTGTCTACGAAGCCCTCTGGCTGTGTACTTATAGACGCTCTCTTCCAAAATATCATTTAGAAAGGCAGTCATGACACCCAACCACCAGATATTGTAGTCATGGTATGTAGCCGTGGTAAGTAGGATCTGGATGGACTTAAGCATAGATACTTGAAAAGGTTTTATCATTATCCACAGCTGGTTAATGATGCAAACTTTTAACAAGTCTAGCTTTGAAAGTCTTAACTTTTCCATCTACACCAAGCAATCTTCTCAAGATATACTTGCTCCTGATGGGGATTTAACCCTTCAGATATTGCAACCAAAGTTCATACTTTGTTGGTGTATAAGGATTCCATCTCAGATCACTAAGCATCCAGCCATTCTTACAGAGTCTTACTCTTGATGGCCAGCTCGAAACTAGTTGGGTCATCATCTCATGATGCAATCCTCGCTCCCACTGTCATAGAGAAACCGAAGTATCTCTCAGGTGGGTGAGAAACCCTACTAGATCGGCGGAGAGGCTGAGGTTCGTTGGAATCTACTGAATCCTTTGGTTCTTTCAAATCATCAGCTGCAGTTTGTATAGCTGGAACCTTTCCAGTTGTACATAACAGACCTTGCCTCGAGCTTGTCCGGATTATGCTTTTCAGACATAGGCTGGACAACCCCAAATCTTAACCAACTTAAGATATGGGCTCTTCCCTTTCCATATCATATATGAAGTGGTAGGCAACTGATTTGATTCGAACCCTATTCAATAGGTATGCAGCTTCTCAAGCGCATAACTCCCAAAAAGGAAATAGGTAACTCAGTAGTACTCATCATAGAGCACACCATATCAAATAGGGTGTATTTGCTCCGCCCTGATATACCATCGTGCTATGGTGTATTCAGAGGAGTAATGCTGAGAGAGAATCTCATTCTCCTTTAGAATAATCCAAGATTTCCGTGCACAAGTATTCTCCTCCTTGATCTCATCATAGGACATAATACTTATACCCGTATTGGTTCTCTACTTCTAACTTATATTCTGTGAATATCTCAAAAGGTTCGGACTTGTGTTTCAACAGGAACATATGTCTGAATCTTGAGAGATTATCAGAGAATGTAATGAAGTACAAAGAACCTGTCCTGGCATGTGTAGACAGGGGACCTTACATACATCAACATGTATCATCCCAAGAGTTCACTAACTCTTTCTCTGTTTTCAGTAAATGGAGCTGTGGTCATCTTATCTTTGTGACATGATTGGCGAGCTTCACAAGATGTAAATTCAAACTGATTTAAATATGCATCTAAATGTAACTCAGCCAGTCGGGTCGCATTGATATGACCTAGTCTACAATACCTCAAGAAGGATTCGTTCATTTCTGAACTCTTCCTCTTGTGTGTGAACCGTATACTAAGAACTGTAGTTTGATTTAGAACATCAACGCTTTTAGATAACGTGCCTGAACCGATCAACTTTTGATATAGCAAATGTTCAAAACATTATCCAACAATACAAAATTTTATCATTTCTTTACTAATAAAGAGACTGATATGATTTTGTATATCAGGTTCGTTATCTAATAACATTCGTTCAGAATCAATGTATCGGTAATACAGGGTGACAGTGACCGACAGACTTGGCTGCAACTCTTGCCCCGTTTTCTGCCTCATGAAACTTATCACCCGTTCTCAGTTCTCTACCTATCTGTAGCCCTATGTAACAGATTACATAGCTGGGATCCTGATATGGTATCACATACCCAGGACGTAGAGGATACAGAGAAACAGTTCCTTTTAATGAACACACCCGAAGATGATGCATCAGCATGCACTCTCTTCGTTTGGACGGCACGGGAAATCTGGTATTCCCCAAATTCCTGCTCTGTCTTATAACAATTATAAGTTGGAGCGGGACCAACGTTCCCCAGCTCAGTATAATAAGCGGGTTCGGTCAAATATCCGTATTATTATCTTGATTAAGGCGTGATATGGTCGCTACCTGGAGAGAGAGAGAAGAAAACACTCAGCGTGCGCTCTTGCAAGAATAGATTGGTTTTTATCTTATCTAATCAGGATGGCTCCCACTGCTTTTTATCAAATCTTCCTTCAAACCCTAAAAGGAAAGACTAGCCGGGATTAATTACACACTACAAGTTCGCCAATCTTTCAGCCAGGCCAGTGTCGGTACTTTGAGGGAGGTCCCCCGTGCTTTCGCACGAACCTAATTACTGTAAACCTCGTTTTCCCAGAGGCGTAACCCCGTTGACACCTTTCTAGACACCTACTTGATCGTCTAATTGTAATGTATAAAACTCTCCCAGGAGTAACTCTTACTCGCAGCGGGTATCGGGATCCAACTATCTCATAGAAGGTATGCAATCTCATTGCAAATTTCAACACTTGAAATTCCCGATAAAATTTTGCTCCTAACCTCCTATGACCTTGACAAAGGCCAACAAACCATAGGATGCTAGTCAAGTTCAACCCGTCATTTCCTGATTGAATTAAACCCACCCGCACGGCCCTTGACAAAGGCCAACAAGGTCGCACGACTACCCTAACTCAATCTGCATCATATGCATAAGCAGATAAGCACCAGTTAGCTACCGCACACTGCGCCTTGACAAAGGCCAACAAACGCAGCACGAATACTAACTACTACTTATCTGAAATGACGGAGGGCTACGACAGGTTTTTATGAAAACATATTGCGTAATGAACTTGATATCGTTGTAGAATCAAATGATTTTAAAATGGAGTGCTTTTGAGGCTTTTCTAGTTTTGTAAAGGAGTCACTCCCGGTGAAGGGAGTGACGGTCCTTTCCTCATCGAATGAGGTGCGGGATATATCTTATATATCACTGTGCAAAGCAAAAACACTTAAAAGCAATCAAAAGACAAACCGAAGGTTGTAGCATCTGCCAGTTATTGCTAAAGGAGTCACTCCCGGTGAAGGGATCTCGGTCCTTTCCTCATCGAATAAGGTGCAGGATATATCGCATATACCGCTGTGCAAAGCAAGAACTGTAGCTACCTGTTTTATTTTGAAATTCGATTCTACAACATCTTAGGTTTCTTTTATTTCATTAATCTCATTAATGAAGTCCCATCATTTAAGTACCTAAACATCACAGATAAATACGACGTACACTTATGCCATCCGCATTCACCTCGATGTCCCCTCGTGCACCGTTAGGTTAGGTAACTAACGGCAGAGCGGGGCAGGGCTAGCGCGGGTGTAAAACATAAGTAACGTCTATATAATATATCATATATACTATATACTGTATCTATCACAGAACATCACATGATCACATCACAGATATCGCAGCAGAAGAATCATATGAAATATTGGATATACTAGGACGTCCGTGTTTTCAATACGAGCCAGTATAAAACACGGATTCCACGGTCGTGATGAATAGCCAAACCCACACCCCTAGACCCCTACGAGAGCGGCAAGCAACCCTACCAATTCTAGAGTTAGGAGACCCGGACTCGACTCCTCGAGTTGGTCTCCCACTGGACTCCAGAACCCGGTTACTTGTGCCCTCCTCCTTGGGTCTATCCTAGTGCAGAAAAGTAAATAATATACAAACGGTGACTACTTCCGCAACCTGGAAGTGCCCCAATAAAAGAATATTACATACAAGTTTTTACATGAATGAAAATGAAAAACACTCATCTCACATAAAAACCCCCCGGCTATTCAAACACGACGATCCAATATAACATATCCAGCAACACATAACATCTCATGTCATCAACGTAAGTAAATATGCGCATCCCAATTGTCGTTGACATATAGCAACGAAACCGGCAATATCACATATTACACTTACGGTCACAGAAAAGAAAGTGTAAAACTACAACAGTTGGAATCCGCAACCACCTCAGACATCGCATGCCTGACCAAATGAATTCTTTAGACATCGCATGCCTAACAATTATAAACCCCGCATTTTAGTCTCAAAATCGAAAACACTTTTCAATATCAAGTCGGGCAATTCAACAAGATTCCCGACATCCTGATCGAATGCTCGTCGCAAACTTTAGTAGGCGGCCGCACCGCCGATACCGTCGACGAAGTGCACCAAGGCGGAACACCGCTACCGCGAGCACCCGAACGGATGCTTTCGGCGACGGGGTTCTCCTTCAGTCACTTGGTCGGGGCTATGGAGTGAGGCTGTCCATTAAGTTTACCCGGCGAGTATCCGCGTACGCTACGTGATTGCAACGGACTTTTGATCACATCAAAATTCCGTGGCAACCGATCAAGTGAGACTAAACTGCTATGTTTATAACATTCACTTAGTTATCACATAACTTTTGTGAATTCCAATTGTTGTATCACATTCCGGATAAACAGAAAATGTTAAACTTTCCGATTGAACATTCGAACACCCAAGTTTTCCCAATACAGATCAACACATGAAATAAGTCTAAAAACATTCAGTTCGTGCCTCAGTACCAACGGTCCAGCCGTAGAAGGGTCAAGCCAACGCCTCACATGTGGCACGCCGTACTGCCCCAAACCCGAAGGTTCAAAGGGCAGTTCAAGACGGTCACATAATCGAGTTAAGGTTTGTTGTCTTCTAGAGGGACCATCGCGTTACTTGCACTACTTAGAACGTCGTTAAACTACGGAAAAATCCAACACTTGGAAATTTCCCGACAGGGGAAAAATTGGGTATTTATATCCGGTCGAACTTTTTAACATATTCTAAAATTTATCCGGAAAGCCACATAGACAAAATTTGATATCCCGATCGAAACACCGAATCCCCAAAACAACTCCAGAAAATTCAACTCTTGAATAAATATTAAAAATACCCAGGAAAACCAGCAATATCAATTAGGAGTTACTGTGTAACATTGACTGAAGAATGAGTTCGTACGGCCGCGGATCCGCCGCACGAGCCATGCTCGTGCCGCGGAACCGCGGCAGTTTGATGGAATTACGCACTCGTATTTCACAGTTACTCTTAAAATAACCTGCTGATATTTCTGCATATTTTTAATACTGAAAAATCCCTGTTTTTGAAAATTGGACAGAGAGCATGGGTGTGTTAGGATTTCGGGTTCGTTCGGAGTTCAAAATCCGTCTAGACTTCGCCTAAGGCTCTAGCTAGGCTCTGATACCACTGTAGTTTTCCTGAGCACCCTAGTGAGGTCTCACAAGGCATCAACCATGCCAATTTCAAAAATCTAGGTGCCGAGAAACCCGACTACGGACCGTTGGCTAGAAATCTAGGCGAAAAACAATCTAGTTAACAACTTAACTAATGGGATATCGGAAATACAACCTTTGTAGATCCGGTGCTCCACCTCCATAGCTCCGCAACGAAGTCGTCTCCGCTGTCCAAAAGGAATCCGGGCTCTAGAGTCGGCTTCGTCGGAGAAAAAGCGAGCTAGGTCGTCGATGTCCATGCCGAAGATGATCTACGTCGAGGCATCGCTAAATCAAGCTCCACCTTCACCAAGCCCTAAAAACTTGTGAAGGAAACACACTCTACTACTTGGCAAGAGGTAGAGGATGAAGAAATAGGAAGTGGGTAGACTTTAGAATTGGATTTCTCACTCTTTATCATCAATCACCATTGATGACCTTGCTTTCTTCACTTGAAGAAAAATGAGGAAGAAGAAGATAATAGTTATGATAAGTTAATTAAAAATGAAATGAATAATCAAACCTTATCATAACAAGACCATGGTTAATTGTAGAGAGTTAACTCAAGTTAGATGAATGGTTAGGGTTTGTATAAGAAGACAAAATGGTTGCTATGGTCAAAGTTCATGAAGCTTCAAAGAATACAAACAAAATAGCAACCATTTTCTCATTTCCTTTTTCCTTTTTCCAAAAAGAAAAAGATTAATAAATGAATAAGGAAATCAAAACCCTAATTATCCACTTAAAACATGGTTTAATTCTTTACATTTAACCAAAATGCATGTATCATCAAACATGATACAATCTAGTGCACAAAATCATATCGCATATGTAATGCGCACATCCGAGTGAGAAAATCCATTATAAAGTGAACCGATACTATTTAATGCAAAGTAATATATCAAATATATAATTATGTATTAAATCATTAAATCAACACTTGATTTAACGATCCGGTCATATCGCATATAACCGGCTAGTATCATTAGTAACAACTTATCGAATCAACACTTGATCCGATAACCCGGCTATATCACATATAACCGATCAATGTCACATCGCGAGAATCGAATACAGTATCACATACTCGTATTATTCTCGGTCCCGCACATATCTCATATGCGCTCCTATTTCGTTTCGCTTGAGCCAGGAAACCTCTGTGTAGGACTCTAAAGACTCGTCAATACGCCGGCAGCAGATGATGATCATATCAAACATCCACAAGCCGCAAGCGGTCTGCTAAACGTAACGGCCACCCGGGTATTGAGCGATCTGAAGATCGACGAGCAAGCCCGCTCACACTCCAGTGAATCCAACCAGTAACACTACCGTACAGTCCGGTCTGATCGTCTGATATGTCGCATATCTCGCCTAGGGGTGGTAAACGTCAGACCCCAATAGCTCGATAAGTCATGTCGATATGAGGTCTATAACTGTTCGAGAAACTACTGGTAATACTTACCAGTAAATCTCAGCAACCCTGGCCAGGGATTTCCTGTTATAGCCAATCGAACACAGCGCAACATCAACTCCCTATACCGGGAGAGACGAATCCCCTCCTATCGCTCATTGCCTCCATGTGACTCGGGACTGTACCCAAAAACCACCGTTTTGCACGCCCTCTTGGACGTGGTAAGATGGAAATCAAAGCACAGTGGGAACCACACAAGACTCTATGACGATCTCGGGTCAACAGACTACTCTGTACCAGTGTCACCAGAGAACTGCCATCTGACGTGAGGTATAATACCATCTGGGAGTTCTCGGTGAGTCCGTCCAGTGTACCCAGTCTCTACTGAGCACCCGTATATCATCTCTGATGTCAAACACCGATGGATATGGGATCATCCATCGCCCATCTGTATGGGTCGAGAAGGTACACGCTAGTCTACTCTGGTATATCGATGCCCCGTCTCGATACACCCACGACTAGGGACTTTGAAGGATGTACTTATGGACTACCATGTCCCCACTAGTATGATCCGCATCATAGTCCAGGTAGTCAAGTACAGATCCTAAGGGCTTTACCAACATGTAACAGAGAGACAATTAGTGTACACGTTAAGGTAAAGATCAACCAGATAGCATACTATCATGTCGAGCAAGAAAGTCCTCCCTATATATGTCCCAGCATCCACTACAATATACATCCAATGTACAGTAATGGCCTCTAGGGCATACATATAACTAACAGAATCGAGATGCTCTCGTCAAGGACGCTGATGTCCCTGAATCAAGGTTTTGGCCAAGGAAACTGATTTCCTCGGAGTTGAGACGAATCGAGGTATTCCTGCAAAGACACTGATTTCTCTGCGGGTCAACACGAATCGAGATGCTCTCGTCAAGGACGCTGATTTCCCTGAATCGAGGTTTTGGCCAAGGACACTGATTTCCCTAGGGTCGGTTGACTAGTTTCCGAGACAGAGCGTTGATCCGGTGGGGAGGTCATTGGTTAACTTGCTTCCGAGACGGAGCGTTGATCCGGCGGGGAGGTCATTGGTTGACTCTAGGTTGTTTGTGGACCGTAGAGTCTTGGAACTAGGACTTTGCTGTGGCTCCGCTTTGTTGACGTCGCGTCCGAATCCTACCGGAATGAGGAGGAACACCGTTGTTGTTCTTCTGGGATGCAAATGTCGCCGTCAAGATCTGACTCTCCCTTTGACAAGGTCTGGTGGGGAAATGTGGTACCCTTTTTGTTTATGCCCATAGATTGTATACAGGGGTTAGTATGGACTCACTTGTAGGGCAAAAGTTTTATTCTTTCATTTTTTTTATTTCCGCGATACTCTATCATTTCAGCTTTTATATCGCGAAGTTCGCGATTGCCCAATCATTTCGGCTATTTTTCACGGTACCCAATCTTTTCGGATATTTTTCTTTTTTCACTCGCTGCATTTTATTGTGAGTTGCCCAACCATTTCGGCTATTTTGTATGCATATATTTTTACTTGCTGATTTTGTTGTAAGCTGCCCCATCATTTCGGCTATTCATATGCATTTTTGGCTCACTGATTTTTTTATCGCGAGTGTGGAACTTGGAATCTGGTGTCAATCTTAGCATTACCATCGCTGTGACTGGAATATTGCCAGGAGCGAATCATCATCTGCCTTAAAAGGACTTGGATTTTGATACCAATTTAGGCGTCAGCATCGCTACCATTGGGACATTGCCAGGAGCGAATCATCATTTGCCTCTGTCGATGTCGAACAAAGGTGGCTTAGCAAACAGGGTTAGGATCCTGTTGACTAAGGCGTTTTGACTTTATGAGCCGTAAGGGTCTCATAAAGGTATTTCTCCTTACGAGTCGTGAGGATCTCGTAGGTGCATTTTCTCCTTAGGAATCTTAAAGATTTCTAAGTGTATGTTCTCTTACAAGCCGTAAGGATCTTACAAGAGTGTTTTCTCCTTATAAGTCGAGAGGACTTACAAGTGTCGTTCGCCATATGAAGATATCCCTCGTCAGTGGTGGGACTCTGTTGGGGAAACGTTTATTTGTTTCTAGAGATTGTATACAAGGGTCAATATTGAACCGCTTGTAGGGCAGTTTGGGGATTGTGATGGCTTAAAAACAGGTTCAGATCCCTGTAGCTTAAGGCTTTTGAATTTTATGAGCCGTGAGGGTCTCATAAGAGGGTTCTCCTTACGAGTCGTGAGGATCTCGTAAGTGTAATTTCTCCTTAGGAATTGTGGGGATTCCTAAGTGTGTTGCTCCCTTATGAGTCGTAAGGATCTCACGCAGGTATTTTCTCCTTACAAGGTTGAGAGGACCTTGCAAGTGTTTTTTAACGAGATTGCGCCTTTTCGGGTTTTCACAAAACTCGCCGGTAGCCCTGCTGTTTTTACTCACGGAGCCCTTTCGGGTTTTCATCCGTGCCCATATCGCTTATGGACGTACCGTTTTTTTTTGCGTCAGCCTTGGGATGCTGCAATCCATAGTAGTTTATAGACGTCTCGGTTAGGCATAGTATTTCTTCAAGAAACGGCCATTTATCGGCCTGAAGGGTCTTTCGCCATGCATATCCATGAGCAAGTAAGCCCTACCCTGGTAGACTTTGTCTATGATGTACGGGCCTTCATAATTTGGCTCGAATTTCCCCCATTTGGCACGATTGGGGATCATAGGTCTCTTGACCACTAGCACGAGTTCGCCCTGGCGGAATGTTCTCGACCTAGTCAATCTCTCGTATGAGCGCGTCATTTTTGCTTTGTAAGCTTCCAAGTTTTGTTGCGCCATGAGCCGGGTTTCGTTAAGGGCATCGAGCTCCTCAAGCCGAAGATGAGCATTGTCCTCGTCTGTTAGCTCATAATGAACCGCCACTCGTAAGGAGTGTAGCTCTATCTCCAAGGGGAGTACTGCTTCAGTGCCGAATACAAATGCATACGGCGTTGTGTTTGTGGCCATTTTGAACGTAGTTCGATACACCCAGAGAGCTTCATGCAATCTCTCATGCCAGTCCTTTTTATTTTTGTACACCGTCTTTTTCACGATCTTCGTCAAGGTCTTGTTGAAAGCCTCAGCCAGACCATCAGCTTGGGGATTATAGATCGAAGAGTATCTCCAGTCTATATGATGTTGCTGCGCCAAGCGGCTGATTTTGTGGCTTCTGTAGGCCGGCCCGTTATCGGAGATAATCCGTCGCGGAGTGCCGAACCGATAGATGACGTGTGTCTTGAAGAAATGGAGGATATTCTTCGTCTTCACTTCTCTTAGTGTTACTGCTTCTGCCCACTTTCATAAGTAATCGGTTGTCTCCAGTATGAACCGATGTCCTCTGGACGATGCTGGTTCAATGGGCCCGATTATGTCAGTTCCCCACACTTCGAATGGCCAGCTAGCCACCATTGGATGCAGCGGATTTGGATGCTGGTGGATAAAGTCTCCTTGAATCTGGAACGAGTGGCACTGCTTCGCGTATTCGAGGCAGTCTTGGATCATTGTGGGCCAATAGTAGCCCATCCTTTTGATCTTTAGTTTCATCTTCGGCCCAGCTTGGTGAGAACCGCAGAGTCCGTCGTGAGTTTCTTGGATGACTCTCCTTGCTTCTTCAGGTCCCAGGCATCTTGGCTATAGAGAATCAAATGATCTCTTATATAGAGTGTCATTGACGAAGGCGAAGGATAGAGCTCGTTTCATGAGCTGATCTCTTGAGGACACATCTTCAAGTGTTCGACGGGTTTGAAGTAGTCTATAAAGACTTCTCTCTAATCCTTAGCCTTTTTCTGGTCTTTTATTTGTAGGGTCGTTTGCTCAGTTGCTCCCTTTCTTCGGATGACTCCGGAGATATTTCTGCCGGTGCGAGAACCCGACGGCTTTTCACAACGATCCTTACGTCATCGAGGTTCTCGTCGGCCGGTTCTTTAGCGAGCTTGGCTAATGCATCAGCCTTGCTATTTTCCGTGCGAGGTATGCTCTCCAAGGCATAGGAAGGGATTCGAGTCAGCAGTTGTTGCACTCTCTCACCGTACTTTACCAACTCTGGTTTGCACATTTGATAGTCGCCGTTTACTTGGCTAACGACCAGTTGGGAGTCTCCTTATATGAGGAGGTTCTCGATTCCCATGTCTACAGCGATCTCAAGACCTGCTATCAAAGCTTCATATTCGGCCTCATTGTTGGTCCTCGGCTCTGTTAAGGAGAAGGCAAAGCGCATTATCCCTCCTTGTGGAGTCACGAAGATAAGACCTACCCCAGATTTAATTATGGGGGTGATGTGCTCTTGCTTCTTCATGGAAGATGGCCCGTCGAAGTAGAGTTCCCATCGGGTGTCACTCTCTCCTTTCTCCCCATCGATCCTATCAAACGCGTGCTCGTCTGGCAATTGGAAATTTAGGGGTGAATCGGCAGGTATAGGATGCTCAGCGAGGAAGTCGGCGATGGCCTGGCCTTTCACTACCTTGAGAGGTCGATATGCTATCGAGAACTCCATCAATAGAAGGGCCCATTTAGCGAGCCATCCTGTTAGTATGGATCTTGACATCAAATACTTGAAAGGATCCACCTTTGATATGAGATGGACCTCATGCGCCAATGCATAGTGTCTGAGCTTCGTCATCGCGAAGATTAATGCCAGGCAGTGTTTTTCGATGGGGGAGTAGTTGTTTTCTGCCCCAAGGAGAACTCGACTCAAATAGTAGAGGGCTCTCTCTTTCCCTTGGTCATTCTCCTATGCCCATAGCGTGCCTAAAGAACCTTTAAAGGCTATTGTGTATAGGATGTGAGTCTTTCCCTTGACCGGAGTAGTCGGTACTGGCGGATTCTGCAGGTATTGCTTGATTTCGTCTAGTGCGCTCTGGAATTTGCGATCCCAGATGAACGGGTTCCCCTTGTTCATTAGGTGACTGTAGGGGCGGCATTTGCCGGAGAGATTAGCTATGAACCGTCGGATATATGCGAGCTTTTCTTGGAGAGACCGCAGTTGTTTCAGAGTCCTTGGCGGAGGCATTTCCATAATCGCCTTGATCTTTGACGGGTCTATTTCGATGCCTCGATGTCGTACGATGAATCCTAGGAATTTGCCCTAGGAAACTCCGAATGCGCATTTCAGAGGGTTCATCTTCAAGTTGTATATCCAAAGACGTTGGAATACTATTTTTAGATGCTCCCAGTGCTCCTCGTGCGATTTTCTTTTCACCACAAAGTCATCGATATAGCATTCGACGACTTCATGTATGAGGTCATCGAAAATCTTTGTCATGGTCCTCTGATAGGTAGCGTCGGCATTCTTCAGACCGAAAGGCATCACTTTGTACCAGAATATGCCCAAAGGGGTCCGGAAAGCGGTACGCTTCTGGTCTTCGGGATGCATCTTTATTTGATTGTACCCTGATGAGCCGTCCATGAAGGAGAAAACTTCGTGAGTGGACGTGTTTTTTATCATCAGCTCGTTAACCGGTACAGGAAAATCATCCTTCGGGCAAGCTTTGTTGAGATCCCGAAAGTCCACGCATATGCGCACCGTCCCATTTTTCTTCATTACTGGGAAAATGTTGGCAATCCAGTTAGGGTACTGAACCTCTTGGATGAAGCCGGAGTCGGTTAGCTTCTTGATCTCGGCGTTGATGCTCATTTCAAGTTCGAGCCGCATTCTTCTCGGTGCTTGTTTGATTGGCTTGACATATGGAGAAATCTCCAATTTGTGGACGGCTATTTCTGGATCTAATCCTGGCATCTCGGAATAGTTCCATGCGAAACAGTCTTTATACTGCATTAGCACGTTTTTTAGCGTAGCCACCTTTTCTTCAGACAACAGCTCACTGACGAACGTCGGTCGTGGGTCGTTTTCCGTCCCCAAGTTGATTTTTCTGAGGTTATCTGCAGTAGTATGTATCCCATCTTCCAGCTCTTTTGGTGCCGGTGGAAACTCTAAGATCACTTCGTCATCCTCGTTTTCAAAGCATCAGGAGAGGTCATCCATATCTTTGCGTACACCTTCTCCTGACAGCGTTATCGCGAGATCGCTTCCAAGATCGATGTTGATCCGGCTTTACTCTCGCTGCATACGTAGCTTTTGGTTCATGCTTCTGTGGTGGGGTTACCTTCCAACTGCTGGATAAAGCGAACCTGCCTTGCTAATACAAGTCTTCTACCTAGTCTTTGAATGTGAAGCAGTTTTCGAGAGGATATCCTATCGCTCGGTGATAGGAGCAATAATCCAGGTGATGAACCTCATTTTCTTGATCGGGGTGTTTGGATTCCGGGAGTGTCATCATCTGATGTTTTATGAAAAGATAGAATATCTTCCTTGTCTTGTCTTGGGGAAAAGAATATGCTCGACCCATCTTCTTTATAAGAGAAGGATCCAGGCTGCCCAATTCTCGATCGCGTGACTTCTTGGACCCGCTTTGCTATTGTCGAACGTTTTTTCCGTTCTTCAGTTTGATTTTGCCTCCACGTCGAGTCTTCCGTATGACGGGCTGGCGACGAAGGGCATCGTCATTTTTCATAGCCTGCTGAAGGAGGCGCTGCGTTCTGACGTTTTCATAGATGACCATTTCGCGGCTATGTATAGGGTTACTAGGCACTCTCACAAGGGTCTATAAGGCATCAATCATGCCCGATTTAAAATTTAGACGTGCCGAACAACCCTAACCAAGATCTTTAAACTAGAGATTAGGCGAAACAATGCATGTTAAACACTTTAACATCTAAGAGTTTGGGATTACAACCTTTGTAGTCCGTTCCTTCACTTCTAAAGCTCCGTGTTGAGGTCCCTTCGCTGCGATCATCGCGTACCTGGACTCTAGAGAGGCTCCATGAAGAGAAAGATGCAAGCTTGCTTACGATCTTCGATAACAAAGATGATCTACCTTGAAGAAACTCAAGCTCAAGATTTTGCTTCACTAATCAAGTATTAGCAAAGCAAACACCCTAATCTAAATAGCTAGAATAGATGAGGATGATGATGTAGGAATTTAGCTCTCATTTATTTTCTATTTCTCACTCATTTTCATCACATCACCAAAAGCTAGAAAGCTTTATCAAGAGGAAGAAGATGATGAAAACCATTTGTGATGAATAATGAAAACTCTAGTGAGGTTAGAAATGCAACCATGGGTTAAGTATGAAGACTTAACCCATGTAGAGAAACAACTATGGTTAAAGGGTTGGGTTGGATTAATGAAATATCACAAAATATCCAAGTCAAAGTCAAAGCTTCAAGAAGCTTCTTGAAAGCTTCATGCAAGCTTAACCCTAATCCAAACCTTAACCACATTTAAACTCCACAAAACATGTTCCATTTATAACCATAACATGTTACAATATTATATATCACATATAAAATATTTATTGTAACAAAATAAAATAATACAATTAACATATATCGCATATATATCAATGTATTACCCGAGTGAGAAAAAGAATCTTTTAGTGAGCTTATATTAGTTAATATAATTTAATATAGCAAATATATAACTATACATTAAATTATCGAATCAACACTTGATCCGATAATCCGGCTATTTCACAAATAACCGAATAATATAATCTGTATCAGTTCATCGAATCAACACTTGATTCGATGACCCGGCTATATCACATATACCCGGCCGATATCTCATATCGTGAGAATCTAATACGGTATCACATACACGTATTGTTCTCGGTCCCGCACATATCATATATGTGCTCCTACTCCATTTTACCCAAGCCAGGAAACCTCTGTGTAGGACTCTAAAGAATCGTCAATACGCCGGCAGTAGGTGATGATCATATCAAACACCCACAAGCTGCAAGCGGTCAGCTAAACGCAACAGCCACCCAGGTATTGAGTGATCAGAAGATCAACAAGTAAGCCTGTACTTTCTCCCGCGAATCCAATCAGTAACACTCTCGTATAGTCCGGTCTCTTCGTCTGATATGTCGCATATCTCGCCTAGGGGTGGTAAACCTCAGACCCCAGTAACTTGATAAGTCGTGTCGATATGAGGTCTATAACAATTCGAGAAACTACTGATAACACTTACCAGTAAATCTCAGTAATCCTGGATAGGGATTTCCAGTTATAGCAAATCGAACACAGCGCAACATCAACTCCCTATATCGGGAGAGACGAATCCTCTCCTATCGCTCATTGCCTCCATGTGATTCAGGACTGTACCCAAAAGCCACCTTTTTGCACGCCCTCTTGGACGTGGTATGATGGAAATCAAAGCACAGTGGGAATCATACAAGACTCTATGATGATCTTGGGTCTACAGACTAACCTGTACCAGTGTCACCAGAGAACTGCCATCTGACGTGAGGTATAATACCATCTGGGAGTTCTCGGCGAGTCCGTCTAGTGTACCCAGTCTCCACTGAGCACCCGTATACCTTCTCTGATGTCAAACACCAATAGATATGGGATCATCCATCGCCCATTGATCAGTCGAAAATACTGCATTTCTAACACGGCAATTTCCCTACCTTTTGCACTCATATAGAAGAGTTCGGTATTCATAATTGCACATATTACCAAATCATCTCTGAAATACCAAATTGCATGTGTTAGACTTTTTAACCGGCACTTTAAGGGAAATTAACTGTATTTCATGGCATCGCATCATCCTTGTATTGCGCAACTCTTGTCTTGGAGTCTATGCAGGAAATTCCGGAAGCAGAGCCCAAAATTGGGAAAAGATCTGATAAAAGACGCGCCAACTCAAAGGCTGAAGATCTGGTAGTAATACAGAAGGCCAAATAAAAATCTATATATCAGAAAAAGGCCCACAAGAAAGCCCAAGAGTTACTGTAAAAAAAATCAATCCCTAAGGCCTCTAAAGCGCCGCGGTTCCGCGGCGGGAGCCTGCTTGTGCCGCGGAACCGCGGCGCTTTGATGACATCATCAGCTCCAATTTTCTCCACATGTCTAAAATAACGGCCAAAACTTCCAGAATACTGTAGAAACTCCACGTGGCGCATCTAGAAGGCTCGGCTTAACAAACTATTTCTAGAAGGATCTTGTAACAAACTTTTGGAGGCAAATTTGAATGTTTGGCTAACAAACTTGTGGAGGGAAATTTCAAATTTCAATCCTAGATCTAGAATTTTGAGGTCTATAAAAGAGAGCCTAGATCTAGGGTGAAAATTGTTCAACAATCACCACCATCTTCTACCCACAAGTTTAGTGACAAAGCTTGTGCCAAATTCAATCCCCAATTCCAATTCAATCTCAAGATCAAGATCCCGAGATCAATTCAAGCAAGAAATCCTTCAACCTTTAGCAAGCGACGCCGGATTCCAATGGAGCAAGAGATCCACGCCGATCCGCGACTCAAGGAGCCGAGCGAAGCCAAAATCGACGATCTAGTTCCTTCCTTTTGTAAATTCAAGAGAGTTGTAACGAAATTTGTCGATAAATAAAGGTGAATTTTCTATATTCTTGCTTATCTTTTAATTCAAGCATAATGATTAGATCTCAATTTGTGATTGTGTTTGTGATCATGATGTTTGAGTAATCTCCGCTCGTGTAGGAGTTGTGACGATCTTTAGATGATGATGATTTAGATATTTTTACAATTCTTAAATCCTATAATGTTTGGAAATTCTAGTGAATCAAATGATTAATAACCTAGTTTCGAGATGATGCTTTCTTGATCGTGTTCACTCGAAACTAGGGAATAACTATTGACCATTTGATTAACTAGAAACTAGAATTTGAATGCGATCCATTGAAAGGATAAAGGATGAGTTGCGAAATCCCTAATTTCCTCGCAAGATCCTTACACCTCGATGAATTTGCATCGATCTAGTATCAATTCATTAATGGATAAGAATGAGTAATCATTAGATCTCATCACATCTATAGATCCGATCTACTCCTACGAGCCATACTTCTAATCTTGATTGTTGGTTGGAAATTATCACACATCTCAATTCTTGTTTTTAATGTCTTTTCTAGATCTAGATTTTTCTTATTTCTTGATCTTCAAATGCAAATCATGAATTGTTTTCTTTTCTTTGCCTTAAATTTTCAACTCATCTAATTCGAAAATTGAACGGATTACACTTTCCCTGTAAACGATCCGCACTCGCTAACGAACTACATCCGACACCGTTATTGATTGCGGTCAAAATAATTTTTGGTTGTGATTTCTAAATTCTATTTTCTCAAAAACATACAACACATCAAAAATCAATAAATCACCCATCATATGGGTTAAAAGGCGCATACGCTAGTCTACTCTGGTATATCGATGCCCTGTCTCGATACACCTACGACTAGGAACATTTGAAGGATGTACTTGGCGACTACTCTGTCCCCACTAGTATGATCCGCATCATAGTCCTGGTTGTCAAGTACTCATCCTAAGGGCTTTATAAACATGTAACATAGAGACAATCATAGTACATGTTAAGATAAAGAGCAACCAGATAGCGTACTATCATGTCGAGCAAGAAAGTCCTCCCTATATATGTCCAACCACCCACTACAATATACATCGTATGTACAGTAATTGCTTCTAGGGCATACATATAACTAACAATCTCCCACTTGCACTAGGGCCATCTGTTGTGGTATCGCATACCCAACAATCAGCTGTGGTTGAAGTATCTCATACTCAACCATCCCATAAAAGTCTCTACTGGGAAATAGGCCTTTGTGAGTGGATCCGCGCTGTTTTCCTCTGTGTCTACTCTCCTAACCTCGATCTCCCTGGAGATGAACCATCTCCATGATCAGGTGATACTGCCTAAGAATTATATCTGGATTTCTGATTGGACGGGCTTTCCTAGGCCAAAGCCATAACTCCATTGTCATACAATGGTTGGAACGAATTTCATCTCATGAACTTATATATCCAGACTGCCTCTTTGGTAGCAACCTTGGTAACGATGTATCTTTCCTTTGATCGTCTAGTAAGTCACGGTATCTAGCTTGGAACTCTTCCAACATACCGTCCATCCATTGAGGGTAAAGACAATGCCCGCGACTGACATTCAGTCGTCCTTATCACCCTGAAACCTTTCCAGTGATTCTCCCTAAGATCGATTGATACCATCTCACTATAACTAGTGAGAATCCTAACATCCAATTAGATCTATCTCATAGATCCATAACCCAGGATTTAGGAGGTATCACCATGATCCTATAGAGAATCTTTGTGATAAGAGGAGATTGACCGAGCGTAGCATAGGAAACTCCTTCCCTATCAAGAGTATGTCATCCACGTACTCTACGAGGATCACCACCATACTCCCTACTACCTTTTTGTATATACAAGGTTCATCTACCATTTTGATAAAGTCAAACTCTTTGACTACCACATCAAAATAGACGTTCCAACTTCGTGATGCCTGCTTTATCACATAAAATATCTTGCACACGTTTCCGCTGCTCCCACTATCTACGAAGCCCTCTGGCTGTATAGTTATAGACTCTTTCTTCCAAATCATCATTTAGAAAAGCAGTCAAGACACCCAACCGCCAGTTATCGTAGTGATGGTATGTAGCCGTGGTAAGTAGGATCTGGATGGACTTAAGCATAGCTTTGAAAGTCTCAACTTTTCCATGTACACCAAGTAATCTTCTCAAGATATACTTGCTCCCGATAGGGATTTAACCCTTCAGATAAAGCAACCAAAGTCCATACTTTGTTGGTGTATAAGGATTCCATCTCAGATCGCTAAGCATCCAGCCATTCTTACAGAGTCCCACTCCTGATGGCCTGCTCGAAACTAGTTGGGTCATCATCTCATGATGCAATCCATGCTCCCACTGTCATAGAGAAACCGAAGTATCTCTCAGGTGGGTGAGGAACCCTACTAGATCGGCGGAGAGGCTGAGGTTCGTTGGTTACTATTGAATTCTTCGGTTCTACCGAATCATCTGCTGTAGTTTGTATAGCTGGAACTCCTTCCAGTTCTACCTCATGACCACTAATTTCTTCACAAGAAATTCTCTTTCACAAAGGTGGCATGTTGAGAAAAAAAACATTTTTGTTCCTCGGTTAGGTAGAAGATATTCTCTTGCGAATGCTTGGGATATCCAACAAACTTCTACAGAACTGACTTTGCCTCGAGCTTGTCCGGATTATGCTTTTAGACATAGGCTGGACAATCCCAAATCTTAACATACTTAAGATATGGGCTCTTCCCATTCCATATCACATATGAAGTGGAAGGCAACTGATTTGATTGGAACCCTATTCAATAGTTATGCAGCTTCTCAAGTGCATAACTCCCAAAAGGAAATAGGAAACTCAGTAGTACTCATCATAGAGCGCACCATATCACATAGGGTGTGATTGCTCCGCCCCGATACACCGAGGTGTTGTGGTGTATACGGAGGAGTAATGCTGAGAGAGAATCTCATTCTCCTTTAGAATAGTCCAGGAATCCTGTGCTCAAGTATTCTCCTCCTTGATCTCATCAAAGGACATAATACTTATACCCGTTTTTGGTTCTCTCCTTCTAACTTATATTCATTGAATTTTTCAAATGTTCCAGACTTGAGTTTCAACAGGAATATATGTCCGGATCTTGAGAGATAATCAGTGAATGTAATGAAGTACAAAGAACCGGTCTTGGCATGTGTAGACAGGGGACCTTCATACATCAGCATGTATCAATCCCAAGAGTTCACTAACTCTTTCTCTGTTTCCAATAAACAGAGCTGTGGTCATTTTATCTTTGTGACATGACCGGCAAGTTTCACAAGATGTAAATTCAAACTAATTTAAATATGCATCTAAATGTAACTTCAGCTAGTCGGGTCACATTGATATGACCTAGTCTATAATACCTCAAGAAGGATCCATTCATTTCTGAACTCTTCCTCTTGTGTGTGTTCTGTACGTTAAGAACTGTAGTTTGATTTAGAACGTCTATGCTTTTAGATAACGTGCCTGATTCGATCAACTCTTGATATAGGAAATGTTCAAAACATTATCCAACAATACAAAATTATATCCTTTCTTTACTAATAAAGAGACTGATATGATGTTGTATATCAGGTTCGGTATCTAATAACATTCGTTCAGAATCAATGTATTCTGGTAATACAGGGTGATAACTGCCAACAGACTTGGCTGCAACACTTGCACCGTTTCTATCTCATGAAACTTATCACCCGTTCTCAGTTCTCTACCTATCTGTAGCCCATGTAACAAATTACATATGTGGGATCCTGATCCGATATCTCATACCCAGGACGTAAAGGATACTGAGAAACAGTTCTCTGTAATGAACACACCCGAAGAAGATGCATCAACATGCACTTTCTTCGTTTGGACGGCACGGGAATTCTAGTAATCCCCTATTTCCTGCTCTGTCTTATAACAATTAAAAGTTGGAGCGGGACCAACGTTCCTTATCGCAGTATAACAAGCGGGTTCGGTCAATACATCAGTATTATTATCTTGATTAAGGCGTGACATAATCGCAACCAAGAGAGAGAGAGAAGAAAACACTCAGCGTGCGCTTTTACAAGATTAGATTGGTTATCAATATATCTAATCAGGATGTCTCTCACTGTTCTTCAAACCCTAAAAGGAAAGACTAGCTGGGATTAATTACACCCTACAAGTTTGCCAATCTTTCAGCCAGGTCAGTGCCGGTACTTTGAGGGAGGTTCCCCGTGCTTTCGCACGGACCTAATTAAAATAAACCTCGTTTTCCCAGGGGCGTAACCCCGTTAACACCTTTCTAGACACCTACTTGATCGGCTAATTGTAATGTGTAAAACTCTCCCAGGAGTAACTCTTACTCGCAGAGGGTATCGGGATCCAACTATCTCATAGAACATATGCAATCTCATTGCAAATTTCAACACTTGAAATTCCCAATAATATTTTACCCCTAGCAGCTATATGACCTTAACATGGTCAACAAATCATAAGTGCTAGTCAAGTTCAACCCGTCATTTCCCGATTGAATTAAACCCACCCGCACGACCCTTAACATGGTCAACAAAGTCGCACGACTACCCTAATCCAATCGCATCATATTCTTATACAGATAAGCACTAATCAGCTACCGCATACTACGCCTTAACATGGTCAACAAACGTAGTACGAATACTAACTAGTACTTATCTGAAATGACGGAGGGCTACGACAGGTTTTTAAGAAAACCCTTTGCGTAATGAACTTGCTATCGTTGTAGAATCGAGTAATTTTGAATGGAATGTTTATGAGGCCTTTTCTAGTTTTGCTAAAGAGGTCACTCCCGGTGAAGGGATCGTCGGCTCTTTCCTTATCGAATAAGGTGCAGGATATTTCACAAATATCACTATGCAAAGCAAGAACTATAGAAGCAATCAAAAGACAAACCGAGTGTGTAGCATCTGCTAATTTCGCTAAAGAGGTCACTCCCGGTGAAGGGATCTCGGCTCTTTCCTTATCGAATAAGGTGCTGGATGTTCTACAAGGAACACCGCTATGCAAAGCAAGAACTAGAGCTACCCGTTTTTAAGACAAGTTTCTACAATATCTTTAGGTTTCTTTTAGTTTCATTAATCTCATTAATGAAGTCTCATTTTATTATGCTTCATAAGCATCACATTTGAAACGAAATCTGCAATATAACATATATCTCATATATATAATATAATTCGTCTCAGGCAGTAATATGATCTCATCACAGAACATTGCAGCAGAAGAACATATATGAAATATTGGATATACTACGACGTCCGTGTTTTAATACGAGCCTGTATAAAACACGGATTCCACGGTCGCGATGAATACCCAAACCCACATCCCTAGACCCCTATGAGAGCGGCAAGCAACACTGCCAATTCTAGGGTTAGGAGACCCGGTCTCGACTCCTCGAGATAGTATCCTACTGGACCCTAGAACCCGGTTACTTGTGCTCCCCGCCTTGGGTCTACCTAATGCAGAAAAGTAAATAATATACAATGGTGACAACATGTTAGTTATATGTATGCCCTAGAGGCCATTACTATACATGAGATGTATATTGTAGTGGATGCTTGGACATATATAGGGAGGACTTTCTTGCTCGACATGATAGTATGCTATCTGGTTACTCTTTACCTTAACGTGTATACTGATTGTCTCTCTGTTACATGTTGGTAAAGCCCTTAGGATGTGTACTTGACTACCTGGACTATGATGAGGATCATACTAGTGGGGACATGGTAGTCCATAAGTACATCCTTCAAGGCCCCTAGTCGTGGGTGTATCGAGACGGGGTATCGATATACCAGAGTAGACTAGCGTATACCTTCTTGACTCATATAGATGGGCAATGGATGATCCCATATCCATTGGTGTTTGACATCAGAGATGATATACGGGTGCTCAGTAGAGACTGGGTATACTGGACGAACTCGCCGAGAACTCCCAGATGGTATTATACCTTACGTCAGATGGCAGTTCTCTGGTGACACTGGTACAGGTTAGTCTGTAGACCCGAGATCGTCATAGAGTCTTGTGTGATTCCCACTGTGCTTTGATTTTCACCTTACCACGTCCAAGAGGGCGTGCAAAATGGTGGTTTTTGGGTACAGTCCCGAGTCACATGGAGGCAATGAGCGATAGGAGGGGTTTCGTCTCTCCCGGTATTGGGGGTTGATGTTGCGCTATGCTCGATTGGCCGTAACAGGGAAGTCCCTGGCCAGGGCTGGTTTAGAGATTTACTGGTAAGTGTTACCAGTAGTTTCTCGACCCGTTATGAGCCTCATATCGGCATGACTTATCGGTTATTGGGGTCTGACGTTTACCACCCCTAGACTTGATATGCGACATATCAGACGAGGAGACCGGACTGTACGGTAGTGTCACTGTCAGGCTTTTTGCAGGAGTTGGAGCGGGCTTGCTTGCTGATCTTCTGATCGCTCAATACCCGGGTAGCCGTTACGTCCAGCTAGTACTGCTGATGGCTTGTGGGTGCTTGATATGATCATCACCTACTGCCGGCGTATTGACGAGTCTTTAGAGTCCTACATAGGGTTTTACTGGCTCAGGCAAAACGAAATAGGAGCGCATATGTGATATGTGCGGGACCGAGAATAATGCGTGTATATGATACCGTATTCTATTCTCGTGACTATTGTATCGGCCGGTTATATGTGATATAGTCGGGTTATCGAATCAAGTGTTGATTCGATAAGTTGGTACATTTTCTGTTAGTCGGTTATATGTGATATAACCGGATTATTAAGTCAAGTGTTGATTTAATAATTTAGTGTATAATTGTATATGTGATATCCTAATTTACATTAACTAACATTGGTCACTTAAGCATTTTTTTTCTCACTTGTGCACAACTTAATATATATGTGATATATATTAATTTGTGTTCATTTTGTATCATGGTTGTTGATACACACTACATGGGTGTATGAGACATACACCATTATAATTATATTGGTTAGGTTTTTATATTTAAAGTAATTCTAAAAACAAATGGATAATGAGCTCATGAAGCTAATGGTTGCATTGACTTAGTCCACTAGTTTTGTTTCACTTAAGATATTAATTAACCTAACTACTATAATTAGCCATGGTTATGTCTCTACATGAGTTAGTAAATGATACCCACTCACCCATGGTTAGCTAACTCTCTCTTGATTAGTTTTCATTCTCATTTTGAGCTCATCTTCCTCCTCCTTCAATTTCTTTCTAGGGTTTGATAAAGAGAGAGATACATTGTGAGAAATGAAATTCTAAAGTGTACTTATTTCCTATTTCATCATCCTCTACTAGACTAGAACTTTAGTTTAGGGTGTTTGCTTCACTAATTCTCTAGTTAGTGAAGTAGAAGCTTGAGTTCATATTCCCTCGACGTAGATCATCTTCGGCCTCGAAGACTTCAAGCAAAACCGTTGCCCTTTTCTCATGGAGCCATCCGAGGGTCCGGGAGTTCGATGATCGCAGCGAAGGGACTACTACAAGGAGCTTAAGAAGTGAAGGACCGATCTACAAAGGTTGTATTTCGTATTCACTTAGATGTAAATGTTATTTACTAGCATGTGTTACCCTAATTATCTAGCAAAGATCTTGTTTAGAGTTATTCGGCACGGCTAAAATTTTAATCGGGCATGGTTGATGCCTTGTAGAACCTTGTTAGAGTGCCTAGTAACCCTACAGTGGTATCAGAGCCTAGCTAGAGCATTAGGCGACGTGTATACGAAGTTAAAACTCCGATCGTACCCCGATACGACAAAGTAAACCCCTCTCTGGAAAATTTTTCAAAACTGGGATTTTTCTGTATTAAAAATGCTTAAATAAATCAGCAGGGAATTCTAAGGGTTACCATGAAAAACGAGATCCCAAATCCTCCACATGGCCGCGGAACCGCGGCACTAAGCCACTTGTCGCGGCAGTTACGCGGCAGTAAAAGTGTATTGGGGACGGTTCTTTATGCAGTAATATCCTATGCTATTCCTTCTAATTTCTGGGTATTTTTTTTACATGACTCAAGTGTTGAGTGTTCTGGGGTTTATTTTGTATTCGTTGATTCGATCGGAAAATTTAGTTTCGTTATGTTTTCCGGATATTTAGAAAGTATTAAAAAGTTCGGACGGATATCAATAACTCACTTTTTCCCGACCCGGAAAATTTCCAAGTGTTGGATTTTTCCGTTGTTTAAGAACGTCTAAATCGTGCAAGTTACGCAATGGACCCTCTAGAAGACAACAAACCTTAACTCGATTATGTGACCGTCTTGAACTGCCTTTTGAACCTTAGAGTTTGGGGCAGTACGGCGTTACCACATCTGAGGCGTTGGCTTGACCCTTCTACGGCTGGACCATTGGTACTGTGGCATGTGATGGATGTTTTTAAACTCCTCTCAAGTGTTGAGAAATATTTGGGAAAACTTGGGTGTTTGATTATTCGATCGGAAAGTTTAACATTGTCTATTTATCTGGAATGTGATACAATATTTGGAATCCACAAGTGGTTATGAGATAACTAATTTGGATGTTATAAACATAGCAGTTTAGTCTCAAATGATCGGTTGCCACGGAATTTTGATGTGATCAAAAGTCCGTCGCAATCACGTAGCGTACGCGGATACTCGCCGGGTAAACTTAATAGACAGCCATGCCCCATAGCCCCGACCAAGTGACTGTAGGAGAACCCCGTCGCCAAAAGCATCCGTTCGGGTGCTCGTGGCAGCGGTGTTCCCCCTTAGTGCACTTCGTCGACGGTATCCGGGGGTGCGGCCGTCTACTAAAGTTTGCAACGAGCATTCGATCACATATCGGGAATCTCGTTGAATTGCAAGACTAGATATTGAAAAGTGTTTTCGATATAGAGACTAAAATGCGGGGTTTATAATTGTTAGGCATGCGATGTCTAAGGAGGTTGCGGGTTCCAACTGTTGTAGTTTTACACTTTCTTTTCTGCGACCGTAAGTGTAATATGTGATATCGCCGGTTTCGTTGCTATATGTCAACGGCAATTGGGATGCGCATATTTACTTACGTTGATGACATGTGATGTTATGTGTTGCTGGATATGTTATATTGGATCGTCGCGTTTTGAATAGCCGAGGGTTTTATGTGAGATGAGGGTTTTATTTTCATTCATGTAAAATTAAATGTATATAATATTCTTTTATTAGGGCACTTCCGGGATGAGGTTGATGTCACCATTTGTATATTATTTACTTTTCCGCACTAGGATAGACCCAAGGAGGAGAGCACAAGTAATCGGGCTCTAGAGTCCGGTGGGAGACCAACTCGAGGAGTCGAGTCCGGGTCTCCTAACTCTAGAATTGGTAGGGTTGCTTGCCGCTCTCGTAGGGGTCTAGGGGTGTGGGTTTGGCTATTCATCGCGACCGTGGAATCCGTGTTTTATAGAGCCTCAAAAATAAAACACGGACGTCCTAGTATATCCAATGTTTCATATGTTTCTTCTGCTGCGATATCTGTGATGTGATCATTTGATATGTTTTGATAAATACTGTATATAGTATATATGATATATTATATAGACGTTACTTATGTTTTACACCCGCGCTAGCCCTGCCCCGCTCTGCCGTTAGTCACCCAACCTAATGGTGCACGAGGGGACATCGAGGCGAATACGGATGGCATAAGTGTACGTCGTATTTATCTGTGATGTTTAGGTGTTTAAATGATGGGACTTCATTAATATGATTAATGAAAGAAAAGAAACCTAAAAGATGTTGTGGAATCGAATTTTCAAAAACAGGTAGCTACAGTTCGTACTTTGCATCGCGGTGTTCCTTGTAGAACATCCTGCACCTTATTCGATAAGGAAAGGGCTGAGATCCCTTCACCGGGAGTGACCCCTTTAGCAGTAACTGGCAGATGCTACAACACTCGGTTTGTCTTTTGATTGCTTTTGGAGTTTTTGCTTTGCATAGCGATATATATGATATATTCTGCACCTTATTCCATAAGGAAAGAGCCGAGATCCCTTCACCGGGAGTGACCTCTTTAGCGAAACTAGTAAAAGCCTCAAAAATACTCCATTTTAAAATCATTTGATTCTACAACGATATCAAGTTCTTTATGCAATAGGTTTTCATAAAAACCTGTCGTAGCCCTCCGTCATTTCAGATAAGTTGTATATAGTATTCGTGCTGCATTTGTTGGCTTTCGTCAAGGTGTAATGTGCAATAGCTATATGCTGCTTATCTGCTGCTTATCTGCTGCATATGATGCGATTGG